>JADRCH010000045.1:7895309-7963642 GCA_019843965.1 Rhynchomys soricoides
ACATGACATCACTGCTGAGGTAACTGGGGACCAGCACACTAATATGATATCACTGCTGAGGTAACTGGGAACCAGCACAATAACATGGCATCGCTGCTGAGGTAACTGGGGACCACTAACATGACATCACTGCTGAGGTAACTGAGGACTAGCACACTAACATAACATCACTGCTGAGGTAACTGAAGACCAGCATACTAACATGACATCATTGCTATAAGGTTAACTGCAAAAATGGGGACTGATAACAAATTTGCTTTCTCCACTGAAGGGTGGAGATCTATCAGCTCTCAGATGAGCATACTGTCAATCCAGCCCTGCGTGATACTTAAGTATAGACATCCAAGCCCTGAAAGACATTCAAAAGACAGTTATTGACAAAAATTCTAAAAGAATGTCTTTGTCATATAAAGTGACATTTGTACTAAATCTAAAGATTTCACGGTGACACTATGATGAATATATATATGCACACTCAGCTAGTTTTCTGTACCTGGGGACAGCTTCAATCATCTCTGCTCAAGTGCACTTCGGCCTCCAAAATTATCTTTAGTTCTTTCAACAAGCAGGCATGACTAACAACTTGCTTGTTCTGAGATGCCCGAGTTAGTAAAGCTCACCTCTGGGTGTGTCTGTCATGCTGCTTCCAGAGACAAACAGTCAATGGACGGCTCATAACATGAGAACATTATTGAGAGATGGGACCTAGCTGGAGAAAGCAGACATGGAGACTTGTGTCTGGGAACTCTATCTTGCCCTGGATCTTTCTTGGGTTCCTTGCTCTCTTTCTGGACACCATGAGCTGAAACATGACCTCCCCACCATGATAGACAAAACCTCAGACATTCTAGCTGTTTTTAGCATTCCAACACAGCAACAAGACAGCTAACAACACACAGACACAAAGCAGCCAGACCTCTTTTCTGAGAGCCAGCAAGCCTCAGCCATCACACTGGAAGACACGAGCAGGCAGGCCTGGGTACTAACCACATGAAGCTCAACAGACGGTAGAAACAGGCATTCCAGTAGTTGAAAACAAGAGGTATTTAATAAAAGCAAGTGCAGCTTGTTGGGCGCAATCGGCACCAGGGGTAGGAAGGCACGAGTGGCCAGTGCTCAATCTTTACCTCTTGGATCCGGGGATGCCAGATGTGTTCCAGCAGCTCTGCCGTCCCATTGGCAACTGTAATCTCTTGAAAACAAAAAGGAAAGAGATTTTTCTTGGAGTGACACTAATGTTTCATAGCACATATTTATTAACCATTAATAATTTCTTCACTGCATTAAGTATCAATTCCTAAAACTCAGCCTGCAACAGTAGGGCTTGGACTCCCAATACTAAGTAACCAAAAGTACTCATTGACAGAGCTCCTCAGTGTGTCAAAGGCTGACTGAAGTGGTGCTACCAGCAGTGCCAGCTTCACAGAAACCACTCTTTGCAAACAGCTACCTGAAATGCCCAAAAGCAAAGCTGCCAGGCTGAGGCTTTAAAAATCTAGGTAAAGCAGGGCCTTTTCCAGTTCCTAAATCAAAATCAATGGTCACAAAGTAACCCCTAGGAGCAGGGAAGGCAAGGAAATCAGGAAAGCTTGGCTCCTAGAATCTCAAAATGTAAACTACTCTGAGAGTACAAGTCTGATTTTCTCATCTCCTTGAGTTTAATCAGGTTCCGTAAGGATCTTTGCAATCACTATGAAGGGGAAGGAAAGTCACCTGCAGAAAACCACAGCAGCCAGATCCTTAAAAAGCAAAGATTTCTCAGAGAAGGGATGCTGATGCAGCAAGAGAGTAACTACGGTAGGTATAAAATCCACTGAAAGAGAGAGGCAGGAAAACAGCACAAACATTTTCATCCTATCCCCATTATTTATCAGCTTCATTGGCAAACAGAAATGAGGTCTCTTCTGGCCTTAGCTTGCCCTAAGGTTAGGGATGAAGAGGAGATGTAGAGACAGAAATAGGCACGGTCCACAGACTGGAGCATGTAAGCTGCTTACGGGCTGGTCTAGTCTATGCTATGCTCACTACAGGAAGGGACACTGTTACTGGCAGGTGTCCAGGCCCCCTCTCCACCTGCTTTAAAGGACCCCAATGACATATGTGGAAATAGCTGCAATTACCTGTGGTGTTACATTTCCATTTATCTAAAGACAGGATGGCTCGAGCAGGGGCCAAAAATGCAAAAGCACTGGCCTGAAACAGGGGTAACCTAAAAGAAACGAGACCAAAACCATGATCACGGCATCGGGAACTACCGAGGTAGTTCACTATTTGACAGCTTAACAGTCTTTTCCATAGACACGCAGCACATGAGCAACACAGCCACACCTGTAAAGAATCTCCGTAAAGATCTCTGACAGCACATAGCTGGAGCCACTAGTTTCTTCCATCCCCTGCTTTTGCTGCTCTGGCCTTAGGCAGTTCCAGGGGACCCCTGCAGTCAGTGCGACTACCCCAATACCAGTTCCTGCTACTGTTTCCTCTCCCCCTGGAGGTGGGTCAGTGGGGATTTGGGCTTCCTGCTTTCCTGCTGAGCTCATGGGATCCCTAATAAACACCACTGTAGTGTCACCCCCTCCCCCAGTTCAAATTCTCATTCATTATTCCATTGCTTCATTCCGAGAGTTATGCCCTAGTCATAAGATAAATATTAAAATCATATTAATGATCTATATGTATCCAAAAAGTTGTAAGTTACAATATGAGAGTATATATATATATATAAATTAAATGTTCTGATTAATCATATAAAATACTTAAAAGTATTCTAATACATTTTAAAGGGTTCAGAAACCTGGCAAACTCCTCATTAAATCTCCTGCCCAAATTCTCAAACTGAATGCAACTAATTAAATCACAACGATTTTGCTATTTTTTTAAACTGGAAATGTAGTTAACAATTAGCATAAGAACTTAATCACTATTTTTCACAGTATTTAAGGGTAAAGTATAAATCGCCCTCCTCCTGCCTGCAGGACCAGGAGGCTAAACACACATCCTTAGATGCCCTAGACAGCCTTGCCAGTGGTCTGGCTCGTGTGTTAGGGACCCAGCAGCCTCCTGATAAGTTCTGTGCCAGAGACAAAGAATATGCAGAAATAGAAGTAGCCCTGGCCAAAGAACAGCGGGCTTCTGGGCAATCCCAGAACCTGCTGTGCTCCTTTCTGACATGCTTCTTTGTCAAAAACACCCTCCTGGCCATTTTAGCCATAGTGATCTCAGTAAGACAGGCACAAGACAGAGATGGGTCTAATAAGTACAGCCAGGGCACACCCTCCACTGACCATGTGGTCATAATTACTGGGTTAAAGGGGTCTGAAGCACAGTGCCACTAAATGTGATGGTCCTCTTTAGTGAGAATGTACATCAAAGGGAAAACAGCCACTGACTTACGGAAACTCCTCACACAAAATTTTAGGAATATATTGTAAAGATAAAGAGATGTCACTGTGCCATTAAGAAAGGATGTTATCTTGAACAGTCCAAATGACACCATTTTACCACAGTTTCAGACCTCAAGGAAGGCATCATAGGGTAACAAAACATAAACATTGAATTAAATAGATATATGTGTCTATACATCTATGTATTTATATTCCTATTCTTTGGGAGGTTGTCCTTCCAACATAGACCTGGATGGCTTGGAACTTGCTACATAAAGCAGGATGGCCTCAAACTCTGAGATCTGCCTGTCTCCTGAGTGCTGGGGTACACCCAGGCTCATTGCACTTAGAAATCTTGATCGTTGAAGCCATTGGGTTCACTGAGCTCCACTCTCATCTGAACCTGATCTTGGCACCTAAGGTGAGCATTTTATGTAAGAGTGAGGCTGCAGTGCTGACTGGGACTCTGGGGTCCTGAGCAAGTGACAACGAAGTCTCCTAAGATGGGCTGTCAGATGCTCATGCTGGCCTCGTGGCCTCATCACTTCAAATCAGAAACATGACTTAAATTCTTGGGAAATGCTACAGGAGCATCCCTAGGTCGGGAGGTGGAGTACTTCCCAGGGAGACTGCACCAGAAAGTCCATCAGTGCGCTGCTTGTCTGTATCTACAGCACAGCTTCCGATTCTGGGGTGGTCATACCAATTCAGCTTCTTTAAGAAGTATTCTATTTTTATTTATGTGTCTGTATGTACGTATGCCAGAAGAGGGCACCAGATCCCCTGGAGCAGGAGTTACAAGTGGTTATGAGCCACCTAACTTGGGGGGCAGAAGCTGAACCTGGGTCCTATGTAAGAGCAGCACGTACTGCTGAGCCATCTTTTCCAGCCGCAAATCTGCATTTTTGATCCATTACTTTAAGGTGCAGCTGAGCCTTAAACCCCCTTAAGTCCCCAACCCCCTTGTGCTAAATCAGCAGTTTTCAAACCTGTGGACTTCAACCCCTTTGGGGAGGGGGTAAGAATAACCCTTTCACAGGGGTCACCTAAGGCCATCAGAAATATCACATATTTACATTACAATTCATAACAGTAGCAAAATTATAGTTACGAAGTAGCAATGAAATAATGTTATGGTTGGGGGTCAGTCAGCACAGCACGAGGACCTGTATTAGGGCTGCAGCGTTAGGAAGGTTGACAGCCACTGCTCTAGATGAAAGGGTAACAATTCTGTCATCTGATAACACGGCCTGACACAAGCACAACTAAAGACAATGGAAAAAGCTTCCTGGGTCCTGAGAAGCTCCTGCTGTGGGAAGGACAATGACCAGTCACCTAGGAAGACTTCCAACTGAATAATGGGAGATGCTGTGGGGCTCTGTCACCCACCAAATAAGGTTGTCTTAAAAGACTGAGAAGCACTGAGTCACATGCTGAGAGGCTATGAGAAACCCAGGCAAAGAGAAGAGGTGCAAAATGGGGTCCACAGGATCCCTGCCCCCAAGAACACAGATACTTAACCTCAGGGGACTTCTGAGAGAGGGACAAAGTGAAGGTAAAAGGTGGCACCTGTAGGCAAAAAGGTAAATGCTCAGGAGATTAAGCTCTGAAAGGGTCACTTTGAGGAAAATGGGGACCGGTGACTGTCATCTGGAAGCTATTCTCAGACCTGAACGGGCTGTGCCATAGCTTTAGGTGTGGTCCTTACCTGACCAACTTCCAAGTCCTTTGGCGTTGACTCTGGTGACAAGCTAGCTACGGCCAGGACCTACTAGCCTCTAGTGGTTCCCTTCTATACTGGTCTGCTCGTTCAGTCCAGAAGCTACAACTGCCTGACAGAAAGACACAGCCCTTTCATTCACAATCTTATTCCCAGGACCAGAGTAAAGAATTTAAGGAACTATTTACAAACATGCTTGGAAAGAAATTTTGTTAGATTAAAATTAAGAAGTTAGGCTTTCCTCACATATGGATTTACAATGCCACCTGGGCAGGGAGTTGTTCAGGTTAAAAAGAGAGCAGCAAGGAAGTGAGTACAACACATCTCAGGAACTCTGCAATCCCTGAGGAAGGAGAACAGTCTCTGACAGGTCCAAAGGCCCTGTGTGCTGCAGAAGCACCATGAAGGTGCATGGTGTATTTACTCTGACAGAATTCCCCACTGTAGTGTAGTCTGTGCTTCCTCAGCATAGACGACAACCAAACCTGCTGCAAAATCTATCAATCACAAATGAACACTGGCTTGAATCTGGTCCACAGAGCAATGCAAAAATAATAGTCCTTATGGGACTCAAAGAGACTTGGCTTTAAGGAACCAAGCTGCATCACGGAATCAAACAACCACCAGGAACATGGACTGGATGCCTTTGACAGAAAGCAAAGCAACATGCCAGAGGGAATGTCTATAAATAAGCAACACTTTGCTGGTGCTTCCTTACAGATCAGGGAATCAGATTACTTACAGCAAATACTTGACCCAAACACTTGAGCAGCAATTAGAACTGTCTATATCTCCCAAGAAAAATAACAATAAAACAGTAATGTAATCTAATATTCAAGCATAACTATATTTCTCTAATTGTTTCTCAAGCATTTACAGTTCCCACACACCCAGCACAATCCAGGCCTGTGCACCACAAGCTCAGCATCCAGACAAGGCGACCTCTCAATACCCACTCGTCACACTGGAACCCATCCATCAGGATGACCCACTAGGTGAAGGTGCTTATTTAAGGTGGAGGACTCATCTCATCATGTGACATGTTTTTTCACTAATTATAAATAATCTGAGGTGATTCTTCCACTGTGTGACATTACCACTAACTTTTAAATTCTAGAATGAGGCTTAGATATTATGATCCTCTGGTAACTAATCAATCAATAATATTTTGAACCACAATCTTGCTATGTAGCCCAGGCTGTCCTCCTAGGTTTCCATCAATGTTTATAATTGGCATTCTCTATAAAGAAGAGTCTCCCTGTTTCTCCCACTATATCTCCATCTTTCTTTCCCGAACACCACTGCAGGCACATGAATTTAAGTTTTACAACTTACTACTATGCATGTTCTTAATAAGTGAATTGTCCAAACCTGCCCAGAACAGCCTGTTGGCTCCTGCTCCTTTTGAAGGGACCTCCACATGTTCTTTCATAGCTTTCCAGTATGAGATGTTCCAGGTTCAATCTGTCCTCCCAGTCTCTACTGAGTCAGCCACTTGCCCAGAGAACACTAACTAGTTCATCATCCTAAAGAACGGTAGTAAGGACCGGAGGTCTGGACACTAAGCGGGCTCACTGTTTCTAGGCCCTATGTGTAGTAACCAGAAGTGAGATTAGATGGGGCCGTGGGCGGTGGGGGTGGGGATCAGGAAGAACCTCAGGCTAACCAGCACCTCTTGGACATTTTTTACCATATCAGATCACCTTTTCCTTTGGATAATCTCCTTTGCAAACATCGTCTGTTAGCATAAAACAAGGCCAAATACAAGGCTGCACTGGATGTGCATGGTGTGGCACAGTTCTCTATCCGTTGACTGCAATGCTGGTTGTATGACTGTGTGCACAGGAAAATTCACCTGACTGCATCCCTTAGAAAAGGTGCATTTTATTGTATGTTAATACAATTAGGTGTTAATGCAATTACTCATTAGATAATGGGTATTTATTTAATCTATTTTTGAGACAGGGTCTCACTATGTAGCCTTGTCTGGCCTGCAAAAATCACCATGTAGACCAGGCTGGCTTCAAACTCATAGAGATCTATCTGCCTTAAAGGTATGTACATCACACCTGGCACAGGACTTTTTAAAAAGCACGTCTATCAGTTTTTGAGGGAATATATGGGAAGTTAACATGCTGCTACTGGATAGTCTTGAAGCTGTACAGAGTGGAAGGAGCTTCTTTCCCCTGACATTTGGTGAGGACCTGGTTCCGTTCACTCATCAGCCACCAGCCTAGAGAGGAGAAGCATCGAAGAAGAAAATGGGCAACCTGTGGTATGGGGGTGTGCCAGGCTAGCAGGATCTGATGGTCAAATAAAAAGAGGTGTAGAGAAGACAGATAGTGATGTGGCCTGCCTTTGATCCCAGCACTCAGAAGACAGAGACATATGGATCTCTGTGAGTTCAAGGCCAGCCTGGTCTTTAGAGCTAGTTTCAGGACAACCAGGGCTACACAGAGAAACCCCCCCTCCCACCAAAACCAGTGTAGAGGGAACAAAATTCATTAAATCCACATATAGCAAGAGTCAGGCAGTCTTTTTTTTAAATCCCTGAAACCTTGAAGATTTAAAAAACAACAATAAAGAGTAATCTCAGGAAGCATGGCTAGCATCCCTGCCATAGAAAACATGCAACTGAGGCAGGACTGGCTCAGGATCAGGAGGACCTGGGTCAAATGACCACTGCTATTTTCTTATGGATTTTTCCCCATCCAAGTCAGGATGCTGCCTGTGTGACCAGTGTGCACACCCAGTCTTGTAACATTCATTAGGACATGTTACTCCACCAGACTTCCACCTCCCTTCCTGAGTCCAGGTAATAATGACAGCTCACAGCACTAGGGGGGCAGGCACTATCTTGCACAACACTCATTAATATGCTACGTATTATTTTACATCCGATGGAATGGTCTTTGAGAAGGCAGGCAGCCTGGCCAGTCTCATGGCTGGTAAGTGGTACAAAGGGATCCAAGCCACTAAGTCTATAGCCCCAGTGAGGCGATATCTTTCAAGGTCATTTCCTTCCAGGTTTGCACGGCCTCTCATTTCACCACACTATTTATGATGCTTTCTTGGTGAAGTAGTAAACTTTTTATTTGTGGGAAAACGCTACAACCAGCTATTATGTGCTGCTTGGCATGGCAGAATACAAAGGTCATGATATCACCAACTTAGCAATTTGGTGAAACGTTCACCTTGTATCATCCATGTCTCTGGACCCATCTTCCAGTTCACAACAAGTAAGAGACTGTACAGCAAATTAGCTCCATGAGGACACAGCCAGACAAACTGGGATCATGAGTCCATGACACCTGGCCTGGACTTTAAAAAGATGAGAGACACAGCAAGCAAAAGCACAGTATGAGCTTAATTGGACCATGGCTTGCAGAGGCCTGGGAACAGCTGCAACACGTCTTTTAGGGACAACTGGGGAAATTAAATGTAGCCTGCATATTAGATCATATGATGGAATAATTATCTTCTCAAGTTGACGAATGGCACTGTGGTTACTCAGAGACTACCATCCCTAGGACACTTTAGAGTGGAACACTATGCTATCTGCAACTTTATTTCCAACTGGTTCACAAAAGCTAAAACACAAGAACTCTTCAGGGATGAAAAAACATGGAGAATTTTGCAACCTCCCTAAATAACCTTTCTGCACTCTGATAATATGGGTTCAAAGTCCCCAGATGTAAGCCCTGGAAAGTAGACTGCCCCAGGGAGCATACACTTGTGCAAGACCCCACCCCTACCACGCCCTACATATTATACTACACACCACCACACACACCCACGGCCACAAGAAGCTAATAAGATAGAAAGCTGAAGACTTTCTCCTATGGGCAGTGGCTAATCAGAAACCAGATACTAAGCTAGTGCCAGTGGCTCTCAGCAAAGGAATCTGCTATGTCATTAAGTAGGTTTGTGCCTAACCACAAGGGGCCCTGTTTGGTAACCCCTACCTGCACTCTTACAGTATTGGGGATGACAGAGCAGGTGAGGCTCCTGGAGAAGGCTTAAGGGGTCCTCTAAAGACAGTAGGGTTCTCCTCTAGCCATGAGAAAAATCAGTGAGGAAGAGAAGTACAGTTTCAGAGAACCTTCCTCCACACTGACTCAGGGTATCTTCGCTGAGGTGGGGGCCTCTAGCCATGGCTACTGCAGGCTGGCAGCTGTGGGTTAGGGAGAATCTGAATAACCCTATCCCGATGAGAGGGAGATTTTAAAAGGTTTGGTACCAGCTCTTAGAACAAGTGCAAGGGGTAACTAAAACTGACAAGCAAGTAACCAGAAGAACTGCTGTGTCTCCATCAAAGGAGCAGAGCAACGGAAGACAAAAGTGCAGGACGAGGCAGGGCAGGGAGGGAGAGGGTAGGAGAGCAAGAGGTGCCCTAGAAATCAGCATACCCAACACACACATGCTCTAGGGAGTGAGACTTACAACCCCCTCTGGAAACGATGGTGGTCCCCAGAGACAAGGAAGACACTCTCGGGCAGCAAAGCAGGGAAGGAGGACACAGCCATGGAGGGTGCCTCAGCTCAGGGACAGCACACACAAAGGAGGAGCACTCTGGGCTCAGCCTTAAGTCTGCCAAGGAGGAGCACTCTGGGTTCAGCCTTAAGTCTGCCAAGGAGGAGGGGCACTCTGGGTTCAGCCTTAGGTCTGCGAAGGGACACATCTGTTTCAACATCTTTGTTTTTCAAAGATCCATTTGGCTTTCTTTCTTTTTTGGAGATCAGCCTCATTATGTAGCACTGGCTGCCCTAGAACTCTCTATGTAGACCAGTTTGGCCTCAAACTCAAAGTGGTCCACCTGCCTCTGCCTCCAAAGAGCTGGAATTAAAGGCATTCAAATCCAACACCTTCCCTAAATTCTATTTTTATGGAACAATATAGGTTTTCAAGGCCGCAATAATGAAGGGGGAGGACCTAACCAGACCACTCCTCTTCTCCCTGTTTTCTAGCTTCCTCAGAAGAAGAGGCACACCCCTCAGAGGCAGAGCCCAATCACTTTAGCTACCCAGTGTGATGGAAGCCTTGGCCAACAAATGCCAGAAAAACACAAAATACAGAATTTATGACACAACAGATAAACCACCACAGAGTTGGGAAATTGTGAGAATCTGTCAAGAAATCACAAAAGCTTAATAAGAAAAAAACTTCTAGGAGGGGAAGTCAGAAAAAATGAGCATCTACAATCCTCTAGCTGAGTCCTCTAGCTCAGCCCAGCCCTGGGCTCCATCCCCCCACCACCACACCCCTCCCCATCTGTCCACTCTTGCATCTCCTTGGTGTGAACTGCTTGTTTTAAACAAGGACATTTAAAATGCCAACTGAGATGCTAATTCTCAGCACCCGGTGATGGTCCCCACCACTCTCCAGCAGTTACACTCTACAACTGCCCAATAAGCTGCAAATTACAAAAGATAATTAAGATAAACGAAATAACTGTCACCCAGGGACACTGAAGGCAGTCTCCCTCATCCTCCCAAGGAGGTAGCTGCCCATGTCCTGAGGCTGAGAAGATCTGTCCCACTGCCCTTCTCTAGTCACATGCTGTTGTAAGCTAAGGCCTTCAAGGCACATATAACCCCACCACTACGGGGCCTTAGTGCTCAACCAGTCCTGGCTTGTACCCGGTAACAGGACTCCTGTGCTGGGTCATAACTTAAAGTGCTTTTGCTTCCACCTCTGCCAAGGTGAAAGATACCCCCTCAACCTTCTGGGCCAAAACCACAAGTCTCTGGGAACTATCTCTCTACTACTCTACTATTGCCACCTCCTCAAGTCCTAGACATGATATCCCTGCCTCTCTTATGACCCTATACAATGTTCTGGGGTATGGACATCACCACACATGCACGATCCTGTCTGTGTGCCACCCGGAGTCACTTGCAACTTCTACAAAGGTATCTGTAGGGCTGTCCCTCTTTTCAAAGGTCAAGATTGGATATCACCCATGCCTCAACAGCCCCAGAATCCCACATCCAGGTTCAGCTTGATACCATAGCATCTCCCAGACTGTGTATTCACTGGTTCTTAGATGGGATACTGGTCTACTGATAAAGAACCAGGCATGTGGCCACAAATGGTGAGGAGGGACGTGCTACTCACTCTACAGGACACGTAAAGCCTCATGAGCACTCATGACACCCCATGCCGACACACAGCTCCTTATTTCCAGTTCCTACGTGGGTAGCTGGCAGCACCCTCTCTAGTTCTTTCTTGACTGGCTGCTCTCTAAGGGAAAGGGGAGGTAAACTGCACTGACCACACTGCTCTCCATGGGATAATGCCTGATGTCTTTAAAAAGGGTGCCCTCAAAACCAAGAGTACTTGCCCGAAGCCCCTGAGGTCCACTTGCTATGTCATCTTATGTAAGTCTGCCCAGCATGTTCAGCAGTCACCTGGCCAGGCTTTTGGCATGGCAATGCAGCTTACACAGGCAGATGCAGCCAAGAAGAAAGAGCTTCTACCACCTCTCCATGTTAGCCAACTCTAACAACTATAGGCCACATCAGCTATTTAGGAAAAGTATTTCCTCAGAGTGCCATGTCCTGTGTATAACAATGTAAAGCCAACAAAAGATGCTCCACCCAATCCAGATCTGTGACCCAGAGCCTTGTATATCAACACCAAATACCAATGTCACCACTGCCACACTTAACTGCCTGGCTTGAATGTTTTGTGAAAGGCTGGGTTCATCTCCTTCCCTAGCACATCAATGATACCCTACTCCTCTCCTCTGGGCCCCTGATGAGAACACCCCTGACCCTTTTGTTCAGTATAGTAACTGCAGACAGTCTAACGGGATCTAAGAGCCAACAGCTTGCCAGCCCCATGGCCTCCAGTACAATCAGCTTCTCCCCATCAGCAGACCTGCAAGGGAACTGCCCTTCACCTTCCCACTCCACCTCTACTGTAATCAGACACCCCAGCTGCTCACTGTCCCCTGGTAGGGTAGCCCTTCAGAGTCCTGAGGATTCTGGCACATCAGAATCCAGGTCACAGCTGCCTGCTAGTCACTGTCCCTCTTGCTGCCTCTTCCTAGCAGGGAAAAGCAAGCCCCACTTGTACTGTCTCCAATGCAGAAGAGAGAGATCCACAGACTTTACTCAAGGATAATCAGCAAAGCCTGGGCAAGTAGGAAGCTGCGCTGTGAACAGGGCTGACTGTGGAAAAGAAGAAAAGGCCAGCTTATAGAAGCTAGGAATGCTCGCTACTTGTATTTCCTGGCTCAGCTCCACTGTTACTGGGGCTATGGATGCAAAGGTAAACAAGCCAAAGTGCTAGCACCAAAGAGAGCACCATGAGAAAGTAGGCAAAGGCAGAGGAAGAGCAAGTCACATTAGAACAGGGAAGCCAAAGAACATAAAACACATGTGTAGAAACTCAGGGGAGAACGGAGTGTTTGAAGAATCTCCAGAGAGGAACAGTGGGGCGGAGATGTCCACGCGTGCCCTGTGGGCGAGCCACCGGGACATGCAGGGGGGAGGGGCTCAGAGGCTGAGGTGGAGACCTGGGAGAAAGGCAGAGAGAGCACAAGCTGTACACCAGGAAGAATGCAGCCTGGAGGAGGGGGTAGTAGAAAGATGGCAGGGGCTGGGGAGCACGGAGAGCAGAGTCTCAGTGCAAGAGACCAAATGGAAACTAGGCCAAAGAGACTGGGTCTGGATTACAGTGGAGGACTGGAAGGCATGCTAGAAGCCAGCAATGCTCTGCCAGCCTGCCACAGAAATAAAAAGGCTATTTTTTCAGCATGCACAATTTTTCCCTTCATGAAGAGAGAAAATATGGGGCCAGGGACACCTTCTAAAGGCGGGCTGAGGCCAATGGCCACTGGGATATGCTGTAATACCAACTGATTGTCCAGTAGCCCTGAGCAAAGTGCCCATCCTTCTCAGTGACTTACAGGGGTGTAAAAATCCCACAGTACCCCTTGTCTCACCTGCATCCAAATGTTGTCTGCAGCAATGTAGTGATTCCCACGCAGAAGAAAATGGTCCCGATGAGCTGGCTGGTGGCCCACTGGTCATCCCCCACGCACATGGCATCAGCTAGCAAAAAGGGCACCGCGATTGTGCCACTGAAACACGTCAGGTAGTGCTGCTCAAGGAGAGACAAGGGAAAGGTAAACTTGCCCTTGCTTTTGCTTGATTTGCCCCTAACACTGGTGCCCCGGTGTCTTTAAGACATACAGACCACATGAAGAATCTCTAGCTACGAGTTACACATTCTGATAACGTCTGGCCATTGACTTTCTCTCCTTTCCCTATTACCCCTGTCCTATGACATCACTGACATGAGGTCACACTGGCACAAAGGAAGTTCTCAACAGAAGTTCAGATACTTCTTACTGGACATACCTACTTTTTGTCCCCACTAACACTTGTCCAGCATGCTAAGTACATTGTGCTGAGCAACTCTTGCAGTCTTGAAAGAGGCCCTCGTTGGGCATACTCTAGGACTTGATTTGATAAGGTCTTGTTTTGCTCGTGTTTTATGAAGTCAGGGTCTCACTTTGGAATCCACGATGTGCCAAACTCACTATGTGGCCCAAGCTGATCTCAAACCCATAATCTTCCTGCTTTGGCCTCCTGTTATCCAGGGATAACAGGAATGCACCAAACCCAGCTGAGATGCTCATATTTTACATCTGCATTCCTAAGATAGTAGTCTGTGGGGCTCTTTCATTTGCTTTTAGGCCTCTCAGGTCTGGGGATTATACCATAGTGATTTCATAGCAGAAGGATTTTCTGCCTTGCTCTGTGGTCTGGCATCCTTGGGCAGATACTCACTCTCCCTCTAAGAATCCCATCCCCCCTCCTGTGGCCCCTGAAGACAGCTCCAGCACTCGATCCATTTCCCTTCCTCCCCCTAATTTTCTAGTTCTTTATTTCTGTTCTGTGAACTTCCTCATTGTCTTTCCCACCGCTTCCCATTTCTGCTCAAGCCAGAGAAGCACACTGACTGCAGTTCAAATGTTCAGGTGTGTTCTGTTGAAAACTCCTCAATGCGGTGCACAATGTACTGGGTATTGTTAAGAACAGGAGGCAAGAGAGTTGTCCCTCTTCCCATTTGACTCTTGGGAAACACCCATGACAGAAAGATCTGGAAGGTGAGCCTCTTCTCTGAGGTCCAGGGCACCTGACCCAAGTTAAGCTATTCACCAAGCCCACGCAGCCCTCCAGCTGCCCGATGGGGAGGAAAGCCCAACCAGCCACCAGTGGGACGGGGCACAGTTCAGCTCCAAGTAGGTGTGGGGTGTAAAGCAACACGACTCCCACACCTGAGAAGCCTTAAGGGGAACTGATCACACAAACTTGAGCAAGGAAATGTGGAAATTCAGACCTCAAAACAGGGTCTGAACCCAACACAGGAGTCAGAAGCCAGGTAGTGAGGCCAGTAAGGAGAGAGCACCCCCACATTTCTCAAAAGCCCTTTAATCCAGTAAGCGGGGCAAGGGTACTGAGGACAAATGCTAAAATCACAGTAGACCTGTCTGTTGTCAGCCTCCCCTCCTGCTGGAAGCTACAGCAGACTAAGGCTGGGAGGCAGCAAATTTCCCTTCCTTTAAAAGATAATAAAGCCTTCCCTTATTTCCTGGCCATGATACTTGCCCTGATCATGGATCGCTAAGGTCAGCGTGGGAGGTCTAAGAAGCTTCTGACCCCTTTCTGTTTCTGCTTTCTTCCCTCCCCTGCCCTGCCTTCCCTGCAGCCACCCCCCCACCACCACCACATCACTTCTCTCACTCCCTGAGCATTACTGCTCCATTCTTCTCTTCTTCCTGCTGTCCTGAAATTAATGTTGAAAATTCTTATACATCATTCTTGGAAAATACATTTATAATAAATCTTAGTTAAAATAAAACTTGGGGACTGACTAGAAAGATGGCTCAGCAGTTTAAACACATGTATTGTTCCAGCAGGAAAGTGGAGTTCAGTTCCCAGAACCCCCATCAGGCAGTGAGACTCCAACACCTATGACCTCCACAGACACCTGTAGTCACACACCTACCCACAAATACACAGAACTAAAAATAATAAAATAAAAAATAAACATTGACTATTTTGAAAACTTAGCCAGTAGACAGTACAAGCTCTAGGCCAGAGGTCACACACCCTAGAAGAATCATCTTACCTGCAACCCTAGGAAAATGCACAAGTACCAGGGAGGAACATCTTCTATAGTGTAGATCATATCCGACCTCTGAGGATCCAGGCTCCCAGTGCTGTCCAGTGTCTCTGCAAGAGAGCTCTGGAGTTGAGAGGAGAACAGAGGGGTTAGTCACTGCTGGAATGATGTTAGCTCTGTTTGACTTAGCACAGCCCTCTACTGCCCAGTACCACCTTCTGCTGGTGTAGCCATTTTGTCCTTTGAGCACCTCAGAGGGATAATTCTCAGAATGAGGGTTCTGACTCCCATGACATTGCCTCATTCCCAAGAGCACCAACCCGGACCAGAGCCTCTGCCCAAGCCTAATGACTTAAATCTTGGTTTAGGCTTTATTTATTTTAAAAAAAAATTTCTAATACTTTATGTGGCAATAAGGATTTTTAAACTGTTGAGTACTGCACGCTTCTAAAGGTCAAGGTCACCAAGATAACTAACTCAGCCTGGCAACTATTCAGCCTTGACATCAGCTAAACAGATGGCTCAAAGAAACCCTGTCTTTCCATGGAGTCTTACAATTGCTCTAGTTTCTAAGACTCTGCAAATAATTAGTTGCATTTCTTAGAATCTGAAGTGCATATCTCTGGTGGTTGGAGTGAGATGTCAGTCATTTGAATACCTGGTCCCCAGTTAGTGGCTGTTTGGGGAGCATTAGGAGGCAGGGCTTTGCTGGAGGAAGTGCATCATTGGGTGCAGTATTCTCTGCTTCCTGTTTGCGGTTTTAGATTTGAGCCCTCAGCTGCCTGTCTGCTGCCATGTTCCCTGCAGTGATGGTCATGGAACCATAAGGTTCCATAAGGTTAAAAACAAACCTTTGTCACAGTATTTTACCACATTAATTAAAAAGTAACTAACACAATATGTATTTTAAAAATATTTTCTAACCTAGCAAACAAAATAATATGAAACAAAATGAAAATGTCCCACCAAAAAAAAAAAAAAAAAAGGCTAGAGATAACCTGTGACCTTGCAGCCCATGTTCGATGGATCTAGCCCACAGAGAGCTGCAGACTCCGTGCCCTGTTGCCTAGTTTTCCTTGAAAGGGAGAACACTGTCTTGGGGGTAAATCCCTTTCCACAAACATACTGGAATTCTGCCTCATTGTCTACAGTTAAAAGGCACAGTCTAATGAAGCTGACACTTTACGCAAATGTTACAGAACAAGCGTTTGCCTCTGGTCCAGCAACAGATGTTTGCGGGCTTGCAGTACTGTGTCTTTCAAAGACCATAGCTGTAGAAATGACAGAGAAACTACAACGTGCATATGAGAGACCAGGAAAGGACGGGCTCAGCAGGCCGGGCTACTCAGCCTTCCAAAGGAAGGGCTGGCCTTACCTGACACCAGCTCCCAGGTGCTTTGCTTTTGTTCTTGGATTTTAAAAATAATATTATTTATTTCTTTATTATTCCCTCTAAAACCATGAGTAAGGTAATGGTTTACATAACAATCCGATCTATGTCAGGATCTGTGGGTCACCTGTTATCAGCTTGTTCACTGAGAAAGTAGAATCTAAACTCAGCTACATGGTGGCCAGTCATACCTAAGAGGCTGGTTCCTGATAAAACTCTCCATGCCAAAGCTCAGGTGAGCTGCCCCAGTTGGCAACATCTCATGAGAACTATCATAGATTGTTGTGGGAGCATTACCACACTACCTGCCTGCCTGCGCTGGGGGAAAGGTGCCGAGCAGAATCCAACCAGGATTTTAATCTGCGGCTTCTCTCTATAAACAACCTCGAGGATGAGAACCGAATGGATTCTATGCATCATTAGAAGTGCCTGAAGCCAACTGCAATTCCTGAAATACTTCTACACAGACAGGACTAAGGACATCCTGGGCTCAACCACACAAGGCAAATTCAACACTGTCATATATCTTACACAAAGGAATAAAACCAAGGGCAAAATAAACTCCTTCCTTAGTATATGCTGGTTTGCCTAATGAATGCCCTCTGAAGGCCCATGTGTTAAAGGCTTCATCAAGGGTGGCAATAGCTTAAGATAGGGACCTTTAAAAGACAGATTTTAGATAACACTCTGGAAGGAAGCTGGGGTAGAGGAATGTAAACAAAGGCTACTTTAGCCAAAACAAACAAACAAAGGCATAGACACAAAGATCTGAGCTCTTGAGATGAACTGTGGGACCCTGCTTGCCCCTGCCCCCTTTCTGCTTTCTAGGTCAGGATGTGAGTATTTGCTCTTATGTACCACGAGAAGCTATGGCGCAATGCCCACTAGGGTTGCCTGTCTTCTCCTTCCAGACCTTTTAAGCCAGAAGAGAATTCTCTGTACTTCATTTCATTATTGTCATGCAAAATATAAAAATATACAAACATGGTCACTCAAATTTTATTTAAAAAACAATGAACAAGCATACATACACACATAAATGCATCATATACATGCGCACACATGTAAATGCAAATATACCTCTCTAATCACACACACACACACACACACACACACACACACACACACTGGAATTCCACTTTGGTAGCTGGCAGTCTTGATTTCAGATAGCCACCTTAGGTACACTTACCTTATATTTTTACTTATATATTTGCCTTATATATTTTCACCTATTTAATAGGTGAAAGCTGATACCCAGAGAGTCATGGTAATTTCCTTGGAGTCTGAGTCACCTCTGTAATCAGACTTAACTTTCAGTCCTCCAGCTCTTAACCACTGCTCTCAAACTTTCTGGCCAAGGCTTTTACAAATACTTAGATAATGACTCTTAAGAGCTTTTAACCTTAATTGCTACTAAGACAATTAAAACCTAGTAATTATGACTCTTCCATTACAAAACAAACATACAGACATCCCCACATCTGAAGGTATGATGTCCCAAACAAGAGACACCCCTGGCTCTTCAGAAACAGAGTGGGTAGTGGGAATCGGTGAGCATGGTACCTTCTCAGCAATGCCGTTCTCTGTGGTGTAGATCGCCATGAGCTCAGTGTCTTCGTTGTCCTGCTCGCCACTGGATGTGGCCCCGCCATTGATCACCACCTGAAGAGAAAGGCTACAGTGAGAGGGTGTCTCAGCACTTGTCACTCTGCTGTAGGGAACTATGGTTTTTCTAAATGGTCTCCCATAATTCTTAAGAGAGCCCTAAACTGCGTATTACATATTGCAGTGGCAAAGTTTTTTTCCGAAATGAAACTGATGTGTATATGCTATTTTAAATGGAGAAGTATGGAGCTTCCCATAGGGTGGAACTGGGTGAGCCAGAGCCCCCCAGTAAAGACAGAAATGGAACATTCCAAAGAAACCTCTAGCCTAGGATCCCCCACACCCTCCAGGGCAAGGGAAGTGACTGATATGCCAGTGTTGCAATGCAAGTGACCAGACTGCTACTGAGTGGTAGTGTCTACACTGCTTTGGTTAAGATCACTTCCTCAGGAACCAAGAGAACTGCCTGTCTGCTCTAGAAAGAGGAGGTGTTACAGTCAGAACACTAGAACTAATCAGCCTGCTGTGTGTAGCTTCTTAGGTCACTGGGAAGCAGTTCCTAAGCAGGAGAACCAACCCATCTTGGAATCTATTCAAAGGAGGTCTAGCCCTATGCTGTGTATTCTTTGGTGGAGAACAGCATGGTTTATCTGGTTAGAAACAAGAAACAAAGTATTTCCATTCCTTAATCAAATGGTCCCATTCCTAGGGATCTCTTCTAAAGATGCAAAACTGAAAAGAGACTTTAACCCCAAGAAAGCAAGCACTTTTTAGGTGTAACAATAACTAGCTGTAAACTAGTTGCACTCAGATAATAGAAGAAAAATGGACATTTATGTGTATATAAGTTTGTGGGTGCCTGGAGAGACCAGAAAAGAGCATCAGATCCCCTGAATCTCAAGTTGCAGGCAGTTATAAGCTGCCTAAGCCAGCTGGGGTACTACTGGGAACTGAACTTGGGCCTCTAAGAGGTAACTGCTCTTAACTGCTAAGCCATCTTTCTGGTCCCAGAAGGGTGATTCTTACTTGGAAAATGTTATCAAGGAAAATCACCTATAACTTCACTATTAAGTGGTAATAGCAGAATTACATTTTGTTTGGTTTTGGGGGATCAAGGTCTTGCTCTATAGCCCAGATTATCCTGAAGCTCATGATACTCCCGCTTCAGCCTCCCAAGCGCTGGCACTATGGATGATGACTGTATCTGGTCCCAAATAGTTTTTAAAAACACAGATTAGAGGCCTACCAGAGTTAGAGTGAGAGCCTATTCAGAAATTGTGTGTGTGTGTGTGTGCGCATAAATCAATTAGTACAGACTGTATTGGTTAGGGGTATATCACTGTAATAAAAATTCCATACAAAGGAATTAGAGAGATAACTCAGTGATTAAAAACAGTGGCTGTAGAGGACCAAGGTTCAATTCCCAGCATCCACATGGGGGCTCACAACCATCTTATACAGATAACTCCAGGTCCTGGAGATCCACAGAATGAGACCCTATCTCAAACACCACAACCACAACAACAAAACATAGATTAGCAAAAGATAAAAACACAGCTTAAATTCCAGCACTGTGAAACAGAAACTCCCAGAACAGTCTAAGAGAAACAGAGAAAGCAGGACTGAATCAACAATTTATAAAGAGCACCCCAATCAACAGGGGGAAAGGGAGAGGCCTGCACAAGATCAAGCATGAGTGGAACAGGGCTTCAGAAGTCCTGCTCCTAGCTGAGAGGAACACTGGCAGTTGATGGCTGCTGAGATAAGGAAAGTCAATTTTCTTTAGTGGTATGGCTGTTTGTAGGTTGCCTAGGCACCAGTGGACAGCTCTCCACCAATGGCTCTCAACCTGGGTGCTGAGACCTCTTTGAGAGTAGAATGACCCTTTCATAGGGATTGGATATCAGATATCCTGCATATCAGATATTTATACTAGGATTCATAACCGTAGCAAAACTACAGTTATGAAGTAGCAACAAAATAATGTTTTAGTTGGGGTCAGCACACCGTGGGGAAGCATGTTAAAGGGTCACGGTATAGCCGGGCAGTGGTGGCGCACGCCTTTAATCCCAGCACTCAAGGCAGAGGCAGGCGGATTTCTGAGTTCGGGGCCAGCCTGGTCTACAGAGTGAGTTCCAGGACAGCCAGGGCTACACAGAGAAACCCTGTCTCGGAAAAACAAAGAAAAAGGAAAAAAAAAGGGGGGAGGGGCCCACAGTGTTAGGAAGGTGAGAAGCGCAGCTCTAAACTCATGCACATATTTACAGCAACACTAACTGAACTCTGCTCAACAGGAAGAAGAGCACGGGATAAAACTGGAAGGAAGAATAGAAAGGTCGGGGGGGGAGACGTAAGATGTGGTCAGGAAGCTGAATGCGATCAAAGTACATTGAATACACGTATAAAATTCTCATCAAATACACAAATGAAAATAAGCATACTGCTGAGTTCAAGACTAGTCTGGGCTACATAGCAGGAGGCTGTCTAAAGAAAGAGGAGAATGATGGTGAGAGGGAGGAGAGAGGCGAGAAAAGAAACTCTGAAGTTACATGTTAGCAAAGGAAAAAGTCCAAGCAATACTATGTAAAAAAATTATAATAACAGTATCAGCACACACGCCAAGAGCCTCTCCAGCTATCCATATACTTGGCAAAAGATCCAGAAACAATAAACTTTGGGTCAAGGACAGCAACAGCAGAACCTTCCCCCCCCCCCCCCCCCCCCCCCCCCAGTGCTCGGATTAAAGGCATGCACAACCACTGCCCAGTTTAAACCTCTTTTTTTAATAAAAAAAAAAAAAATACAGCCTCATATTTTATAAACTTTTAAACATTGCTTCTAACCTTATTTTTTTCTAAGTTAAGATTATCTATACGCAGACTTTCAACTTCCAACCGTTCATTTTGTTTTAAGTTTTAAGTGATTTTTTTTTCCTGTTTGGAATTTTAGTTTTTTTAAACCCCACCTCCACCCCTGCAATGGTCTTATAGATCCTGAAGGGAAGAAAATTTACATTTCACCAAGAGCATCAAAGATACTGATGACTTTGAATGAAGGAACATCTTTATAAACAAGAACCAAACAGTGGGGAGTTTCAGAGAGCCGACCGTCTATGATTACAGTTAGCAACTTTAACCTTTATGTACAAATTTCGCTTTTTTTTTTTTTTTTTTTCCGTTTTTCGAAACAGGGTTTCTCTGTGTAGCCCTGGTTGTCCTGGAACTCACTCTGTAGACCAGGCTGGCCCCGAACTCAGAAATCCACCTGCCTCTGCCTCCCAAGTGCTGGGATTAAAGGCGTGCGCCACCACTGCCCAGCAAAAGCAGAACTTTTAATCTTCACTCCTAGCACTACCTGAACATTCAGATCTGTTCACTCAGCATGTGTCCGTGCACCGGCTGCACACTGCCTTTAAAGCAGGACAACGACAACATACTCCCATACAGTAACAGTAATCAAAAGGTCATTTTATCTTCCTTTTCCTTTCACACATGTGGTAGTTTCCTACAATGAACACAAGTTCCTTCTTCAAGAGGGAGTCATTAGAAAGACTAAAGGGCTAAGCAACTCAGCAGGCATAAAGTTCCTCAGACTGAGGAGTTCTAGAGAGAGTTCCTATCCACTGACTTTTGTAGCTGAGGAAACTGACCCAGCAAAAATTAAGTTTCTCATTTGAAAGCATGTAGACCAAAGTCTAAGTTTGAAAATATTTCAGAGATCTCAACAGGGCTCTAATTTAACATGCTCTAAAGGGGTTGGATTTTCTTATATTACTTAAGCAAAGGTCTGCTTTTAAAACTATTTTAGTCCAAGTACAATAGTGCATAACTATAATCCTAGCTCTCAAAAGGCTGAGGCAGGAGGATTGTGGGTCTGGGGGCAACCTGGACCAAAGCAAGACCCTATCCCAAAATCCAAACCAAAACAAACAGAAAAACACACAAAATTCTAATTCACACTACAGCTTCTTACATGAACGCCTGGGTATGTGGCTTTGGTGGTCTGTGCTGGCTGCAGCAAGATCCATGTTCCCAGCCCAATTCAAGTTTGCACTTGAAGCTACAGCATTCCACACTGCATCACAGCACCACTCCATCAACCGACTGGGAGGCAGGGAGAACATGCGGGAAGAAGAACTTTCCTAACAGAACGCAAAGCGACTGGAGTGGAGTAACTCATAAACTAAGGCTGCCTGCTCTGTGGGTGACTGTAGCTTTTGAGGAACAAAGGTGCTCTGGAAGCAGTGGGAGGTGGTAGTTATAACACAGCGACTACATCACGTCTCTGACAACTTTACTTCAAATTTTATGTTATATACACTGTACCTCAAGAACATTTTTTAAGATAGGTTCAAAATGTCTCCCAGGCTAGCCTTACATTCCTGAGCCTCTTTAGCCTTGGCCTTCTGAGTGCTGAATTACAACAAAGTAGCACCACTGTAGCCAATCTCACTAAACTTTAAATTTTTACATGGTACCAAAAAACAAGATTTTGGCAAGAGTTCACAATTCCAACTGCTCTTCTGACTCTTTCTATTCATACATTCACAACAGATGTTCCTTGGACTACACAAAAGCTCAGATGCTTATTTAAATGACCCTTGCTATGTCCCAGGCAAACAAGACTCAGTCCAGATATTCTATGGGATGCCCCTCAAGGATGAGCACCAGGTGTCAGGCTAGGAGATTCTAGCTTACCTCAGGAGGCCTTAGGGAGCCAGGAGGGGAGGCCAAGCACAGCCAATGCTTGGTAAGCTTTATAAGATTTGGTGTTGATCTGCACTATTAACGTGGCTTGTAGGGCAGTTGAGGAAGTGGCTCTGAGCAGAGCTGATGTTGAGCTAAGCAAAGGCAGTAAGGTGCTGCCAGATGAAGAAGGACTTTCAGGGGTAGAGTTGGGCATCTGGGCATACTGGTTCCACCTCACTGAGATGGGAAACACAAAACTTTCTAAGTTCAGTCCCCAGCACCCACATGGTTTTGTACCAGGGGATCCAGGCACTGCTTCTTTATGATTCATGTACATACACGTGCAGGCAAAGCATCCATACATATAAAATACAGGTTAAAAGAAGAAGAAGAAAAATGGTTGTGCTCTGACCCAGTTTCAAAGGGCTGTGTCTGTCTGAGTGTGTGTGAGCTGTGTGTGGAGAACAGCTCATGATGAAAGACCTAGCTAAGCTGGCTTTCGCAGCCAATCCACTCATTAATCTATTCATTGCATTCACGAACAGATTATCTATTCAAAAGGGCAAAGCTCTAGTCTTCTCTTCAAAGTCCCACCTGGTGCCATCTCTTCATATTTCCTAATGGGGATTAAATTTCAAGATGAGATTTAGAGGAAACGGACCACAATGAGACCACAGCAGGAAGCTCTAAGCTGGTGTTTGTAAGTCTTACTTTGTAGAGAAGGTGTGAAAACTTGTGACCCAAGAGCTTGGTATGTGCCAGGCACATTAGCCATCCTTATTGCCACCCAACCCTCTCTATGTAAAGCTGGAGGCAGCCTACAGTTTCACTATGGGCCAGGGACAGCCATGTCACAAGTAGCATTAAAGGACCAGGTGAGATACAACCCAACAGGAGCATCTAGAGGAGACCCAGCTGAGAGGAGCAAGAGCCCAGGATTCCCAAGGCCTGTGAAGCCTTGTTGTAGTATCAGCTACTGCAGTGGGCTTTGTTTGAACGTGACCACCAGAGTATCGCAGAGTGCTCTATAGGACTGTAAGAACAGAGGCTTCAAGACAAAAATCCCAACATAGCAGAATGAGGAAAAACTGGGCTCAGTGGGAAAAGAAAAAAAAAAAAGAAATCTCAGAGTTGGGTGGAGAGAGAGAGAGAGAGAGAGAGAGAGAGAGAGAGAAGAGAAGAGAAGAGAAAGGCTTTGCTGTATCAGTCAGCTTCAGGTAGCGCTAATGTAATGTAAGGTAGTAATGTAAGGTAGATGTAGTCTAGACTACATCTCCTAACAGTAGAGTTTTGGAGAGAAAATGAAGACTCTCTCCAGAACACAGTAAGCACTGGAATGGGTGTGTACTTCCTTCCTGGGTTAACTCAAGCAGGTTCCCCCGAGGCTGGCTAAGAAGAGTATAGCCAACATCACACCATGAGAGACAGTTGAAGTTCAATGCCACGACGTTCACTGAAAACACTGAAAATGTTAAGGTGTGTCCTCTGTATACTCCAGAGAGGAGCTGGAAGGCAGGAGATACTCTTACCGGGAGAGTAAAGAAGTTGGGGTGCTTTGCTTCCTCTTCATATTTGCCTTCCGTGGACCCCCCAGCCTCCACTGACTTGGACGCCGTGTTCTTGCCGATACCCATCATCAAGGAAGTTTGAGCAACCCACACAGCTGTTGGTCTGGAGTGCTTACAGGGAAGGCTTACTCAAGCCAGGAGTTTAAGACCAGAAGCAGCTCTTCAGCACCTGGGACACTGGATTCTCAGACGGAGGTTACTGTCATCTCTTATCACCTGTAAAAGACAGAGCAGGAAAGTCAGAAAGACAGCCATGAGACTCAGAGTCGCCAGGCAGGTACAAGTTGCACCCAAACAGCTGACTAGACACCAATGCTTTTCAAGAGCCCACCCTCTTCATTATAGTCAGCCACCATTCCCCTGGAGAACGAAGGAAGGAACAAGGTATGTCAAATACTAGAATACTAGGAACTCTATTAGAATACTAGGGAGAAAAAACCATCCTGAGCTACTTCTCCAGTGATGAAAGCATTCTCTACCTGCCCTGTCTGGCTGACATCACTAGGCACCTGGCACTTACAAAGTGGCGCGTGCCAATGCATTAGTGAATTTTAATTAAAATTCGAGACAATGTAGATATAGCAAATTTATCACAAGTAAAAGGTGACTTAAGTAATTCTAAATTCCCTACCTATGCTATGGAAGGCAGAGGTATTCAACATCTAATAAAAGACAAAAATAACCTATGATTACGTGGCTATGCCGAATTCAAACAAGGCAACAGCGTGTGTTCTCAATCGGTCAGAATACCACAAGATGGGGGTCAAAGCATGCATACTCAACGAGGTAACATACGATCGCTTCAAAAGAAAACCCAGGGCCTCCCTCCACTTCCCTAAAGTGAAGGTACACAAAGCATAAGAGAAAGATCATTGCTACTAAATCCGAGAGGGATGTGACAAAGCTAAAGAATCTACGAGATGGAATTATTCAACAAAGAAACACCCAATATCCCAAACTAAAAACAAAACAAAAACAAAAAAATCAAAAGCATAAAGATCTTACAACAATTAGACACACTTCAAAAGAGAAAAAAATTAAAACAATTTCAAACCACGAAACATAACCTAGACAATATATCTAATCCACCCTGGATTAACAAACATGTGAAAAATACATCTTCAAAGATGAGAAAGCACAAAGCATACAAGGGCTGGCCAGGTGTGCCTGGCTTTGTATGAAGCAAGAGAGGGAGGCGTAGGGGTGGGGCAGAGCACACACAATGTGCTTACTATCAGAATAAGCAATGTGATCTTCCCTCCAAGGAGGAAGAGTCTAACCAAACTAAAGAGTGTGTATAAAGCAAGTAGGAAACTTTCTTTTCAAAGACTTCTCCATTTGGGGTGGGTAAGAAAAGGCAAGTGACAGCTGAGCACTGGGCAGTCAAGAGAGCAGAGAGGGAAAACAAAGCACAACCAGCATACACACCACATTCTAATTTTAATTAACTAAGTTTTAGATCTTATGTGTACAGGTGTTCTACCTCCCTGCATGTCTGTGCTGTGTGCATGCCGGCTGCCTGGAGGCATCAGACCCCTTGGGACTGGAGTTATAAATGTGTGTTAGCATCCATGTAGGTGGTAGGAGGGAAGGTAGTATTGTTAACCACTGAGCCATCTCCGGAACCCAAACTGCATTCCTGAACACAGAGAATCCAAGACACACATCAAGTCTTCCTGAAGTGAAAAATACTCACTTACATCCTTACCGTACCCACATCGACTTAAAATAGCAGTGCCCACCAAGAACAATTTTGCACTCCAATGGCAATATTCTATTTGGCAGTATTCTATTCTATTTGGGAGAGAGCTGGTTAGTTAGGAAGAGGAAGCAGTGCTGACCGTCACCCTCCAATTCACAGACCACACTCTGGGGAAGGCTTTGGGGAACAGGCTCAACAAATGAACGTGGTCTGCATGGCAAGACTTCACCCACACATGAGGTTGTTTTGCATGGGAAATGCCAAGGTCTGGGGGAAATGCAAAAGGTGAAAGGGAAGGGACAAGGGCGGAGAGAAGTTTAGGGACTTGTTCAAACTTCTGATAACACATAACCAGAGAGATGGCTGAGCAGTTAAGAATACATACTATTCTTGGAGATCTAGTGTTCTATTCCCAGCTCCTAATTACTTGTGACTCCAGTTGGAGACTCCAACGTCCTCTCTGACTTCTGTAAGCATTGCATTCAAGGTTACAAACCCACACTCAGGCACACATACATATACATACATACATACATACAGGGTTAGTGTGGCAGTGTATACCTTTAATCCCAGCATGAGGGAGGCAGAAGCATGCAGATCTCTGTAGAGACCAGCCTATTCTACATAGTTAGTCCTGAAACAGCCAGGGGTATGTAGACAGACTGTATCTCAAAAAAGCAAATAATAATAATTATTATAAATACATATAATGATATATTATTACCATTAGAAAACTATATCTTAAAATTGTGGGCACTAGAGAGATATCTTGACAGTTAAGAGCACTTTGCTACTCTTGCCAAGGACCTGGGTTCAGTTCCCAACACTAACATGTCGCCTCAGAAATGTTTGTAACTCCAGTTCTAGGAAATCCAACACCTCTTCTACCCTGAGGGCTTTTACACACAAGTGGTACATATACACTTTCATAGGCGCACACATATACACAGAAGTAGTAACAGTCTTAAATTGTGTGTGTGAGTATGAGTGTGTATGTGCTGTGTTAACATAAAAAAGAAAATCTCCCAGGAACTCTAGCACTAGAGGAAGTTTACTGATGCATGGTACAGAGAATGTGCCAAGCTACTTGCTGACTGGCCCTGACCACTTGATAGAAGGACGGGTGGTTGAGGGATGATGGGGACAGTGGCAGTAATAATAGCCACTTCTATTTGTTAAGTGACCTTTATCCCAGGACACCATGTAGCTCTTATTACATAAGTAACAATTATTTCTGGTCTGTGGTCATAATTGTATTTGATTTGAGTGATCGCTGGAACATAGACCTCCTGGGAGATTCATTTTTCAATAAACAAAACTGATAAAAACGTAATCTTAATACCCCAAAAGAAAATTCTTGAAAGAATGAGCAAGAATGGCTATAAACAGTGCTAGCCGGCCAGGCAGTGGTGGCGCACACCTTTAATCCCAGCACTTGGGAGGCAGAGGCAGGTGGATTTCTGAGTTCGAGGCCAGCCTGGTCTACAGAGTGAGTTCCAGGATAGCCAGGGCTATACAGAGAAACCCTGTCTTGGAAAAAGAAAAAAAACAGTGCTACCCATGGTGGCACAAGTTTCTAACCCTAGCACATAGAGGCAGAGACAGGGGGATCTTCAGTTAAAGGCCAGCCTGGACTACACAGGAAGGTTCTGTCTTTTAAAAAAAAAAAAAAAAAAAAAGACTCAGATACTTGAAAGATTATAAAAAGAATGTATTATTCTCTTAGCTAGAAACCCTAACATAGGGCTGCAATTTTAAAAAGAAGGCTGGCCAGTGGTGGCGCATGCCTTTAATCCCAGCTTTCAGAAGACAGAGGCAAGCAGATCTCTGTGAGTTCAAGGCCAGTCTGGTCTACAGAGTGAGTTCCGAGACAGCCAAAGCTACACAGAGAAACCCTGTCTCACAAACAAACAAACAAAACAGTATGAACAGGTCATGGATGTGTATTATAGTGGTACATCAACGTATAGGCAGGTATGGATGTAATCCAGGCCATAACAGCCAATCCACTACTCACAAAAATCACTGAGGTATCTAAGATTTAAAAAAGACTACTACATGATTACATATTAGGACTAGGGAACTCTTTTCTTGGCTTATCATTAAAGATTAAATTAAGACTGATAGATTTCATAATACAAAGTTATTTAGATTTCTGTATGAGACAAATCAAAAGGGACAAAATGCAATAGATATAAGGTAGCACACAAATATTTTTACTAAGTCAATCTTACAGATGAAAAGAAACCATAATCTTCTGTGTACAATGAGCAGTCCTCAGTCCCCTGAATACAAACAGCACAACAGATGTCTGAGTCCTACTTAATGTCAAATGAGATGAAGAGCCATGTTTGCCCATGTCATCTGTTCTAGCACTCTCAGTGAAAGCATGGTGAAGAGGTACCCACACACTCCCAGTGAAAGTGAGCTGATGAGTAGGTGAGCTGGTTTTGTGTATCTTAAGAGTTATGAACATCCATGCTTGTGCTGGAATTCTGGAACTGAATTTAGGGCTCTGCCCATGCTATTTATCTGGAGAATACATTACTTCCAGCTGTATATTCTACGGTAATGACTAAGACAAAAACTTAGTGGTACAGTAAAATTATGATCCACTCATAAAAAAACAATGCCATAGAGCTATTTTTAAAAGATTGCACAGAGGCTAGAGAGATGGCTCAGCAGTTAAGACACTTGCAGCTCTTTACAAAGGACCTCGGTTCTTTCCTAGTACCTACATGGCAGCTTCACAATCTTCTTATCTTAACTCCAGTTCTGAGGGATCTGGCAGTCTTCTGCAGGCACCAGCAATGCACAAGATGCACAGACATAAATTCAGGCAAAACCACTCATACAGATAAGATAAATGAAAAAATTTAAACTGCACAGAAACCTTTATTCATGTGGAAAATTGTTCACACAAGAAAATTAAAACAAAACAAAACAAAAAACCCCCAGTAATATACTTACTTAGACTAAGTGAGAAAAGCTTACCACCCAAGGGCAACTCACTGTCCTGTTTCTCCTTTGAGATCAGCTGTCTAGGGCAAGCAAACTCAGAAATAAATAGGTTGACGGCTACCAGCAGTTTGCAGGGGAGGAAGAATTGTTATCCCACAGGTAAGGTTTAAGTCTAGGCCAGGTATGGTGGCAAAGCCTTTAAACCCAGGGTTGGAGTTGAAGGCCAGCCTGGACGCAATAGAAAGTTCCAAACTAGCCAGAGTTACTAAAAACAGACACAGCAGCAATTTCTGAGCACATCTCAGAATTTCTGAGTACAAGGTAAGGGCAACTTAGTGCAGTGTTTAGATGACTGTGTTGGGAACTTGATCCTCAGAGTGGTGATGTCATAGGAGCCAATGGGACTCCTGGCAGTTCTGGAAACCCAGTTAAGAGAGATGCTATAAATGAAGCAGTCAAATCCTGCAGTCTTATTGTGTGATCTCTCCTCTGACCCTAGACATGATGCCATCTGGCATGAGGTGATTACAGTCAGGCTAAGCCCCTGGCCTTCTGCACATTAGCGGCATTCTGTTTAGACTTCTGTGTCTCCAAAATTATGAGATAAATCCCCTTTCTTTTTAAATTACTCAGCTTTGGGTATCTTATAGCAAGCTTCAAGGTAAAATGCTTTCTTTGCACTGTGGGTCAATTAAATCAAGTCTGAAAATCACTGATATAAGAGCTCTGTAGTAACACAAAAGCAGGAGTCCTGTGCCAGGACGGACTGTAATTAACACATTTAGGGAAACCATGTGACAAAGTTGAACTCACATAGCAAGATGACAACACTAGTTACAACAGGCATGGGAAGTGCCCACTAAGAGCAGAGCAGTCTTTCCCACAAAACTAAATTTGCCTGGATCCTATATATACTGCTCGATCCATGTTTCGATGAAAACTATCACCTTCATACACCAAAGGCTGGCAAGCCCTTTGTCACTGTCTTAGCTTATGGATTTGTTCTTTTTAGAAAAAGATCAGTTTACTCTTTTAGTTGTTGTGTCTGAATGTATACACCACGTATAACGTCTGGTGCCCATGGAGGCAGAAAGAGGGCATGGAACCTCTGGAACTGCAGTTCCATGGGTGGAGTGAATTAAACCCAGGGCCTCTGGAAGAGCAGCCAGCACATCTAACTGCTAAGCCATCTCTCCAGTGCCAAAGAAAAAGAAAAAAGCATTTCAAGAGAATCAGATGAAGCCTGGTTCTGATGGAGGAATCCAGGTTTCATGGCAAGTTCCACTTCTGAAACTAGGTTCTATCTGCAAAGCCCTGGCAAGAACAATGCTCAAGAAGCCACCCCCTCCCCCAATGCCTAGAGATGCCAAGATAGGTGATGGTCACACATTCACTTATGCTCAGCTGGGGGAAGAGGAAGAAACATCGAAATGTCAGCACGGTTTGCTTGTGCATACAAAATCTACCAGCAATCTCCTCTCTCTGTCTCTGTCTCTCTCCCTCTTCTCTCCCTCCCTCCCCTCTCTGTATGTGTGCACACACATGTATGTGTACATGGATTACAGGCCAGAGGTTGACACTGAGTGCCTTCAGACAATCTCTCACTGAGCCTGGAACTTGTCAACTCAAGCTACACTGACTTCCTGCTGAGCCCCAGGGATGTTGGGGTCACAAATGTGACTATTGTACACAGCTCTTTCCCTGGCTGGGTTCTAGGAGATCAGATTTAGATTTTCATGCTTGCAAGGCCAGCACCCTATGAATTGACCTTTACACATCAGATGCTTTATGCTAAGTCTGCCTGCAATCTTCCAGCAGAAACGGCTTCCCCAAACACTATTTAAATAAAACTGAGAAAACCACCTCTGGCCTCCTCACCCTGGATACCCCTCCCCAGCTCCAGCTGCCACCTACACTGACCATGCTATGTCTAATTTCCATGCCATCTCTAGTTTCAAGATTTGAACTTAAGAGGCCACCTCCTCGGAAGCGTTCCTGAATTGCCTCTTCCTTTTCTACATTTCCATGGCACTTGGCATCAGCCCAACTTCCCCAGCAGGCAGACTAGGGACACAGTGACAAGGATATAAAAGGCATTCACAGTTTTTAGGGAAACAACTTTTCTAAAGGGCATTCCAGTCACAGAGAACAACAACACTTAGCTGTCCCTCTCCCTCTCCCGGTTTATTCCGGGGGATCTTGTGGCCGAACATCAAAGAGGAGGGGAGGCAGAGCTAGGATTAAAAACCTAAATGTAGGGCTCTGAGTGAGCACCTCAGCGGCAGAGGAGCAGGGTGGGGGTGGGGTCTCTGCATGCACAAGCTGAGCTTCCTCTCTAGCACCCAAAAACAAGCAACAAGTAACAATATGGTAATCACCACTCATCACAGAAGCCCTCAGAAGGCTAACTGTGCATGGGTGGACAGAGTGAGTTCATGGGGAATGTGTGCATACAGGTGTATGTGGAGCCCCAAGGACAAGCTTGTGTCATTTCTCAGGAAATGCCCTCCTTGTTTTTCCAAACAAGGTCTCTCATGGGCCCCCAGGACCCACCTTACCAGCAGTAGTGTTGAAAAACATGGTCAGCTTTTCACATGGGTATCAGACTCAGGACCTCATGCTTGTGTAGCAAGCACTTTACTGACTGAGCTATCCCCAATCCTTCTGAAAAGCAAGTTTTACATGAAAATTTATCAGTAAGTGTCATGGTTTGAATATGCTTGGCCCAAGAAGTGGCACTATATGGAGGTATGGCCTTGTTGGAGTAGGTGTACCACTGTGGATGTGGGCTTTCAGACCCTCATCCCAGCTGCCTGGAAGCCAGTATTCTGCTAGCAGCCTTCGGATGGAGATGTAGGACTCTCAGCTCCTCCAGCACCATGCCTGCCTGGACACTGCCATGCTCCTACCTTGATGATAATGGACTGAACCTCTGAACCTGTAAGCCAGCCCTAATTAAATGTTATCCTTATAATGTTGCCTTGGCCACGGTATCTGTACACAGCAATAAAACCCTAACTAAGACAATAAGGTAAAAATGAATGAACATTCCAGATGCAAATACGATTTTCTTTAACTCTCTTAAAAACTCTGGTGGGGGTTGTTGTCTCTATTCCAAAGGAAATCAACGGGGGCAAAGAGGTTGATGTGTTCGTGCCAAAGAGAAAGGTGGGCTAGGCAAGGATTCTGAGAACACAGCATCCTGTGCTCCCATGCAGGTGTCCTGCAGAACAAGCCTCTGCGCTTTCTTCTCCTCTAAGGACCTGCCCTAGTTAGGGTTACTATTGCTGTGATGAGACATCATGACCAAAAGCAGGAAAGGGGTTACTGACATATGCTTTCACATCACTGCTCTTCATTGGAGGAAGTCAGGACAAGAACTCAAACATGGCAGGAATCTGGAGGTGGGAGCTGCTCCCCACAGCTTGCTCAGCCTGCTTTTTTATAGAAGTCAGGTCCACCTACCTGTTCAAGGGTGGCCCCAGCCACAAAGGCCAAACCCTCTCCTATCAATCAGTAATTTAACAAATCCCCTACAAGCTTGCTTGTAGTCCAGTCATACGGAGGCATTTTCTCAGTTGAGACTTCTCATTTCTGGTGACTCTAGCATGCGTCCAATTGACATAAAATTAGCAAACAGAGGACCTGAGTTGAATTCCCAGCACCTGTGTGGGGTAACTCAACTAACTGTAACTCCAGCTCCAGGATGCCCTTTTTCAGGTCTACATAGGCATTGCATTCATGTACACACAATTTTAAAATAAAAACATTTTAAAAATTAAAATGAAATAGGACAAAGCTCTGAAGACTGGTAGCCATTTTGGAACAAGCCAAGGAAAGCCCCAAGTTTCTCTTTTTCCAGATCCCCAATGCTCTTTGCTGCATGATGCCTCCTGCCTTTCTAATATGAAAGAAACCTGCCCACCTACTGTGCTGGTTCCCTGCTCTAGCCTCTCTTTGCAGCACCATTAACCCTCTAGAGAGGAGAACACCGATGAACACTGGATGGCTCTCCCCCACGAGAGGAGCTATGCCTGTTGGAGAAGCGTTTCTGACACTGTCCACCTCTTTCATGAGGTCTCTGAGCTTCTCTTTGGACCACAGCAATCCTCACTGGGATGTTAGCATCTTCTCCTTGTGTCTCAAACATCAAAGTCAAATCTCCTTCTCATAAGCCCGGAGAGCCCCTTTCCACTTACTTACACCCTAGCTATTCATGTGTCTACCCACTTTGCTGGATTTTTGCCTGCTCAGTTCTCTCCATTAACTGGTTCCCCCTCCCCATCTGCAAATCTATGTCTCATATCCTTTTCTGCCCACCCATCTGGACTGCATTTCACTTGTAGATTTTCCCTAGATAAGGTGAAGTAAGGGATTGATGTTATGGGTTTGCTTAAACTGGGGATTGTAATCCTTCTCCAGGTTAAAACCAACTATAACATGATAGATAAAGCAAGGCTTTCTCTAGTCTTCTATAAATGAGAGCCGTAACCATGTTGCCCTTCCCACCAAGCCCCCACTACAAGGGATAATGCTCCTAGGAAATCCCTTTTAAAATATTTTTTCCAAAGGCACAAAATTCTAAGCCTAAGCAAGTTTTCAAGACTAAAAACTCAAGGCCAACCATGGTAACATTACAAAATCCTATGGTGAGATGAGGATGATGATGATGATGATGATGATGATGATGATGATGATATCCACCTAACACAGAAACTGGAATCACTTAGAGTCAGACACCACAGTAATCATAATTTTCTCTGAACTCTCAAAACAAATCTTAAAATCTAAAAACCTATAATTATAAGGATTTTAAAAAATTAATGTACCCCATGATAAAGAGGTCCCAGCTCTCTATGAAATTTGTCATTTACACTTTACATTTGTGTTTATATACTTGCTTTTCTCCAAAGTTCTAAAAGGCTGTGAAGAGGAAAACAGACAGGAGCACACAGAGCCCTGTAGTCCCAACTGAACTTAAGACTAGGAAGGAAGCAAATGCTTCTGGAAGTCAGCTGATGCTTCATTACTACAGACAGCCTGTCAGGTTCTGCACTTGCTCTCATGTGTGTGACTAGGGGCATTGCCTGTGACGGTCCCCAAAATGATAGTGTTCGGTCACCAATTTTTAAATAATCCCTGAGAAAGTCTGGACATTTTCTAGTAACACATCTGGATGAACTTGGGCTATAAACTGTTTACATCCCTATAGTCTGTCTCTGTCTCATAGAGACATTTGTATATGCATCTCTCTCACTCTCTCTCTCTCTCTCTCTCTCTCTCACACACACACACACACACACACACACACACAAAGAGAGAGAAAGAGAGGCATTCACACATAGGTGCTCACATGGTCGCAAATGCACATAAGACACAGACACACTCAGGTGCAGCCCAGTAAGCCTCAGAACTCATCCCCCAAAGCAGAGCTCTATACCAAGCAATGCTCATACCTTCAGTGGGATCTCAGTCTATCCACAAAATTGTCCTGCAATCAGTGTACGAGCCACCACACCTGTGCAGTCCTGCGCAGTCCTGAGCTGCAGCAGGAGCTGCTTTCAGGTGCTGAAGTGATTTCGGCTCTTATATCCCACACGAGCTGGCCAAAATTGTATAACTAACCGCGCCTCATCAAATGCTATTTGCATTACACAACAGCCACCGCCTGGTAACGAGCAGTTACTGCAGGCTCTATTATGGTCTTGACTCAGTCTTGCAGCAGGCTTCTTCAGAGCAATCTGAGTAGTCTATTATAGAATCCCAGCAGCTGCTGGGATTGTATTTCTCAAACCCAAACAAAGAAGAGAAATTAAAACCTATCTTTTCAAACAGTTCAGATGAGCAAGTCTGCCCATGCTGCTGCCAGCTCAGTGAAAAGGGCGATTACTTTTACTCACTGGCAGTCCCCCCTCCCCATCCCACCCCCAGTCAGGAGCCCAAAGACATCAGATTGCAAAACTCAAAGAATTGCAGTGATGTCAAGGCAGGACCCCATCATTAAAAAGTAAGAAAGTCAGCAAAAATGAGCTCTCACAACAAACCACACAACCAAAGTCCCTGGGGTCTGGTAGACAGGGCCGCACAGGCAGGCAGCCAGACTGTTCCTGCTAAGTCTTGATTCCACCACAGGGCCTGTTAACCGGCACTGAAGTGGGGCAGGGAGCACCTCCACTTCTGGGAGGTCCAAGCACCTGTCCCCATCTCTTATAGTAGATTCCCCAGACCAGAGGGACCACGGGTTCAGGTGAGAGGCAGGAGAGGCTCTGCCAGCAGAGCTGCACACCTGAGGCTAAAGAGAGAAGAACCAAGAGAGCAGCAGCAGAGAGTGCCACTATTCACACAACCTTGAGGAAACTGGTGGTGGGAGGAGGGAAAAGAGGTCATGGGGCCAGAGGAGAAGACACCTGGAAACAGAAGAAACCTGGAGAAGAACAGTAGAGGCTCTGGATAGAAGAACAGGACCCCAGAGGGCCAGATCCCCACATGCCACCTACCCAAGGGTCAGTGTACTCAGGGAGCCAAGCATTAGTTAGAATGCTCTGGGGATTCCAGAGAAGAGATGCTGCAGGGATGTAGAGGAACTTTAAAAAGCAGAAACGAGAAAGGGCTGTGGAGATGGTTCCATGATTAAGAGCAGCAACTGTTCTTGCAAAGCACCAGAATTTAGCTCTGAGCACCAGCCACATGATGGCTCACAACCACTGTGACTCCAGGTCTGAGGGATCCAATGCCCTCCTCTGGACTCTATGATCATTGCACAGGGCGCACGCACGCACACGCGCGCGCACACACACACACACACACACACACACACACACACAGACAAAACGCATTTAAGCATAAAATTAAATAAACCTTGAGAAACAAAAATGGGACAAATATTATAAACTTAAGACATAACATTAAAAGCTACTGACTAAGCTGCTGAGTATGAGAAAAGGCCGAATGTGGCACTGCAAGCACATAGTAGGGCTCATGTAAAGTAAAAGGGAAAACCTGTATGTTGACAACCAGGATGATGACAGTCATACAATCTAGGGACAAAATGCCTGCTTTCAAATTGAGTTTTATCCCACATATCAATATTTGGTCAGAGAAAGGCCTTTACACAATGGCAGCTGCGCCACACAGCCAGGGTACCTAATGGGTGATGTGATAGAGCCAGAACCGGATATTCTATGACAGGCACACTACCTAGGAATGCATCTCGGAAGCTGTCTCCTTTAGTACATGAGGTATGACTGTGATTACTAGCATTGGCTCAAGATGTAGTCTCAGGATCTCAGGACGACGTGAGGTGCCACAACATGAACTGAATTGCAGGAAAGGTTAGAACTGTGTGCCCAGGTCAGGTGATCTCTGTGTACAAAAGCCAAAGAGGGCATTTCCAGATATCCCTCCTAGGACAGAAGGCCAGGCTAAGGAAGCCTGAGGCTACATTGCAACCTCCTAAGAGGTAAAGAGCAAAGAGGCCACTACCGCACAGGCTCACTAACCACATGCCTAATCAAAGACTGGGGCAGACCTAAGTGTAAAACAATGTCGTTAGGTTATTCTCTAAACAGATGCCCTATGCTGTAAAAGGAAAACAAACCAGAACAACTTCCGTCTTAGTGTTCTATCGCTGTGAAGAGACACCATGACCACAGCAATAGCAACTGTGATAAAGAAAATATTTAATTGTGGCTGGCTTACAGTTTCAGAGGTTTAGTCCATTATCATCATGGTGGGAAGCACAGAAGCACGTACACAGAAATGGTGCTGGACAATTAGTTGAGCGTTTTACATCCAAATCCCTACACATCAGGAAGAGAGACACTGGGCCTGGCTTGAGTATTTGAAATCCCAAAGCCCAATCCCAGTGACATATTTCCACCAACAAGGTCACACCTCCTCCAATGAGGCCATACCTCCTAATCCATGTCAAGTAATGCCACTCCCTAATAACCAAGTGCTCCCATATATGAGCCTATGGGGGACATTGTTATTTAAGCCACCACAAAGAATGCTTGCTGCTTACAAAGGACTGGGACTTGGCTCCCAGCACCCACATGAAAGCTCACTACCACTGTAACGCCATCTCCAGAGGGATCTGACACTCTCTTCCTGCCTCCACAGAAACTGGTGTTCACATGCCATATACTCACACAGATGCCTAAATACGAATGAAAATAAATACATATTTAACAAACAAAGGGGCTGAAGAGATGGCTCAGCAAACGTACTGCTCTTGCATACCTGCTTCAGTTGCTAGCACCTAAGTAGGCTGGTTCACATCCATCTTACCTTTAGTGAGATACACCTTTAGTGTATCTGATGCCTTCTTTGGATTGCTATAGGCATCTGAACTTACTAAAATGCATAACTCCCCATCACACATAATTATTTTAAAAAACTATTTAAAAACACAAATCAAACACACATACACACGCGCATACATACATACATACATATACACACAGGCACGCACGCGCCCGCGCGCTCGATACTGCAGAAAAGCTGAGATAGCAAATGAACTACAATACTCCCACAGACTAACACAAACTTCTCTCACAGGATTTCCCACCAGCTAGACCCACATTGCACCTGTGTCAAGGGAAAAGCTGAGCATCCAGAGGCGATCCTGTTAATCTCTACAGTGGGACTCCTGTGCTGTTCATGTTTGCCTGAATTTAAAACTCTACTTATGTCTCTTTAGGTGTAGAAAGAGGCAAGTGAGCAGCTCTGTTCTTAGAAACTATGAATGGTTAAATTCAAGACCAAAAAAAAAAAAAATTAGGCAAAACAATTAAAAGACTAAACTTGGACAAATGCAATGAAAAGATTTAATTTATCAGAAATTACTAGCAGGGCATGGTAACATTCGGCTTTAAACGCAGCACGCTAGAAAGGGCAGATGGATCTACAGATCTAGCTCCAGGACAGCCAAGACTACACAGAGAAACCCTGTCAAAAGAGGGGGCTGGGACCAACATGTGAGAGACTAGAAAAATGGCTTTGTTAATAAAGGGTTAACTGTGAACCTGAAGCCCAAGCTAGATCCTCAGAACCCCTTTCAAAGGTAAGAAGCCAGGCGTGGTGGTACAGGGTCATGACCCAGAACTGGGAAGGAGGGAGGAAGATCCCTAGGACTTGCTGGTCTGGTGAGCTACAGGCCAGTGAGAGAGACACCCTATCTCAGAGGAAATAGCACTGGTGGGGATGGCACCCAAGGTTGTCCTCCGGTCTCCACAGGCACAGTACACACATGTATGCACACAAAAACATGTGCATTTTAAATAAAAAATAAGTACACACTTGAAAACATCTCGTCTTATTAATGTAATGTCTTGTTTGTTGTTTTCTTTCTAAGGGTTAAGCTAAAGCCGGGCAGTGGTGGTGCACGCCTTTAATCCCAGCACTTGGGAAGCAGAGGCAGGTGAATTTCTGAGTTGGAGGCCAGCTTGGTCTACAGAGTGAGTTCCAGGACAGCCAGGGCTACACAGAGAAACCCTGTCTTGAAAAAACAAAACAAAACAAAAAAAAGAGGATTGAGCTAGAACACATATCAAGTGAGGTAAGACAAGTAAGGCTATCTCTCGTGTGCACACTGCTTCTAATTTTAAGCATAAGTAATTCTGTAAATGTGTATTCAGACCAGGAAACCAAAGGGGGCCCATGAGAGAGAAAGGTAGAAGACCAGCCGTGGTTTGAACACTGAAGGGGGACTGGGGCTGAGTGGTACAAACTGGGCCGGGCTGGGAGATAACACAGAGGAGCATCTGGGCTGCGCAGATCCAAGCAAAATAAGTGTGAAGAAAATTGCCATGGGAAAGGGTTATTCTGTGTGTCAATTAAAAATTTAAATTTAAAAAATAATAGTCTGTGTGGCTTGATTGTGACTTTGCAAACAAACGTTTCATACTGATATTTCCGGCCTCTGCTCATTAACCTGAGAACATGAGAAATTTAGAATTATCAGATGACCAAAACCTATGCTGACTCTAATAAACAGAGGGGAGCCACTGTAAGCACTAAAAGCAAAGAGAACCCATTAACTAACAGCGCCCTCTAGTGTTGTAATAATTAACTGGCGCTGGTAAAGGTTTTTAAAAAATACAAAATTTTCTAGATCTTCAGCTACACAGTTCAGTTAGTGGTAGAATGCTAGCCTAGCATTGTAAGGCCTGGGGCTGAAAAAGTTAAAGAAAATTTATTTTGGGTATTTCAACATATAAAATACATCTTTTTAATATTTATTTTATGTTCAACTTACTTCTGATGCTGACTCACATAGCAACTTCTGTTTTATTAACAGGTGAACCCTTACCTCTCATTCAATTAATAATTCAACTAGTACCTGTGCTTTGAAGCCCAGCCAACATTTTCCAGCATATCATGAAGCTAGACTCAGCCAATTCTGGGCGATTAAATGGCTGGGGGAGAAAGGCCTCTTCTTCTTCCTGCTGACTGCAGGGACCATCTAATACTAAACAGTATGAAGAAAAGAAGAAGAAGGAAGAGGAGGAGGAAGAAGAGGAAGAAGAGGAGGAAGAGAAGAAACAAAGAAAGAAAGAAAGAAAGAAAGAAAGAAAGAAAGTAAGTAAGTCCCCCCTGCTCGGTAAGTGCCAGGGATTCGAGCATACCAGACAAGTATTACTGAGCTATCCCCCACCCCAATAAACATTTCATATTCAAGTACACTAAAATGATCATATTTCAAAGACAAGCAAGCTGCACATTTAAACTAAATGTAGAAACAAAACCTAGGCAGAGAACTGACAAAGCAACCCAAAGCTGGAAGTGTAGTGGGGAGAAGCTGAAAGCTTTCCTTCTGCAGGGCAGGTGGAAGGATCCCACTGAAAAGCCAGAATCTACGGGAGAAGAATGGGGTCACTGTTCGCCTTGGGTCAGACTTATTAAACTGCCTTCCTTGGCATCACTCAACGCTGGCCACTGATCTATAATCTCAAGGTATGGCTGAATGTGTGTCTGACAGCACTTGGAGAAGAACTGAAACAGTAAGGTGGGAATTACCTCACCCACAGGGAACGGCTTGCTCCACGCTCAGATCCTATCCCAGTATCCTAGTGGGGACAGGGCAGGAGGGAGAGTGGGAACCAACATTCACAAGGAGCCCAGAGCCCTTCTCTGCTAAGCATGTGCAGCAGCAGGCAACTGCAGTAAGGTAAACCATTGAGAAAAAACCTGCTTGTTCCAAGAGCCACCCCACCCCCATAGGCACCTACTTAATTTTTAGTAATCAAACAGGATACATCAAATTAAGCTGTACTCAAAACCTGTAGGGGAAGAGGGCGTCACTGATGTGGTAAACAGTGTTGTTAAATGAGGCAACTACTCCATATCCTCACAGGAATAGTGTGCAGTGATGTATACAGAGATCTGCTGTCAGCCGACATCAGGCAGAAGCTGGGGGAGGGTGTACCTCATGACGTAATGACCTAGAACACGAAGGTCAGGGTTGAGGTGGCAGACTAACGCAATGCTGTATAAGCTGTGGGGAAGGAAATTTAACAATTTTTTAAAATTTGATTTAATTTTCACTTGTAAATGTGTGATTGAGAATGTCACCTTAGTGGCCAGTTTATCTCCAGTTGAGTTCAACAGACCAAAAAGCTCACAAAAATAAGTAAATTGGGGCTGGAGAGTTCGCTTGGCCACTCAGAGCACTTGCTGCTCTTTGCAGAGTTTGGCTCCCAGCACCCACATCATGCGGCTCACACCTACTTATAACTCCATGTAACTCCAGCTCCAGGAGGATCTGACCCCTCCGTGGGCACCTGCACATAAACCACATGCAAATTAATAAATGAATAACAGGACTGGCCTGGTGAAGGAGCTTGTGAGTAAAAAGTAGGTTTCTGGTCAGATGTCAGACAGGTGACCACCTTGGAGCCCACAGGAAAATAAGAGAACCAGAGACCTGTTGAGAAAAAGCATGCAAGAGGAATTTCAGAATAAGAGTGACCAAGGACAGGAGGTTCTGCAAGCTCAAGATCCCTAAGATGCCCTAGGAGAGCTGCCATTAGCTGGAGGTCAGGCTCCCTGAAGAATACTGCAAGTTGAAGGCAGGTTAGCAATGTAGTTGAGACTTCATCTCAAAATAAAAAGGCAGAAGAGAAAGAGCTGAGGTATAAGTTGGTGGTAAAGGGCCCTCCCAGAATGCCTGAAAACTCTTAAGTACCTGAGGTGTATGCAAATTCACCAAGTACACACGGCCACATGTGTGTGCACTCCTGCATGCGCACGCGCGTGCGCGAGCACACACAGAGACAGAGAGAGAGATCCAGAGCATGACCAAGAATTCTCTTCTCCAGGGCCACAGCATTTCCCAGCTGAGCCCTGCTGTGCCATGATGAGCCAGCATGCCAGCCCTCAGGGACCCTCTCTGTCTTTTACATTAGCTGTGTTCTTGTCCCTTTCCATTCTTGATGTCTTCAAGGATTCATCAGCCTAATTGAAGGCTCATTTGGCCTCCAGACTTCCCCCACCTCTCTTTCTGTGCTGAGGATTCTCAATACACTGCTGAAAGAACTACAGTTATTATACATGAGCATTCTTAGAAAGTATCTAAAAGTAGGTATGGCATCTATAATTCAACCAACAAATAATAAAATTCCAAAATAATTTTAAAAGCTCTAGCTGAAAAGCATATGTACAATACTGCTAGTAAAAGTGCTGACTGGGACAATGTTTCTAGTCATCCAACATCACCAATCAAAGCACTAAAAATACATTTTAAAAAACCTATCCTAGTTTAAAATAGACTCACTCAAATTTTTCATTAAGAATGCTCACTTAAATTCTAAAGACAAATAATAGGAAAACACTCCAGGCAGTGGTGGCACACGCCTTTAATCCCAGCACTCAGGAGGCAGAGGCAGGCAGATTTCTGAGTTAGAGGCCAGCCTGGTCTACAGAGTGAGTTCCAGGGAAACCCTGTCTTGAAAAACAAACAAACAAATAAACAAACAAAAAGGGAAAACAATGATGCCTAAAAATAAAGTCCTGTCCAAATTGTGGAAATATGTAATATATTCATATATTATATACATTTTAAATATGATAAGGAGGCTAAAGAGATGGCTCAGAGGTTAAGAGCATTTGTTGCTCTTGCAGACAGCCCAGCATCGGTTCCCAGAACCCACAAGGCAGCTCACAACCATCCTAACCCCAGTTCCAGCGGATCTGCTCCTACTCTGACCATGAGCACTGGGCACATACATGGCGCCCTTACATACACATGCAGGCAAAACACACACAGAAAATTTAAATCCTAGGGAGGAAAAGGGGTGGGGCAGTAATCACTTTAGTTGCAGAGGTCGTAGCACTTTCCAGGACTAGGAAATTAAAAACCCTAAATTCCAAAGCTTAGAAGCTAAAAATATATTATCTAATGATAGACTTTTCAGCATAGGTTAATGACTACAATTTTACTTTTTATTTTATTTAACATAACTACCAGAAAAGTATGTGACTTCTATTGTAACTGTACAATTTATCTCAAGAAAGTATACACTAGGAAATTAGAGAAGAGGCTGCTTCAGAGCACGCAGAGTGTGACCTCGACCACACTGCATGTTAAAGACTATGAGCCTCTCTCTGGGTCTGGAGAGTATGTCCTGATCTCCTAAGGACTTCTCACTCTAGAAAGATCCATAACCTCGGAGCTCCACACGCCCTAGGCTCCTGTGCACATACCTTCCCTACCACACACACATAATCAAAATGAAATATTTTTAAAGAAAGAGGAAGGATGTGTGGTGGCACATACCTTTAATCCCAGCACTCTGGGAGGCAGAGGCAAGTGGATCTCTGTAAGTTCAAGGTCAACCTGGTCTACAGAGCTTGTTCCAGAATAGCCAAGGCTACATACATAAAGAAACCCTGTCTTAAAAAATACACACACACACACACACACACACACACACACACACACGTAAGAAAGAAAGAAAGAAGGAAGGAAGGAAGGAAGGCAGCCAGCCAGCCAGCCAGAGAGATGACTCAACAGTTAAGAGCATTTGTTGCTCTTGTAGAGGATCTGAATTCCCAGTACCCACATGACAGTTCATAACCACCCATAATTCCAGGGCCAGGGGATCTGATGCCCTCTTCTGACCTTTGTAGGCACCAGGCATGCATGTGTTGTACATACATACATTTAAGCAAAACAGACAGGCCATATGTACCATAAAATAAAAATAAATCCTAACAAAAAGTGTATGTCTCAACTACTTTTCTTTTTGCCTTGACAAGACCAAGGCAACTCAATAAAAGAAAGCATTTAACGGGCTTACGGTTTCAGGGAGTCCACGATGGAGATGGCAGAGCAGCAGTGGGAGTAGCCAAGCGATTACATTTCAATGGCAGGTAGGAGCCTCTGGAGGCCATTCTTACTCAAACCACCACCACAGCATCTTAGTCCTCTGATAAGCTGACTCACACACAGCCTCTAACTCAGTGGTACTCAACCTTTCTAATGTGAGCCTTTAATACAGTTCCTTGTGTGGTGGTGACCGACCAACCATAAAACTGTTTTGTTGCTACTTCATAACTGTAATTTTGCTGTTTACTGTTTTGAATTGCAATGTAAATATCTGATATGCAGGAGATCTGATCCAGTATCAACTTGCTGATTTAAAACCATTTCTCTCTAGTTGAAAAGGCAGGAGTCCTGACCTATTTGTCATCTCCTTCATGACCACCATTACACAACCAGTCATCTCCTTATGCAAGCCACCATGAGTTTACAAGGGTTCCTGAAACTACTCAATTTCTTTGGTAAATATTTAATTGTCTTGTTGCTAAGAATCACACCATAAACAGTTTTTATATAACATGTTTGATAGTCAGAAAGTAAGAAGGTGACGTCAACAGCACACAGACTGCAAACTCAAAACAAAATTCCAAACACAGTAAGGTCTCTTGGGAACAGACGCCAATGGAACAAAAACTTCTCCTCACTGCTGAAAACTGTTAATGGGGCAGATGCCCACATCCCTCTGCATCTGTGTAGTTCTAGCTGTTTCTAGAATGCTCCTCAATCATGCTCCTGGCCCCAAACACAGCAGGTGTTCTCCGCTATGAAGCCAAGTGCTGTGCTGTCACCTGCTTGCTCTCAGTCATGAAGATGAAAAGTCTGTTCTTAGTTTAGGACAAACTTGGCATCTTAGGTGCAGTACTGACAGTCTTAAAGCAAATGGAATGAGATGAATCATACAGCTTTCTGACTGTGACTGTGGTCTATGCACTGAGGTGGGAATGGACCCATCTAACTGGACAGTCTGGGGTGAATGAGAGAAATACACCAGTAAGAGCCCGAGCGGGACTTGAAGCCAGTCTCACAGGTTGACTAGAATCAAGAAAGAAGTGCTCATGAAAACCCAGTGGGTAGGAAGAGGTATGTAGAGTCGAGTCTCCGAGCATAGAAAATAGCCACAGCACACACAGCCAAGTGAAGGAAAACAATCCTTCACAGAGCCATCTCAAAGATGTAGATGGAACACAGCTTTGGGAACCCTAGGGTTCAAAGTTCACTGCACAATCATCTCAAGAAGATCAAGAAGCTACAAGGCCAGATATGGTAGTGCATGCCTTTAATCACAGCATTCAGGAGGCAGAGGCAGGCAGATCTGAGTTCGTAGCCAGTCTGGTCTACAGAGTGAATTTCAGACTAATATAGTAAGATCCTGTCTCACACGAAGAAGAAGGAAGTGAAGGAGGAGGGGGGAGGAGAGAGAAGGGAAGAGGGAGAAGGAAGAGGAAGAAGTAGAAGGAGAGAAAAGAAGAAACAAACAAATCTATACATGGTTGACCCTTGGTATCAGATGTTGTAGTGGTTTGAATATGCTTGGCCCACGTGAAGTGGCACTATTAGGAAGCATGGCATTGTTGGAATAGGTGTGGCCTCATTGGGAGAAAAGTGTCACTGTGTAGGTGGGCTTTCAGGTTGCTATGCTCAAGCTTTGCCCAGTGTGGAAGAGACCCTCCTCTTGGTTGGTCTGTAGAAGACAGTCTCCTCCTGGCAGCCTTCAGATCAAGAGGTAAAACTCTTGGCTCCTTCAGCACCACTGAGTCTGCCTGAGTGCTGTCATGCTTCCTGCCATGAAGATAATGGACTGAACCTCTGAAACTGTAAGCCCCAATTAAATGTTTTCCTTTATAAGAGTTGCCTTTATGAAGGCATCTCTTCACAGCAACGAAACTCTAACTAAGACAGATATGAACTGCTTCTGAAAAACCCTCCAAACTAAAACATAAGTCAGAGATAAGTCCTTGTATGAATAACGCTGTACTGGCATGTAACATGCAGTTATAAACACTCATGGCTGCTATCTCAGAATCCCTAAAACTTTAAAATATGTAATATTATATGTATGTATATGCTTGAGTGTATTTATGTATATACCATACACATGCCAGAGTCAGCAGAGGTCAGAAGAGGGATTGATTAAATCCCCTAGAACTGGAATTACAGGCACCTCTGACTAGCCTGGAAGTCACTACATCCAAGTTAGCCCTAAACACGTAATCAACCTGCTTGTGCCTAGGATTAAAAGTGTTTGCCTCACCTCTATGCATTTGTATACACTTAAGAGGATTTCACAACATATAAATTAAAACTAAATAAAAATAAACATGACACAGTATTTCATACCATACTCAATTCATTTGGTTTTGATAAGACAAGACAAACATCAGAGAATGTACGACTAGGAATGTCCCTTCTGGTAACTTCTCTATAGGACAATTTGCCAGTGTCTATCAACATTTTATGTAGTCTAACAACCTTACCACTAGGTCATTGTCCCCCGTAAGAGATGCTGTTGCAGTGTCATTCATAACATCGAGACTAAGACTGGGACTCAGCTGGTGGCGCAGGTTTGTGAGCCCAGGTACCCTGGAGCATGAGAAAGGACAGACCACCTGAGCTACAGAAGTCAAGGCCAGCCTAAACAGCTTGCTGAGAGAGACCTTGCCTCATTTTTTTTTTAAATTAAAAAAAAAAAAACAAAACAAAACTGGGGGTCAGGGGGTATGCTGTGGGCACAGCTTGTGACGCATGTAAGGCCATGGGTTTAATTCCTAGTACTGAAACAAAACAAAAACATTAAACTAACTGCCCATCAAGCTTTGAGGTAAGAACAGTAAAAAAGGAAAAAGGAATAATGTTTCTTAGTGATATGTAAGGCTTCAATGGCAGTGATTAAACTGCAGAGTGCTAGGAAGAGGTGAGAGAACAGGCTACTGCCATGGTGACCCCAGGACAGCCAAAACCAACACACTCAACAAAGCTCTGCTAATAATACGGAAGCCAAAAGCAAAAAAAGCAAAACAAATATTTACCTCCTACCTTGTAATTAATCTAAGTGTCAAGACTGTACACGTTTATTTCCTAATCTACTTACTGACGGGCTCTAGCAGGCCCCAGCATGGCAAACACGGCTCTGAAGGCCTTCCCTTTCCCCCTTCCCTCTTTTTTGCCAAACTGTTAGATTACATTCCTAAAGCTAACCAACAAGGTCCATTCCCTTACTTGGCTACTTCCTCCACCTAAGGGTGACCACCAAGGTCCAGCTATCAAAGTATTGAAGTCCAGCAACCCAAAGCCCCTTTTGGCTCACCTACTTAACATGCCAACCAAATGAACCAACACATCCTAACACGAGTTCCCCCTTTTCCCTTTGCCATTGGCCTATGGGCCACATCTGTCCACTCTATTCAGAGGCAGACCTTTGTAGCCCCCTCCCCCACCCTCCCCTGGGGCAAATGCATTCTCCCTTATTCCCTTTCCTTCTCCCCCATCTCCTGTCTTTGTCTTGTACTCCTGCCCTTTGTTACTCTGGGGTAAATAAATCTCCCTTGTGCTGAGAACTTGGTCTTGGGGTGTCCTGGGGAGCCACGCCGGCCCCTTCACTTATACTGAATTTGGCCTAGAGGAGTCCAACATCTTATCATTAGCATCCACCTAACAATTCATCCATCACTCCCAGGCTCTTCCTAAAATGTACAACGGGCGAGGTCAGTGCAGGCAGGCTCTGTGGACAAGGGGCTCCCGGCAGAGCTCTATGAAGAAACACACAACTGTGCTGCTTGTGTTTAGAAACACCCATGGCACTCTGGGGACCAGTCCACATGCTGTTACTGGCAGCTGAGCTCCAAGATCAAAGCTGAATGGCAAGTCCTAGGAAGCAGAATCAAATCCTAACTGGAGAAAAGCCAAGTGGTGAATTAAAATCTAGAGCAATCTTAAACCTAGCAGGAGGTGCTCTGCGGGAATGGAGTCAACGTCTCATGCCCAATCCTGAAACTCATTCTTCCGTGGCTTCTTCTCTGTTAGGGAACATCTTCAAGGCTCCGGCCCAAACCAAGCGTGGTCCCACACCACACTTTCAGTTCCTGTGGAGGCTCAGGTCTATGACAACGACCTGGAAGGCTGAAGCAGGAGGCTCAGAGTGTCTAGGCTACAGAGTGAGTCTGAGGCCAGCCGGGGTACAGAAGTTCTAAGTTAGTAGGCAAGTCCTGGTAACTTAACATAATTCCTTGTCTAAAAATAAAATTAAAATTAAAAAAAAAAAAAAAAAAAAGAGCTAGGGACGTAGCTCATTGGTTAGAATATTTACCTGCCATGTTCACACCCCAGCACCAACAAAACAAAGCTCTCCTTCTGTCGCACAAAATACTTTCCTTTTTTTCTTTTGATATTTTTTGGGACATGATTTCTCTGTGTAGCCCTTGCGCCCCTAAAACTCACTCTATAGACCAGGCTGGCCTCAAATTCTGAGATGCCCCTGCCCCTGCCCCTGCCCTCCACTACCACACAGCACACAAAATATTTTCAAGATATTACTTTAGAAGACTACCTGCAGAACCATCTTTACTCTCAGTTGGACTTTTTTCCGTGGATTTAAAAATCACGTCCTTAGCATAGGGCTTTGATTGGAAACACAAGCACACTAAATCTTTTCCTAAAGCAGTGTTGGTGAGTTTATCAGAGTACACCACAACTGCTCTATTTTATTTTTAGTTGTGGTTGTTAGTTACTATGGCGGTTTAGATACTAAACGTCATCCCAAGTACCTGTGCATAAGAAAGGACGCCATTCACATAGGGCTCAGGCCTCTGCGAGTCTGTGTGCCCCTTCACAACAACTCGTGGACGACTGGTCCACATCCTAGAGTAAAGGACTTCTTTCCTGCCAGGCCTCAGGACACAGAGTGAGGAAGTAGGAGTGCATGTCCATCAGGACAGCAAAGCCCCTGCATTTAATTTTTCAAGTGCTCCATGCTGCTGGAATACAACCACAATCAAGATTTGCTAGCACACTGGGACTCACACCTGTTTCTAAAGCTAAAGGACAGCTCTACAGGCTTCTTCTAGAATCACATTACATGGGACCGGTGGTTTCAGTGAGGATTGTCACCCACAAGCTCATGTACCTCAACACCTGCTCTTCAGCTGGTAGCACTGTAGAGGGAGCTTATAAACCTTTAGGATGTATCACTGGGGACAGGCTTAGAGAGTTTACAGCCCCAGCCCTCCTCCAATTTGCTCTCTGCTTCCTGTGTAGAGCTGGACATATGATCTCTCAGCTTCTTGCTCTGACCACCTGCTGCCACACCTCTGCCATGACTATGAACTCTCCCTTCTTCCATCTATAAGTTGTTTTGGCCATAGTATTTTATCACAGCAACAGAAAAGAAAGAAGTACCTGTACACACCTTTACAACAAAAACCCAGAGCCAGACTCAGTAGCTATCTCAGATATAGGCAGCACAACTCTAGCCATGAGCCTAGCCCAACAGAGTGAAGAAAGAAGCTTGAGACAGCCAACAGTATGGGCAGACTGATGGAAACCTCTCCGGCTGATGAGTCTCCACTCTTAGCAGCGTTCTTGGGTAAGCTAGTTCAGCACTCACCAGGGGGCTAGGGATAAATAAGCGGAGATTCCAGTCTGACCTTCAATAAGCCATCATGAACCTGGGTTTTGGTTTTTGTTTTGTTTTAATTCAGAAATTTGGATGGATGGTTAGATGGGTGGAAGGAACATTTTTAAGTGATTAGAATATGAATAAAGAAATGTGTATTTTCCTTTCTAAACAATGCAAGGTCAGAAAAATGTAACTTACCAAAATCAAATCTTCATAACTACCAGAAAAGAGGCACACTGTAGCAACCGATCACCACTGAAAATGAATGGGTCAAGAGGTGTCTTACTTAGGGTTTACTGCTGTGAACAGACACCATGACCAAGGCAGCTCTAATAAGGACAACATTTAATTGGGTCTGGATTACAGGTTGAAAGGTTCAGTCCATTATCATCAAGGCAGGAGCATGGCAGCATCCAGGCAGGCATGGTGCAGGAGGAGCTGAGAGTTCTACATCTTCATCTGAAGGCTGCTAGAAGACTGACTTCCAGGCACGTCTTCTAACAAGGTCACACCTACTTTAACAAGGCCACACCTCCAAATAGTGCCCCTCCCTGGGCCAAGCACACTCAAACCAACACAAGAGGTGTAATGAGTGTATGGGGCATGGGGCCTCCGTGGTTAAGTGCTTGCTGCCAGACCCCTGTGAGACAGATGCCAATGGCTTGTTAGTAAGTTACCATCTTCTATGCCAATGGCTTGTTAGTACGTTACCATCTTCTATGCCAATGGCTTGTTAGTAAGTTACCATCTTCTATGCCAATGGCTTGTTAGTAAGTTACCATCTTCTATGCCAATGGCTTGTTAGTACCATCTTCTGGCTTCCACAAGCATCATCACACACATTGCATAATTCAGACACTTATGCATAAATAAAAAGTAAAATAATTTTTAAAGTAAAACCAAAAAGTACAATGGATGCAACATGAAAAAGTAGTTTTTTTAAAATGGATTATGGGCAGTGGTGGCACGCACCTTTAATCCCAGCACTTGGGAGGCAGAGGCAGGCAGATTTCTGAGTTCAAGGCCAGCCTGGTCTAGAGTGAGTTCCAGGACAGCCAGGGCTACACAGAGAAACCCTGTCTCAAAAAAACCAAAACAAACCAAAACAAAAAACAAAACAAAAAAACCAAACAATAAAATGGATTATGAACACCTAAAAATAAGTGTACACAGTTCTTTGAAAACTGCAGGTTGTACAACATCTATAGTATGGTCCTACCTTTAGTGAGAAATAGTAATTGTGTGTGTGTGTGTGTGTGTGTGTGTGTGTGTGTGTATTTATATATACTGATAAGAGCCCACCCTAGGCTGCTTTGAAGTGGGAAAAGGAACATAAGATTGTGAGACCTTCCTAATTAACACAATTCTGAATTATTTTCTAACATGTATATGTTTCTTTTCATATAGAGCTATAAACCCCATACTTGGGAAGTGGAAGCTGGAAGATCACAAGTTCAAGGTCAGCCAGGGCTACATGAGATCTCAAAAAGAAAAGAAAGAAAAAAGAAAAAAAAAAAAAAAGCTAAAAGTATTAGCTTAAAAATAAAATAAAGGTTCTCCAAGGGCAAATTTCAAAATTCACAATTAAGATCTCATTTTAGCCCCAAATTACATAAAGTGCAAACAAAGTCCCAGGCACTTGAAAGACTTATTTGGGGGAAGTGTTTAATGCTGATTGGAAATTTGAGGTTTGGACAGATGTGGCTTCCTATCCAAGTGAACAAGGGTCTAATGAACCAACTAGGCCTGACAGTGAGTGAGCATCCCTCAACTTAAGAGTCCCTCCCACCCCATACTCTGGGACAAGAAAACTCACCCTCCATCCAGGAGGCCTTACATCAAAGCACAGAGCAGGGCAGAGAGGGGAGTGCCGTCCCACTCCTCCTCCTACACAAAGGAGCATGCATCCCTGTTGCTTCCCAGCACAGTTATAAAGGAGCTACTAGATTAAGCATCTCTAACCAAAAATCCCAAATCTGATGACAAACATGCACCAATTCTATACCACGAGACTTTGCTTAATGCACACAACTATTTTAAAGCAATGTATAAAGTTACCTTCGAGCTCTATGTATTAGAAGTATAGAAAACATAAAAAAATTCCATGTTTAGAGTTGGGTATTCTCCCTAAAATCTCATTGGACAAACTCAACTTAAAAAACTCAGCAGCCAGAAGAGTAGAAGTCAGGAGGAATATTATCCCCAGCCAGTCCCCTCAGCTACCAGGTTGGGGTGTCATTAACAGATGAAACAGTAATCAGCTGAGAGAATACCACGTCATGATCTAAATAACAAGGATGGAAAAGTACTTAGTACAGATTAGGCTGTGCCTCGGGATCAGCACAAACTCAGCACAGTGGCTACTCTTCTTGCTTCTAAGAACTAAGAGAAATGCACCTTACAACTGGAAATGTAAATAAGCTAGGAAAACTCTTTTTGTTGGAGTTGTTTGTTTGCTTTGAACACTGAGCAAGTAAGTTAATGGAGAAAAAGACAGAAGCAAAGAACTGCCCCAAGCATGAGAGACCAGAGAGGGTCACCCAGCTGAGTGACTCACCTGTCCTTTCTTTGTCTAAAAGCAAGCTCTGAGCAACAGGATCTTCTTGACTCCTTCGGCCCACATATGTAGTTCTTAAAGAACTGTGGGTGGGCCCCCATCTTTCCAGGAGGTGCCTAACAGCAGCGCAGCAGTAAGCCTTTGCGGCGAAGGTCATGTCAAAGTGCTTCTGAAGTCAAATCTAGTGTCTTTTCCCAAGACTTCTACAACCTTCATGCTTAGTCCCTGCACTCTGAAAACCAGAAGAGTCGTCGTCACAACCTTCATGCTTAGAAAGCCCCTCCACTCTGAAAACCGGAAGAGTCGTCATTTTCAGCTCAATATTTCTGGCCAAAAATAAATCTTAAATAGCTATCTTTTAAAAAAACAAAAACAAAAACAAAAAAAACAGCCAGGTGCTAGAGAGATGGCTCAGCAGTTAAGAGCTCTTCCAGAGGTCCTGAGTTCAATTCCCAGCACCCACATGATGGCTCACAACCATCTGTAATAGGGTCCGATGTCCTCTTCTGGTGTGTCTGAAGACAGACAGAGGTGAGACTACACTCACCTACATGAAATAAAAAACCAGCCAGGCATGGTAGTTCATACCTTTACTATCACAACTCACTAATGGAGTACAGGCTGGCCTGCAACTCAGAGATCCTCTTGTCTCTGCTCCCCAACTGCTGGGATTAAAGGGGCATGCCTCCATACACAGCATATAAATATTTTAAATAAAAAACATGTACCAATGGGCTGGAGAGATGGCTGGGGGTTAAGGCATAAACTGCTTTTTCTGGACCTGAGCTGATTTCTAGCACTCATGTCAGATGACTCAAAACTGTCTGTGACTCCAGTGCCAGGGAGATCCAGTGCCTCTGGCCTACAAAGGAACCTGCACTCTGGGGCAAACACAAACATACACACTCACAATTAAATATAAACCTCTTAAAAATACATACCTGAAAAAATTATTTTAGAAAAATAACTAATGGATATAATTGTGCTCACTTTAATAGTAGAGCAGTGACCGATATTTAAGGATTGTCTAAATAAGTTATGACAACAATTTATTTTTTACCATAAATACCACAGAGCCAATATGGTATCCATCGCTGACTTGGGGATGAGTCAATCCATCTGTTAGTAATAGGGAATTAACCAACAGAACACACTCATGTTCACATCTGTCCATCTGGAGCCAAGCATAGAAACACACACCTACACATGCGCCAGCACTCGACACTGAGGCAGAAGAGTCTTAAGTTTGAGGCTCACCTAAACTACATAGGGCCCAGCCTTCCAAAACTCTTAATTAATTGATTAATTAAAAGTCTAGTTATGGGTGAGAGGTGGAAGAGTCAGCTTAGTAGTTAAAAGCACTGGCTGCTCTTGCAGGGGGCCCTGGTTTAGTTCATGGCACCTTACAAGCACATCCAGTTCCAGGGGATCCAACTCATTCTTACACACAAAGTAAAAACAAATTAATCTTAACACACATACACACACACACACATACACACACACACACACACATACACTATAAAATGAGGCTCTCAAGATTGTCAAGGATGTCAGTGATAAGAATCTTTTTTTTTAAATTTCCTCTCTGAAACCTGCATACAAACAACCTTATTGTGATCTTATCCATCCACACATCACACCCACATCTACGTCCAACTCCTCCACAGCTCACCAACACTCTCCCTCCCAACTTCACACTCCCAGCCATGACTATCCCTCCACCAACTGGGGCAGGGCCTTAGAAGCCCCACCCACACCCCCAGACTGAAATTTACTAGCTTGATCTTTATTTTCTGGTTTAAGATATGTTTTTAATGTATATGAGCACCTGCATGTCTGCACACACACTGGCTGAGCCTGTGGATGGAGGGCGGCATTGTAGCCCTTGGAGCTGGAGTTACAGATTGCTGTGAGCTGCCATGTGGGAGGGGAGATTTAAACTTGGGCTCCTTGAGAGCGTCCAGTGTTCTTAACCACTGAGCTATCATCACTCAAGGCCCTCTCCCACTAATGATACAAATTCTCAATATGTAGAAAATACTTTTAATGCATATATTTTTAAAAGATGTGAATGTACATGTGCTTTCTGTATGCCTAGGCTACATTTTATAAATATGTATGTAAATCAACTTATGAAGTATAACTGTACCTGATAACTTAATTGCAAATATCTTCGAAAAAGTTTTGAAGATATTTTTCTTCACTTGGCATGTGTCTTGGTTAGGGTTACTACTACTATTATGAAACACCATAACCAAAAGCAAGTTGAGAAGGGCTTACTTGGCCTATGCTTTCATGTTATCACTGAAGGAAGTCAGGATGTGAACTCAAACAGGAGTTGATGCAGAGGCATGGAAGGGTACTGCTTACTGGCTTGCTTCCATGGCTTTGCTCAGCCTGCTTTTCTTGTAGAACCCAGGACCACCAACCTAGAAATAGCACCACTCACCATGGGCTGGGCCTCATCAATCACTATTAAAGGAAATGCCTTACAGATGACTCTAGTTTCTGTCAAGTTGACATAAAAATAGCCAGAACAGCATGTTTAATTTCATATTACAAATAGGACAATATGTTCTCATCTCTAGAAAAATGGAGATAGAAAATATTAGGGATTGACCATCCTAATTACAAAGATCGACGTAATAAAAATATAGTTGTAATATATCTTGGCAAAATTTAAAAGTACAATAGCAATTACCAACGTCAAACATATCTTACAAAAAAAAAAAAAAAAAAAAAAAAAGCACAGCAATCTGCTTTCCCTTCCATGTGAATAGTCAACCTTCAATCACACTGAAAAGGCCATTGTATGTGCAGGAACCAAAACTTCCTAAAGCCTTTCCCAAAATGTTTTGGTGTGATCACAATTAGGTGATAAGCACATTACAGTGACTCAGATCAAGACCAAAAACCAAAGAGCTGGAAACGGTTCTGCACAGACAACGGCAAGTGTGAGGGCAACCAATCACGGAACACTTAGAAACGCCGAAGCCCCACCCCCTCCGCGGGCACGGGAGGACACAGAGGGGTTGGACTCATACCCTGCTGGCAGCAGCTCACCAGCTGCTCAGGAAACAGAAACAGACCTGTCTGTCTCCTCAGTTTTGAGAAGTGCCAAGGTGCACTCGCAGGCCCTCAACAGGACACAGTATCCTGCTGGATACCTGAAAGCCACAGGACCTCAGAGTCAGAAGGACCAGAAAGCCCTAATCCTATTATTAAAGACATGATTCCAGAACACAAATGCAAAAGGAGGCTCAGTTCAAATAAAGCCCCAAAACCAGCATTAGACTTGTCTGGGGCTTTCATCTAAGCATAATGAGGATGGTTTTGAATTTTATTTTGTCATTCTACTGGAGCAAAAAGATCAAAAAAAGCATTCTGGCGCCAACTCCACAGACATTACATGCCCCTAGGCCTTAGGGCATAGGTGTTCCAACACCCAAGAACCCCAACTTAGAACCTGAACAGAAAGTCTGGGATCACACCTAGCATCCCTCCCTCCCTCCCTCCCTCTATGGGTAACAGCACAGCCTCTGGTCTACCTTACCTTTTCACCACAAAAAGAGCACTGAAAAACTCTAAAGGTGCTGGAGTCACGACCCGGGTGTGAGTCCTAGTACACACAAGATAGATCACAACCGTATTCCATTTCCAGGGAATAGCATGTCCTCTTCTGACCATCCCAGGCACCAGACATGCCTGGGATGCACACACATAAATATATGCAAGCAAAACGCTCATACGCATAAAATAAATCTAAAATAAATCTCTTTAAATTTCTAAATTCAAGGTAGCAGGCAGCTGGTTTTTCTGTGTATATTTTCGTAGACAATTTGTAACCTAAGATATGCTTAAAATCATGGTCTGAAAGATTTTTTTCACCCTTTAATAAAAAGCAAAAACAAACCAAACAAAAAAAAAAACCTTTTCTTTCTTTCTTGGGGGGGCGAGGGGGAATTGTTTCTTTGTTTTGAAACAGGTTCTCACCATGGAGCCCTGGCTGCCTTCAATATTAAAGATCCACCTGCCTCTTGCCTTCCCAGTGCTACTAAGACATGCTAGACAACAAAATTTCTACCAGTTGGTGGTGGCAGGTACCTTTGATCTCAACACTCAGGAGACACAGCCAGGCACATTTCTGAATTCAAGGCCAGCCTGATCAACACAGAGTTCTAAGACAGCCAGGGCTACACAGAGAAATCTTGTTTCAGGATGGGAAGAAGAAAAAAGAAAAGATGTTTCAGATTGGAAAACTAGACCCAAGAAGAATGCTCCTCATCAAATTGGAAAACTAGACCCAAGAAGAATGCTCCTCATCAAATTGGAAAACTAGACCCAAGAAGAATGCTCCTCAATAAAATTTATTTCTAAAATACATCATAAGATTACAAAGATGAAGAAACTAGAATATTTATTAAAACATTAATATCCTTGATATAAAAAGAACTATCATAGTTCCAGCCCAGTCTGGTCTACAGAGTGAGTTCCAGGACAGCCAGGGCTACACAGAGAAACCCTGTCTCGGAAAAAAAAAAAAAAGAACTCATAAACCACCAGGAAAAAGAGACTAAGAAAACTTGGAAATAAATAAGCCTGACAAAATATAAATTCAAAACAAAATCATTAAAAGTGCATCAGAAACTAGAGGAGATGGCTCTGTGGAGCACTTACTGCTCTTGTGAAGGACATGGGTTCAGTCCCCAGTGCCCACATGAAAGTCAGGCAGGCATGTAGTTCACGTGCAACTCCACCACAGGATCCCTACAGCAAGCAGGTAGCAAGACTTCCTGATACTCCAGGTTCTGGCAAGAGACCCTACTCTAGTAAATAAAGTGGAGAGCAACTGAGAAAGACATCCAACATAAACTCACAAACACACACACACACACACACACACACACACACGCACTCACTCACACAGGAACATTCACAGACATAGAACACACAAAAATGCACATGCAAATGAAAATAAAAATCCATCACATTACAAATGATGCCCCTTCCAAAAATTTAAATAACAAGAAAAGTGTGCCTAGATTTACAAAAAAGGCTAATCCCCATTGTATCTATTCACCACAGCAAGAGAAATGGGGGAGCTCAAAAGCTAAAGACTCCACAGAAGGATTTATCATGTAAAAAGTGATGCATTCCAGACAATCAGGTGGTTAAAAGCCAAGTTTTAAAGAAATAGTGATTCGGTTTCGGTTTCGTTCCTAAGGCAAAGGAGAGGGTTTGCGTTTTACTGCTCTTCATCTCTTTATTGGAGGGGCCCACACCTTGGCATGCACATGGAAGTAAAGGAACTAACAACTAGTCACAGTAAGGTCTCCTTCCAACCTGTGGGCCATGGACGCAGAACCCAGGCTATGAGCTTGGTGACAAGTGTCTTTACCCATTGTGCAGCCCCATAAAGTTTGAAAAGCCCATCTGACCTCTATGCTGACAGCTGTACATAACGTAAACTTTTACTTTCACATACAACATGCAACCCTGAGTATTCAAAAAGCAATGGCTACTTCACCACAAGCCTCCCATTTCATTTTTTCGGAGCAGAAGGATGGCCTCTCACTTTCAGAGAGCCTTCCAGTGGTTCTGACCAACAGCTTCAGTGTTCTCCATGACATTCCTAAAACAGCTATGAATAGCCAGCGCATCTATTTTTTTTCAGTCCATTTCGGATTACAAAGTCAGATTTCTGCGAAATGACCCTCTGGGGACTGCTCTCTACACAGACCAATAAGTACATAGCCATGAGAAGTCAATTTGCAAAACCATTTAATTTATCAGGAGAACAAAATTTGTAATGGGGGGGGTGGGGGTGGGGGACCAAATTAAGACATGGCAAAGCAAACCCAATATCTATGCAAAGAAAGAGGCTCTAACAGTCAGTAACATGTGTGTTTCTCTCCAATCCCGTTATCAACTAACTCTGCCAAGGCTTTGAAAGTGGCACATCTATGAGCTTTAAAGCACTGGGTCTCAACCCTGGCTGCACAATAAGATTGCCTGAAAAAAAAAAAAAAAGTCTGTAAAACTCCAGTACTCTGCTGAATGCTGAAACTGCATCTCATATTCTTAGCTGAGACCAGGCATCCACGATTTCTCAAAGTTCCCCAGGTGATTTTAGTTTCCTTTTAAGCTGAGGACCACTGATTTCAAGCATCTTTTTGGTTTTTTTGGGAGGTTTTTTGTTGTTGTTTCAAATAAATAATAAATACCTCGTAAGGGTGATGGGGGTGGGATAAATCAATGGCCTGGGTCAGTTTTTTTGGTTTTTTTTTTAAATTTTATTTATTTATTTTGGTTTTCCGAGACAGGGTTTCTTGTGTAATAGCTGTCCCTGTCCTGGAACTCACTCTGTGGACCGGGCTGGCCTCCAAGTCACAGAGATCTACCTGTCTCTGCCTCTGCCTCCCAAGTATTGGGATTAAAGGCATCCACCGACACCACCCAACCAAATAACTTTTTATGTCGTTACATTAACATAATATGATCTACCGATTCCAGGCAATCACTATCAAAATCCCATCTGCCTTGTAACAAAAGCTGACAGACTGATCCTGAAATTCCCAGAAAAATACACAGATCCAAGAAAAGCAAAAGAACAAAACCAGAGGCTTGTTTTTTTTCCAGCTTCAAAACTGAACAGAAAGTTATGGTAATTTAGACAGGGTGGTGTAAGGACACACCCAGTGTTGGCATAAGGACATACATATAGATTACGGGAATATAATAGAGACCCCAGAAATAAATCTTAACAAATTCAACTGGGGAGAGAGTAGTTTTTCCACCCAAGCTCATATACAACTGCACAGTGATAGAGACATCTTGTTGGAAAGTGGGGCAGTCAAAATGAAATCTGGAAAATGTATTTTAGGAGTTGATGGACACCAAAAGAAATAAAAGTGTGTGATTTCAAATGTGAAAAGAAATTTTAAAGAGTTGAAGACTGCACTAGGTCATCACTGAACAAGTAAACTCAACTTGTGTTTGATTGTCATGAGAAATACTGTACCAGAGTCCCTGCCCAGTCAGTCCCCCTCCCGGGCAACAGCAGAGGGCTTAGAAGAGCTCTCCACTCCTGATCCACTCAAGCCGTGTCTGCAGTGGACTCCAGACAGAGGGAGTGGGGAGGGAGCACACACATGCCCACCAGTGACTAGAAAGCAGGAGGAACACACCACGGCCACAGCATGGGCATCCAGGAACTAAGGGGCTTCAGACATGACAGAGCCTCAGCAGCAAGGTGGGTAGACTAGATGGGGAGGAGAAAGAGGGGAGCCTGGTGTTGTGTACTACTCAATCTATCTCCACGTGGCAATGACCTTTTTTTTTAATGGTTAACAAAACTTCTCTGAGGAAGAGAACATTTTCAAAGACTCTGACAGAAAAGGGCAAGCAGCTACACAACATAATGGTATGGGCTAAACACTAGAAAGCTCTGGGAAGGACCTGAAAGGGAAATATAACACATCCAATCCCTCTCGGCAAGAAATGTAAGGTCATCCTCAAACCAGCAGGAAGGGGGACTGACAGGAGAACAACACCAGTAACCAGGGTCGATTCTAGGGTCGATTCTACAGTTTCCAAGAGACTCAGGGGCACAGGTGAACTCACTGAGCTCAGTCCCCAGGACCATATGATAGTGGAGAACTGATTCACACATCTAGCTCTTGTAAGAATTTTAAAACCCTGGCAGAGGTTCGGGTACAGCGCCACAGCAAGCATCCAAGGCACTCATTCTGTCCTGTTTTGTTTTGAGGTAAGATCTGTGTAATTCAAGTAGGCTTTGAACCATATATCCTAGACTAGCCTAAGGCTCAGCCTCTTAAGTACTGGGATTACAGGCATGGGTCATTCTTCCCAGCAAAAATATTTTTTAAATATGGGACTAGAGAGACATTTCAGTGGTTAAGGTTAAGAGCACTAGCTTCTTTGTCTTCAAAAGGATAATTCCTAGCACTCAGTGTGAGCTCTCAACTGTGACTCCAGTTCCAGGGGATCTGACACACTCTTCCGGCCTCCACAGGTACTGCATGCCTATTGTACACAGAGGGAAAATACCATACACATAAAATTAAATTTAAAAGTAAAATTTTAAAAACCTGTGTATAGCTGGGCAGTGGCGCACGCCTTTAATCCCAGCACTCGGGAGGCAGAGGCAGGCGGATTTCTGAGTTCAAGGCCAGCCTGGTCTACAGAGTGAGTTCCAGGACAGCCAGGGCTACACAGAGAAACCCTGTCTCAAAAAACCAAACCAAACCAAACCAAAAACAAACAAACAAAAAAACCTGTGTATGGTGTCCATGATGGCAATATAGCACTCAGAAGAGGCAGGAGACTCAGATGTTAAAGGTCGTCCTCAGCAACACAGGTTAACCTGGGAAACATAAGCGCCTTTCTCAAAAAAGACATCTGGTAGATGGCTTAACTGGCAAAGGCACTTGCCACTAAGCCTGACAACCTGAATCTGATCCCTAGGACCCAATGGTGGGAAGAACCAATTCAGAGTGGTCCTCTGACTGTGCACATACAACTGTGATAAGTCTGCACACCTACAATAATAAATAAATGTTTTTAATGACTCTGCATAGAGGCAGTGAAGTAACGGAATAGAAAGGGTGATCAAACAGTACAGGTCCAAAGACTTACAACAGTGGGTAAGTTAACAAGGTGAATTCATGAATGTGATGGAAATAAACCGGAGGAGAGACGGTCCTTACCTCACACCAAACTCCAATACAAGTATCTGATTAATTACAAACTTTAAAAAAACAAGAGAAAATATGAGTTAATATTTATGAGATCCTGGGTATAAACTATGGAAAAAATTTCAAATCAAAGTTAAAGAATCCTCAATCTTAGGACAAAAGTGCAGATGTAGGTGAGGAAAAGACCAAATGCCACACTGGGTGCAGATGGGGAGGACCAAGGGCGACACTAGGTGCACAGATTAAGGATGGAATATTAAACAGTTCACATTGGTTTTCAGATTAAAACACAGCTTGAAGGAAATGTCCCAGCCCCAGAGACTTGGGCACACTACACTCTACTTCCCATGTCGCACATCTGCAGAACGTGCTATGAAGCATGTATCATAAAAGCTAAACAGCTCTTGATAAAAAGAAATGCATGAAAGCCAGGAACGGTGCACACACCTTAATCCCAGCACACAAGAGGCAGAGGCAGGTGGATCTTTGAGTTCAAGGCCAGTCTTGGTCTACAGAGTAAATTCCAGGACAGCCAGGGCTACAAAGAGAAGCTCAGTCTCAAAAAAAGAAAGAAAGAAAGAAAGAAAGAAAGAAAGAAAGAAAGAAAATACCTAGTCAATTTTAATTAAGTCAATAAGTTGTTTATTTATTTATTTATTTGAGCAAAGAGAAGCCAGTTTAAAAAAAAAAGCAAACCAGAGTGAAGTGTCATGGGTAACTCCTACACTAACAAAAGGAGCCCAAGCTAGGGCACACATCAGCAACCATAGAACCCAGGCTTGAAGAGCAAGAGAAGATCCTACCACAGCCTCCTCACAGTCCCTCCCCCTGGAGTTTTCAGAATGGACATCTAAACAAGCCACCCGTTCCGTGCATCTTCTGGAGGCCTTCCACCAGGATGGTGTCCAGGGCCCTTTCGACTTCCTCTACCCCACTTCTAGCTGCTCTTGGCTGCACTAAATGTGTGCTTCCTCCCACAGTCTCCTCACCTTTCCTCTCTATCCTCCATCAGTGCTGCTCCCATCCTCCCAGACAAACCCCACCTCAAACTCAAGTCCTCGACAAGCATCTGAGACCGAACAGGCTCAGCAGACTACAGCCCAATTGTTGAGTTTGCAACTGACCAGCCTGGAGTCAGATTCTGACTCTGCTACTCAGTGGCACTGTGACCGTGAACATGCAGCTGAAACCTCCAAACCTAGGCATTCCCCACTGAAAAATGGGAACAGTAAACCCCACAGGGCTGTGACCAAATTACAATAGTGACACAATCAGTGCCAGGCAGAACACCCAGGACACAACTAGCTTCTGGCTTCTCTGCCCTCTTCATACCACCAGGAATAAGATCTGGAAAAAGAGATCTATCATTAAGTCCCCAGTGTCAGGGCCATCTGAGAAATCAGTTACCCTAGAGATGTGGATCAAACACAGACTCAGCACGTTGGTTTTCACACTTAGCAGCCAAGAATATCCTCAAGTGCCCATTCCTATTAGCACAAACATCATCCCAGGGGCCCCACTTCATGGGCTAGTGGTCTCACCCTTGTGTGGTCCCCTTTACTGCTCAGATAGGTTCCTACAGGCGTAACTCTTAGCTTTGCTCACAACTGCAAAAATGGGTAGACTCAACTCTGCAAGCTTCCCACACGCATTTAAGAAAAAATGGCTAGTCTAGGGAGACAGCAATTGGCAAAGTGCAAATGAGTGGATTCCTGGGACTGGACGGCCAGTCAACCCAGCCTACTAGGCAAGTTCCAGGCCAGTAAGACCTTGTCTCAATAAATAGCGGCTGAAGAGATGACAAGGTTATCAAGAGTGTGAACTCTCTTCCAGAAGACAAAGGTTCAATCTCAGCACTCAGGGCTCCAAACACCTAGCCAAGGGCAGAGATGTCTCAAGAGCAGGGGTGGTCAGCAGCACCCTGGATGAAAACAGTACCTACCCCTCCTAACCCCAGGAAATAAACAAATCATTTTACTACTCTCCTGCCCCACCTTCAGCCACCAAAGCATACTTTCTGGGTGATGAGAAGATGGCTCAGTGGTTAAGAGAACTGGCTGCTCTTCCAGGGGTCCCAGGCTTAACACCCTCTCACCCATATGGCTGCTCTCAATCATCTGCAACTCCAGTCCCAGAGAGACCTAATGCCCTCTTCTGGCCTCTAAGAATACTGCATGCACAGATATCCATGCAGGCAAAACCCCTATCCACACAAAATAAAAATATAATCTCAAAAAATAATGATAGATAAAAATAAATGTCGACCATGCCTGTGGAACAACACTCAAGGCTGTCCCCTGGTTCATACATGTGTATAAACAGACACAGATAGACATGCATGTATGCACACACAGAGAGGAGGTGGAACCTTCACCAGGTATTTAATGAGATGCCCTGGAGAATGAGACAGATGTCTAGACATCAGATGCTCTGAGAGGAGCCTATGAGTGAACCTTTCTTGACAGAACACTAGAAAAAGTTACTCTCCTTCACGGAGTAAACTTTCCATGTGTGCTATAGCCTGTCTAGACTGAGAGAGATAGAATTAAGTTAAAGTCACTGAGAAGATACCAAGATTTACATTTCCAGACAGACAGAAATCCCATCCGCCTCATTTCTTGACTTGGGTATGACATGTTGGTACACAGCTTCACATACCCTGAATCTGCCCCTCTGCCACTTTTGTTCCAGGTGTCAGGCAGGCCTCTGTGTCTGTCTGTCTATCTTCCTCCATGACACACTCTTCCTCCTCTTCTTCCCCTATCTTCTTCTTGTCTACCCTCCCTTGGAATCCAGTCAGTTCTTACTGTCTCCCCACAGTAAATCGCATGGTTTGACCGACCCACCACCTCAGCTCACCCCACCCACACTGATTCTCAAACAGCAGTGGTAGACTAAATGTCCTTGTTATGAGCGGAATCAGGGCCAGAACCCCTGCTTAACATGCCAAAGCCATGGGTTCAATCCCCAGCATGAAAACGAAAGCTAACCCTATCCATGCTCTGCCCTGTGGAGTGAACTGTTTGCTCTCCCAACCAAATCCATTCACGGAGATCCTACCCCTACAATGTGCTCAGATTCAGAGAACGCTTTCAGTTGATAGTTACGTTTAAATGAGGTCTTACCATAAGGGGGACTCAAGCTAATAAGATTATAAGAATAGCACTGGCATGGAACCTAGTGGCACAGCACGCACAAGGTCCTAGGTTCAATTCTTAGCTTTGGATCAGGAGGGAGAAAGAAGACATTAAGAAACGGTCATATGAGTAGCACTCAATGAGAAAGTGGCTATCTATGAGTCAGACAGAAGCTCTCATCAGAACTAAGTTAGCCAGAACATTGACCTTGGACTTCCCCGTCTCCAGATCTGTGAGAAATAAGACTGTTATAAACCCTTCCAAACTGATGCATTTGTGCCAGCAGTGTGAGCAGACTAACTCAAGAAGCTCCCTCGTCCTTTCTGTTCCCATCCCCATGCCACCAGATTCCTCCAGGCCTCCTAAGATGCTTTCCTATTTTCTGCCTCTTCCACTAGAGAGTGCCACAATCCAAAAACCAGGTACCATCAAACTCTCCAGGGTTCCTCCCTGCAGGATCTGACCACACAGATTACTGCCCCAGAAAAAAAACAAAACAAAACAGGCAGTCCAGCAACGTATTAGAAGTAAATGAATGCCTGAAAGCCTGGGCCTGGGGATTAGGTAAAGGGAAGCTTGGAGTACTTGAAGTCCTTTGAGGCCAGCCTGGACAACATAGCAAGATTGAGTGTCAAGATAAATAGTAAAAGGCCCAGGAAAGGTACAAGCTGAAAGCAGCCCTTAATTATGAAGTAGCCAACAACCTAGAACCTGTGACAAGATAGAAATAGCAAAGCCAGGAAGAGAATGACAAGAACACCAGAGAGTACACAAAGGGCTGCTTTAAACCTAGCAGCTTTGCAGGCTTAACCTGCTCAAGGACAGAGGTAAATGAAACACACACACATCTTCGGTGAGATAAAAGAATGAATGGGAGACCAAAAGTAAAACCTGTAGACAGGTTGGGAGAAGGCTTAAAAAGCATGAGAGTAAACTAGGCAGTGGGGGTTGTGGCACACGTCTTTAATCCTACCACTGAAGGTAGAGGCAGGCAGATTTCTGAATTTAAGGCTAGCCTGGGCTACAGAGGAACCCTATCTTGAAAAAGTAAAAATCAAAAAAAGGTGCAAGAGTAAATAAGGTTTTCTAAGCTCACACCCATAGGTTCAAAGTGCCATAAAGAGACAAATTACTGGTGATGACTTAATTTTCTTAAGCAAAATGAGAAAACTCCTTAAACTATCAGTGAGATCAAATTCAGAACCCCTGATGGAGCCCAGGTTTCTTTAGAAACACGATAGAGTTGACGACAGCTGACTCAGTACTTCCCATAACCTTGGTTTTAATTCAAGAATGGTTTGTTCAGTAGCAGCTGCCACCTAATTAATAGACGAACCGGTGAATGGATTAGGGGACAGGCTACACAAGCTTACTGTCGAGACAAAAAGCTTATTCCAAAAATGTTAACTGCACTAGACTGCTATACAAATCAGGGAGGCAGTATGACATTCAAAACTACTTAAACCAAGGGGGCTGGAGAGATGGCTCAGTGGTTTAGAGCACTGACTGCTCGTCCTGAGTTCAATTCCCAGCACCCACATGGTGTCTCACAGCCATCTGTAATGAGATCCGATGCCCTCTTCTGGTGTGTCTGAAGACAGTGACAGTGTAGTCACATACATAAAACGCTCTGATTTTTTTCCTTTTGGAGACCATTACATTTCTCCTTTCCCTTTCCTACTCCCAAACCTTCCCATCTACCTCTCCCCAATCTCCTTCAAACTCTCAGCCTCTTTTCTCACTAATTATTATTGCATGCATATACATACAAACATACATACATACATACATGCATACATATTCCTACATATAACTGTTCAGTTACTTGTGTGTTTTCGGCGCTGACCTTTCCGCACTTGACAACCAATTGCTACACTCTTCCTTGGGGAGGCCCACCTCTCCCACTTCCGACAACCAATTGCTACGCTCTTCCCTGAGGAGGCCCGCCTCTCCCACTCCCGACAACCAATTGCTACGCTCTTCCCTGGGGAGGCCCGCCTCTCCCACTCCCGACAACCAATTGCTACACTCTTCCCTGGGGAGGCCCACCTCTCCCACCTCCGGTCTTTCTCAGTTGCCTACAGTTCTCTGTGTAGGGTGGAAGCCCTGGCCTTTTCCCCATCCTCTCTAGCAGGTCCGCTTGTGTCATCCTTGTTCAGCTTACACCTGGACAGTCATATTGATTCAAGTACTTTTTAAAATGTGGTTGAGTGGTATCCCCGAGTGTGTTGTCTCATGTGTGTGCAGTGTTCACATCACAGAGGCCAGAAGAGGGCACTGGATCCCCTGGAGTTAAAGATGATTGTGAGACATCATGTGGGTGCTGGGAATTAAACCCAGATCCTGTAATTTAAAGGGAAAAAAAAAAAAAAAAAAAGCAGCCAGTGCTCTTAACTGCTGGGCCATCTCTCCAGTACTCAAATACTGCCATGAGTAGGTTTTTTGTTTTGTTTAACTTTCTTGCTGGACATGGTGGTACACACCTTTAGTCTCACTCCTGGGATGTGGTAGATCTATGAATTCCGGCCAGCCACGGCTGCATACCAAGAACTTGTCTCAAAATAAATAAATACTGTGTGTTGTTTTACCAGACTAGGACTTGCCCTTCATCCCAGGCCGGCTCGGAACCTGTCAGCTCCCCATCTCTGCCAGCTGAGCTGAGTTGCTAAGAGTATACTTACATTTACACCACACCCAGCCGAATGGCTTTTTAGTAGAGTTTTTTTTGTTTGTTTTGTTTTGTTTTTTCTGAGACAGGGTTTCTCTGTATAGCCCTGGCTGTCCTGGAACTCACTCTGTAGACCAGGCTGGCCTCGAACTCAGAAATCCACCTACCTCTGCCTCCCGAGTGCTGGGATTAAAGGCGTGCGCCACCACTGCCCGGCTTTAGTAGAGGTTTTAATCTCAGCATAATGTGCCATACTCAGAAAACTAAGTACCAGACAACCATCTGGAACAAGAGGCTAGGGGTGTAACTTTAAACTGGAACTTAGAAGCTCTCCTTAAGTTTGAGGCTGGCCTGGAGCAAGTTTCAGGTCAGCCAGGACAAAAAGAAAAAAATGCCACTACAAAAAGTTCCTCAAACACCCACTTTCCTCCTTTTTTTGGGGGGGGGGGGGGGGGGGGGGAATGGGGAGGTATTGGTCAAGACAGGGTTTCTCTGTGTAGCCCTGTCTGCCCTGAAACTGACTCTATAGAGCAGGCTGGCCTTGAACTCAGAAATCCTGCCTATGACTCCTGAGTGCTGGGATTAAAGATGTGTGCCACCACAGCCAAGCAAACGCCTACTTTCTTACAGAAATTACTTCCCACAGAAGAAAACAGAGGTGGGGGAGGGGGTTGGAAATGCCCTGGTATAAAAAGAATCAGTAACGGTTAAGCAAAGGACATTGCCTGGAAAGCAGATACCTGGTGCCTCGATGATGTCTCCCAGGGAATGCTCAGTGTCCCCTTTTAACTACCAGATGTGTCATGAGAGCTAACACTGTGCACAGCCTCAACTGCCCACAGCTATTAACTTTTGGATGAGTTAAGCATAGAGAGTAGTTCTACATTCCAAAGTGACCCTGATAAGGTCAACTATGACCCAGTAGAGAATCCTGAACTTCTAAGAGGTGAAGGCCTCTCACAAACTTCACCTGAGTCAAACATCTTAAAGGAGCAGGCCAGCAAAGTCACACAAGATGAAAAGGCAGATGCAGGTAAGGCCTGAGCCAATAGGACTCAAATACAAAACAGAAAGATTTCAGTCACTTAGCCTAGCCTTTAGAAAGGAGAAAACTGCCTAAGGGAAGTCACATGGCCAGTTAATGACAGGTCAAACCAGGCTGTCTCAGGACTCACATCCCAGATCCTCACATCTCTGGCCGCCTTCGTTCAGGGGACCCAGACGTCAGAAAGGATAGCATCTTCCCCGTCATCTCATCTCCCAGCACTGCAAAGAGCAGACTAACAGCTACTGCAAATGCCCCAGCCTCAGGAAGCCTTCAAAAAGCTAACTTTCTTCCCTCTGCACTTGCCCTCACCCTTCACGCTGAGAATCAGGAGTTTCCCATCAGACTCGCTTAAAGCCCCTCATCCTGAATGAAGGCCGAGTTCCTATAGGCTACACATCTAATGGGACATCTCCGGCCAAACGATGGAGACAATTCTTCACCTTCAAGTTATCACACTCCAATGTCAATTTCTCGGTCAAGAGCGGAGGCAACAAGGCGACCCGGGACCCCTGCGGGGCAGGCCAGCGGGAAAGGTCGCGAGGTTGGAGCAGTGGCATCTAAAATTACTCTATGTCGCCTCTGCAAAGAGGGAAGGAAGCCAGACTGGAAACAGCACCGCCACCCCCGCCCCTTGGGCTGACCCTGAATCCCCGGGCGCGGGGATGCCGGGCGCACCACCTGGGGAGGGGCGCGCAGCAAGCCACGCAGCACGCCGAGCCCACGGTGGCTGTCCCGGGGGCACCCGGAGGGGCAGCAGTGAGCGCCCGAGACGCACGGCCTGACGCGGCAGCCGGGGCCACCGGGCCGCGTGAGCCGGCGTGGGGGCGCAGGCCGCGCCGCGGGTGGGTGACAGCGCGCGGGGGCCGCGCGGGCCGGCCTCGTGGGCTCCGCGAGCAATTGGGGCTGCCGGCAGGTGCTGCCGCGGGCCCGGCGTGGGGCGTCGGGCGCGGCGGCCCGGCTCTCACCTGCCTGCAGCTCGCTGGGCTCGCGTCCCGCCGATCGCACCGCTCGCGCCGCAGTGCCTGCTGCCGCCTCGGGTCCCCGCGGCAGCCGCCTGCAAAATGGCGCCGCGGAGGGGCGGGCCGGGGGCGGGAGCCGCGCAGCCGCCCGCC
>JADRCH010000045.1:7964042-8017049 GCA_019843965.1 Rhynchomys soricoides
CCTTCCCCACACACCTGCTCGGGGGAGCCGGCTGGGGAGGCTCGACGCTCGCCGGCTCTCCCCTCCAGAGCCTCCTTTCTACCCTGCAGGACCCCGAGCCCTGCGATTGCTGTGGGGTGACAGCGAGCGGGGTGCAGTGCACCCGGCCCAGTGGGTTACGCGCTTTAAAGCATTTTCGCGGCTTATCCAATTGGGCGGTCAGGCTTCCGAACTCGCTGGGGAAGAGATCCTCCTTGCTTATGCTGACGCTGGAGAAGACACCAAGCTTGATTTCTCTGGGGCGTGTGTTCTGAGAGAGCGGGTTTGGGGGCAGCCTGCCATTCTGTATTTCTCAAGTGCCCCCCAGGGGATGCCTGCCGGATGGTCGCTTAAGCTGTTGAGTCCAAAGGCCATGTGTCAATGTACCCATAGCCCTTAGGCTGGGCAGTCTTGCCCAGGGGGCCGTTAAGACTGGGTACCACCCCCAGAGGTGCTGAAACTGGGGATCTGAAGTGTGGCTTCGGAATTTGCCATTCCAGGAAGTTTCTAGGTGATGCTGCGGGCGGTGGTCTAAGATACTAACTTATAAGGTACTGTAAAAACTACATCTTTACCTCCACCAAAACAAACAAACAAAACCCTAATAATTAGCTTTTCTGTCTTCCATCTTGAAACCACTATCTTGGTTGTTTTTCTAACCCATTAATTCCTTTCATCCCAAGCAACTCTGGAGAGCCATAAAGAATGGTCGACCACGTCTGACCTCACCTAAAAAAAAAAAAAAAAAAAAAAAAAAAAGCAGATTTTATTCCTGAATTGCTTATGTTTGGCAGTCTTGAGAACTGGCGGCACACTGATCAATAGGGGCACGCTGTAACCAGCAAGGACAGGCATTTTATAAAGTAGGCTAGTGCGCACGAGCTGAGAGAATCAATATATAATTCTCTAAATCTTCTCACACTAAAATAAAACCAGTGAGGCTTGGTGGTGCACACCTGTAATCCCAGCATTTTGCAGGCAGAGGTAGGAAGACAAAGAATTTGAAGTCAGCCTGGGCTACTTAGACCCCTATCTCAAAAAAACTAAAAAGCAGCTAGTTGAATTGTAAAATCCAGTATACCCTGGAAGACAATAGGTGAGTATTTCATCTTCACTGAAGATGAAGAAAATAGATGATTCTGTAACCAGCACCAGAGAAACACATAACTCTTTCTATGCCAGAGTTTCCAGCCACCCTTAAAAGCATAAATGTGTGTGTTCTGTTCAACAGTGTGGAACCTTCTGGAATAGAAGGGCTGTTCCAAGATCAAGAACCCCTGACCTTTTCAGTTCATCTCTTTTCTTAATTTTTTTTCCCGTGTATATTGTCCCACTCTCCCTAACTCTCCATTTATAGTTTTTTCTCCATCCTAAAGCACTACCTCACTCCGGGTTTCTCCCCTCCCTCCCTGGCTTCCTGCATCTCTTCCTCCCCCACCCTCAGCACTCAACAAGCACTATAAAGCACCATCAGTCTCCTGATTTCTCAGACGTCATCTGTGACCTTCTAAGAGCCAAATCCTTTTGCCTGTTTACAGATCTTTTTTTTCTTCCCTGGCTTAGTAACATTCCATTGACTAACCCCTCCTGGAGATGTTTTTATGTGATAAAGCCTCTCAGCCTTTCTAACTGCCCCATACTTTTCCACCCAGGTTAGTGATGGAAGGATTTCTCAGGCATGGGCTTCTAGAGACGTTGGTCCCCTTGATGCCCTCTTTGTCCTCAGTCTTTCCTCCTGCTCTCTGCTTCTCACAATCCTCTTCCCCCGTTACCTCTTTTTCCAAAGTCATTTCTGAACTTCTAGACACACTGTGATAACCAGACAACTTCCCAAATGTTTCTAGAAACTATAAATACGCTGTTTGTACCTCCAGGGTGTGGATCAAAACTTTCCAAGCACTGGGGTGATTCCTTTGATAGTGCCAGGATGATAAAGTGATCATTTAGAGCACTTTTGTACTGAATGGATGCAGAGCCTTCCCTGTGCCACTCTGTCCTTCACCAAACACAGTTATTTACATGGCATTTGCATTGCCTTCAGAATTACAATAGTCTACAGAGGTTTCTGTAGGTTACAGGCAAACAGTGTGACATTGAATATAAAGACTACCAGACTAGCCTATCTGAGGCTTTCAGTACCGTGAGGAGAGGGGTCCTGGAATCAGTCAGTCCCCTGTACTCTGAAAGGATGCTCTAGAGTCATCCCTAGACTCACCTTTTGGCTCACAGAGTGTTCTCTGAGTTCTCAATTTGCTACCAAAACCCCTGAAGCTGTCTTTGACTCTGTCCACTCAATCACCTGCAGTCAGCTTGAACAAGGGGAGGGTTCTGTAGCTGCGGATACAGACTCTCTCTTGCTCTTAACTCTCCAACCTCTTAAGAGTTGCCTCCTAAAACCATCTTTGTTATCATCTGAAAACACAGCTGACCATTTGACATCCCTTCTGAGAATCCTTCGGGGCCCCTTTGTCTAAATAATGACCCAGCAAAGATAAACAGAATCTAGTCTCTTCCAAAGCATAACATTCAAGACCCTTGACTTTCTAATCTCATGCTTTTTTTTTTTCCTGGACAAAGTGCTACATTTTTACCGCTGGCAGACTGGAGGTGACATCAAGGGTCTCCCTGACTTCAGCTTTTCAAGGCTCTAATGAGGACTGAGTGCAATCATGCATACAAAAGATTCACTCAGTGCAGTGACACACAGGTGTTCAGAGCCACTGTTACAAACAAGCATTTTTATCATCATCAATTCAAAAATGACATGAGCATTTTTCTTCTCACTTTCTCTTTTATTTTTCTTTTTCTTATTTCAAGCACAATTCTCTCCACCAACCTCATTAACGTCTCTAAATTCAAATTTACAGAATCTACCAAGAATGTTTTATGACTGGTTAAATTGATTGAAATTCCCCTCACACACAGGCTATTTTTGAGGTGTGACCGTAGCTGGCAGCTAGTTCATCTTTATACATACTTAAAAATGCAATAGTATTTCTAACATTTCTCTGGCGTTTAGATAAAACAAACTGGTTTTGGAAAAGGCCAAAGAGTAAAATGTTTTGTATTTTGTGCATCAAGGGCCAAAAACAAATCCTTGTAGTTTTGGGGTTGGTTTTGTTTTTTAATGAAACTTGAAAAACAATAAAAATAATTATATAATTAAGTATAATAAGTATATTCTTTTCCTTTGGGGAGGCAAAGTGTGGTAGGCAAGTGCTCTACCACTGAAATAGCGCCTGACCGCTACAGTCTTTTGCTAAGATTTTACTTCGTTGGGGATTCAACTCTAAATGTACACTGTTAGCTCATACAAAAGCAAACAGTTGATCCCCCCATTTGCTGAGCTTTCTTCTAGGCCATTAACTCTGACTTCGAGTTGTCTCTTCAGGATAACTGAGGGAAGACATTTTTAATTTTGGAGAGATCGGATTGAGTGATAGGGGGAAAAAAAAACCAAAAAAACGTTTCAAGGTCCCTTCACCTAATGCTGGGCAAGTGCCTGCAAGAGACTGAGAACTTACCACTCACCTTGGTTTCAAGTCAGCAGAGCTCCACTCTACAGCCTGGGGCAGCTCTGTGAGACCTGCCTGAAATGACTACTGATTTATTTATCTCTTTTTTTTTTTCTTTTCCTCAGATAAGGTCTCATTGCATAACTCTGACTGGGTTGAAACTAGCTCTGTAGACCAGGTTGGCCTCTAATCCTCAAAGACCTAACATAACAGCCTCTACCTTTTAAATGAAAAGGATCTCCACACCTAGTGACTTTCCTTCCCTTTCTCTCCCTCCCTCCCTCCCTCCCCCCTTTCTCTCCAGTTCGGTGTTCTTCACTGCAGCAATATTTCAATTAACAAACAAGCAAAAGTAAAAACAAGCCCATAATCTCAAATTTTAGAGGTCTGAGGCAGATTGGAGTGTTAAGCCAGCCTAGGCTACATAGCAATCTCTGTGTCTCTGGATTAAAAAGTAGAAATGGAGCTGTGTGTCATGGAGCCCTCTCCCTGCCCTTTTGTGAGTTGATGTATATAATTCACACTCCATAATAGTCTCCACCTAAAAATACAATTCATTGGTACAACCATTCTACCGCTTCGTTTTAGAGCATCTTCAGGTCTGTAATCTCATTTTCCTCCCCTTCCTTCAGCCCCTGATAACTTACACTCTCTCCTTAGCTGTGTCTACTGTGAACACGGAATAGATAGACTAATCCTATAGGATTTGTTTTGGAGTTTTGGTTGGAGGAGGGGATGGGGATGATGTCGTTTGTTTGAGACAGGGTCTCACTGTATAGCCTGGATTGGCCTGGAACTTGCTATATAGGCTGGCTTTGAAGTCAGTGATCCACCTGCTTCTGCTACTGAGTGCTGAGGTTAAGGGACACACAATGATGCCCTGCCCTTTAATCATTCCTGACAATACTCACTATTGTCAGGCTCTCTCAGGCTTTGTAGCCATCAGTCCATCCATCCATCTCCAGAATTTTCGTCTGCACATGGAAACTCGATACGCTTTAAATGCCAAGTGCCTCTCTCCCCAGTTCCTGGTTACCACAGTTCACTGTCTTCATGAATTCGCCCACTCTAGGCATCTCATAAATGGAATCAGACATTCTCGTCTGATTTTCTAACATTTGCCACCTAGTATAATTTTATTTTTTAAGGAACCATCTCTGTTTTAGCATATATCCGAGTTTTATTTAAAGGTTAAGAGTTTAGGGTTTGGGGGGTTTGTTTTTGTTTTGGCATTTAGAAACAAGGTCTTACTCTGGAGCCCAGGCTAACCTTGAACTTGGAGCAGTCCTCCTGCCCCAGTCTCCTCAGTGCTGGGGTGATAAGTATGTGCCAATACAACCTTTTTCTTCATTCTGTTTTAAGGCCAAGAACCATTACAGTGGTTTTTTTTTGTTTGTTTGTTTGGTTGGTTTTGGTTTTGGTTTTTTTTGTTTGTTTTTTTCTCTGTGTACCCCTGGCTGTCCTGGAACTCACTCTGTAGACCAGGCTGGCCTCGAACTCAGAAATCTGCCTGCCTCTGCCTCCCAAGTGCTGGGATTAAAGGCGTATGCCACCACTGCCCAACCATTACACTGTATTGTTGGACCATGAATAAAGGACATCGCACCATCAGGGTATCACCAGGAAGACGAGGTTGTGTTTGCCAGAAGCCAAAAGTAAGTGTCCTCAGGAAAACCGTAATAGCTAGGTGTATGATGAGAAATCTGCATGAAAAAGCCAAGTATGCAGATAGGAAGAAGATGAGAATATAGGTCAGAAGCATGAGAGTCTAGGTAGAAAATTATCTATCCAGATAAGGATCCAACCTGGGGACAGGTAGAGAAGAGCTGACCTGGAGGGACAAGGCTTAACCACTGATCTCTGAGGATGAGTGGCTCTCGCCCAGAAAAAGGAATGAAAATTTAGTCATTAATATTTTCACCTACCAGATGGGTAGAAATTAATTGCATCATTAATGGCAGAGGAAAAGGGAAATGGGCATACTAATAGTCTATGATTTGGCAATGTCTATCAAAGTGTAACTGAGAACATCAGTTCTCAGAATCTTTCCACACTCTAGCACACACTAATGGGAACGGGATTTATGTGTCAGGAGCTCAAAGCATAGTCCCACTGCCCTTTCGTCTCTTCCATACTTTCTCTCCTTCCCAGTGATGCCCAAAGCGGCTCAGAGTCAGCCACAAGGACCTGAGCTACAGCACAAGAGGCATGGTTCACAGGTCCCCAGTCCTGCAGTCCTTGCTCCTTTATTGGTTCTTCACAAAAGACCCTTTCCATCTGCAAATGACTTCTAGCTCCGTACTTAAGCATTTTCTCTGCTCCATCACCTGAATATACACGCTCTTACCCACAAACCCACTTTTTCCTTGAAGGTCCCATTAACCAGCTGCCATGAAAGGTTCTCAGAGACCACCATCCTTCTGGCACCCTCTGCATGTCAGGACTGACCACCTTGCTTTGTAAAACTTGGGCTTTCCTGTTCCTGCAATCAGTTCCTTACCCCAGCTTCTAGAAAGCACCATCTTGTGCATGTCCCTTCTCCCATTACCCACTGGCAATCTGGCTCCTGTCCCTGGTTCTCCTCTGAAACTGCCCAAGTAAATTAGCTACGTTCTCCAAATTACACAATCTGAGGATCTTTACCGGAACTTTCTGGAGGCATTTGGCACAGAGGATGCTGCGTCCTGTCAGGAAGCCCGTCCTCATTTGGCTTTGCAGCTGTGTTTCCTGCGGCTTCGCCTACTTTACAGTGTTTCTGCAGATTTCTTCCCCAGTCTCGTTTGGCCCTTGTCTAGCATCAGTGTTGGGAGCAAAGGAAATACATCTGGGTCCTGTCTTCAAAGTCCTTTTTAACCAAGCATGGCAGTGTACTCTTTTAATCCTAGCATTCAGGAAGCAGAGGAAGGTAGATCTCTATGCCTTTGAGACCAGCCTGGTCCACATAGTTCTGGGACAAACAGGCTACATAGAGAGACTTTGTTTCACACAGACAGATAGAAAGATAGATAGGCAGATAGACAGACAGACAGAAGTGTGGGGTTTTTGTTAGTTGAACTCCTCTTTTTTTTTTTTTCTTTTTTTTGGTTTTTCAAGACAGGGTTTTTCTGTGTAGCCCTGGCTGTCCTGTCCTGGAACTCACTCTGCAGACCAGGCTGGTCGAACTCAGAAATCCACCTGCTTCTGCCTCCCAAGTGTTGGGATTAAAGGCGTGTGCCACCACTGCCCAAACTCCCCTATTTTTAATATTTAAAAATTCCTGTGCGGGGAGGCACACGTAATGGGCTCACTTGTACAGGTCAGAGGACACTTTTGCCCTAAGCCATCTTGATGGCCCCACTCCTCTGGAACATTCTTTTTCATTACATCTCACTTTAGCCTTCTCTTGGAAACTTTCCAAGTACTTGGGTTGATGTAAGTAAACTCTCTCTCCACTTCTTAGCATCTAGAATGAAATCCTACTGAGTGATATGTGGTTTTCTTTGTCTCTCTTCCAGAAGGTGTCAGTCCCCCAGGGCAGATATCTTGATTTATGCAGTTCTGTATGCCAGTTCTTCAAACAGAGCCCGCCACACAGTCAGTACTCCCATGCACCAGCCCTTGAGCTGGTGATTGACCAAAACCGTGAAGGTAAGCTTTGAAGAGGAAGGAGAACAGGGCTCCTTGGCTCCTAGAGAACTGGAAAAGGAGGTGGACAAGATCTCCAAAGAAACAGAATCATTAGGATACAGAGAGATACAGACATCTAACAGGGAATTTATTATGTGAATTTACTCACTCCATTCCAACACCAGAATGTCCCATCGTGTGCTGGCGTGCAAGCTGCAGAATCTGAAAAGTTGGTGGTGTGACTCACCTGGGGCCTGGGGATTCCGATGTCTGAGAACAGCAGCAGCTGGCCTCCCAGCTTCAGGCGCAGCAAAGAGCTCTGCATTTCCACTTCTCTTTGTACCTGTGTGTTCCACAGATCTGAGGATGCCTGCCCATTTGACAGAGGTCGCATTTCTTTCCTGAGTCTACTGATTCAAACGCTAATCTCTTCTGCAAACAACTTCACAAACTTAGCTCTACCAAGAAACAGAGTTTTAATGCTATCTGTCCATCTCTTGTCCCAATCAAGTTGATATGTAAAATTAGCCGCACAGAAGCCCAGAAGGAGACAGGCTAGTTGGAAAACAGGGTATGTCTCCATTGCTGGGGTAAAGAAAAATTTTGTAAAACTGTCAAGGGGGACTAGCCTGAGGGGAAAAGGGGGGAGGAGAAACAGGTAGGAGATATTGTAGGAATGTGTACAACATATAGTAATTTCTAATGTAATACAGTTTCATGTACATTGAATACACATAATCAATCATTAAAAAATCAAAACCAGATGTGGTTAGCTTTATTTGATGAAGGGATTATTTGAACTTAGAACCCCTTTAACTTAGCCTTTGGAAGAGTAGAAGAAAATTCTATCCGCGGTATAAAATTCCAGATGTTGTCATTCTGTGGTTGACAGTGACAAAGCAGAAGCAGGGGTCCTCTGAGAAGCTTGATGTGATGATCTGAGGGTTAGACACGGTGAGATTTCATTATGCCACAGAGTTACGTGCATTCTTCTGCACATGTACGGCAAAAATTATTAAACATGGCATCCAAACTTAGAAAAAAATTCCACTTAGCTACATCTGTGTAAAGTAGTGTAGTCCACCTCTAAGAATGAGGCCTAGGACCAATAGTCAGACTGAAGGAGGAGAAGCTATCAGAATGTGTGCCCTAGGAAGTAGAAATTGGTATGTGGGATAAAAAGAGATATTCTTTTTATAGTAGTAGGACTTGAGACCTACATTTTAAGCAATCTATCACTGAGATTGCTAGCCCCCACTCTTCCTTGGTTATATGCTGCCTGGCAGGCACTGGTTTCATGACACTTGATACTCACCTGCCCCACTGAGCCCTCATGGAGAATAGAGAAAGCACTGGGTATCCTGTTTGGCTGGCTCCTGGTTATAAGAAATATGATGTGAGAAATAAACATGGGGCTGCAGAGATGGCTCAGCAGTTAGATTAAGAGCACTGCCTGCTCTTCCAAAGGACCAGAGTTTGATTCTCAGTAACTCCAGTTCCAGGGGATTTGACATCTTCTTCTGGCCTCTGAGAGCACCAGGCACACATGTGGTATACATACATGTAGGCAAAACATTCATACACACAAAAATAAATAAATCTAAAATAAATAAATAAATATGGTCATATTACATTTTAAGAATTGCTCTGTCTGCTGTGACTTGGTACTGGGCCTGGACCAAGAGCAGTGATAGTGCAGAGAGGAGACAGATGCAAATTTCTCTAGAGCTACTAGACTACTGAAGAGAAGGGAGGAAGCGTGGGTAGCTTTGGGACTTGGAGCATGGACATGGGGGATAGGAGAGAGTGGGATGAGGGACAATCTAGGAGGCTTCCATCTGTGAAAATTTTAGCCATCACTGGTTAACCACTGGGTTTCTGCAGGGAGACTCATTTGTGTGGATATGGGGAAGGGGGGGACTGGGCTGAGTCATACACACAGGAGTCATCACTGAAGTGTGATTCCACCCAAGGATTCAATGGGATCATCTAGGAAAAGGGGACAGAGGGAAAACAGGAAAGGCCCTAGGAAGACAAGGAGTGCCACAGACCATTGTTACCATGATTGACAGGGACACTGTTACAAATACACACTATAAAAGTTAGTGATCAGCCCAGAAGTAGTAAAGAGTAATCAAATGCAAAAATAGATCCATTACTTGGCTTGAATTCAATACCTAGCATGGTCTGAAATAAGTTAAATAATCTCTCCTTTTTAAAACTTAGATATGGAAGCAGGAGAGATGGCTCTTCCAGAAGAGCCAAGTTCAGTGCTGGGTACCCACATAGGACACTTCACGACCACCTAGAGCTCCAGGGAATTTGATACCGTCTTCTGGCTTCTGTGAGAACCTAAACTCATTTGGTAAACACTCAGAAATGAACACATACACATAAATAAAAAGGGTTTTAGTTTTTTGTTTTGGGGTTTTTGTTGTTGGGTTTGTTCTGTTTAGTTTTTTGTTTATCTTTGTTTGATTTGGTCTGTTTGTTTGTTTGGGTTTTTAAATATTTGTTTATTTATTTAGGTTTTCTGAGACAGATTTTCTCTGTGTAGTCCTGGCTATCCTGGAACTCACTTTGTAGACCAGGCTGTCCTCAAACTCAGAGATACACCTGCCGCTGCCTCCAAAGTGTTGGGATTCATGGCATGCACCACCACTGCCCGGCTAATAAAAAGGCTTTTTTTTTTTTAATCTTAAAAAAATTTAGCCCTAGGTATAACATATGTAAAGTTCACTGAATAATGGGTTGTCTGAGGTTTTTCATAGTACACATCTCTGAAATGCCACCCAGATGAGGTTATTCAACACTCAGAGTCTTCAAAATTCTCCTAGATACTCTCCCAGCCACTGCTCCCAGGGAATCACTAGTCTGTCACTGTTAGATCTGTCCATTCATTGTATTTGATCTAGACAGACTCATGTTGCTATGCTCTTCTGTGTCTGACAGCTCCCACCAGCATTTTGTTTGAGTTTATCCCCATTGTTATTGTTGTGCTCATTTCTCAAACTCCAAAAGACCACGAAGGAGCTGATTCTGATGCAATCACACTAGGGTCTTTATTCAAGCTCGAGCTTGAGCCACACCATCGTCACTGATGCAGCAGGACAGGAGGGTGAAACCCTGAGCACAGTTTCAAGCAAGTATTTATGGAGACAAGCAAACAACAAGGGGGTTTCCAGCTTAGCACACATCCGATTGGGGGGCGAATTTGTTGCCCTTTAAAATAATTGGCTGGAGCTGGGAGGCAACCCATAAACTTTTATAAGCAAATCTCTTTAGATAAAACTGTAATTTCTACTTTCCTCTTGATTGGTGGTTGTTGGGGAGTGACATGGAGACCAGTGCTAGCTGCAGGCTTGTTGGGGAGTGACCTGGAGACCAGTGCTAGCTGCAGGCTTGTTGGGGAGTGACCTGGAGACCAGTGCTAGCTGCAGGCTTGTTGGTGAACTTGAGTTTAACCTTAGGTAAGGTTATCTAAGATGGAACCTGAACTCAAGATGGAGTTGACCTGGTCTCAGTTAGTTATAAGTGGTCTGGGCTCCTTGACTTGCACAGCACAGCTGCACAAAGTCCGATTACACAAAGACCACCATTTATTTGTCTGTTTGCTGTCAATGGATATTTAGTTGCTCCTAGTTCAAGAGTATTACATGCAACAGATTTTCTTGTACAAGTCTTCTGTAAAGGGATTGTGTCTTGTTTTCGTGTGACCCAAGAACAGCCAAATGAATGTTATTAAAAAGCAAGATTAGAAGAAAAACACATACCTGGCTATGGTTGCTGTGTCTGTTTATACATATAGCTTATCCCAAATTAAAACTGACATATTTTTTTAAATATCTGTCTGTCTGTCTGTCTATCTATCTATCTATCTATCTACCTATCTACCTATTTTTAGGGACAGGGTTTTTCTGTGTAGCCCTGGCTGTCATGGAACTAACTCACTCTACAGACCAGGTTGTCCATGAAGTCACAGAGATCTGCCTGTTTCTGCCTCCTGAGTACTGGGATTAAAGACATGTGCTGCCACCACCCAGCCCAAATTAAAGCTTAACTGAGTTTCCCATACTTTATTTGCGAAGCCTGACAACCCTATGTTCTTATACATGATGGGTTTGCTGCATCACCTTTGCTCTGTTTTGGTTGTACAAGGCAAGTACTCTACTGGTGAGCTACATCCACAGCCCTGTGACAGTTTGTATTTGTTCAGTATGGTTCAGTTTGATTTTTTTTTTTTTTTAAGATAGGGTCTTGCTTTGAAACCCAGGGTTGTCTTGGCTTTGCTAGTAGACCATGCAGACTTTATCAACATCCATCTCCTGAGTGCTGGGGTTAAAGGCGTGTACCAGCATGCCTAGCCAGCCTTGAGTTCTTATGTGTTTATCTATTTATTTATGGATTATTGAGACAGGATTTCTGGAACTTACTATATAGACCTGGCCAGCCTGGAACTCATCAGATCAGCTTGCTTCTGATTCCTGGGCACTAGGATTAAATGTGTATGCTCTGCCACCATGCCTGGCTCAGTCTTGAAGTCTTAGTCCCCTGATTCAGTCTTTGGGTGCTGGGATTTTAGCCATGAGTCAACATAGTTGGCTCTATGATAAATACTTTTGGGTTTGTTTGTTTGTTTAATTGAGACTTTAGGAGAGTTATTTTGAGACTGTGTAACCATAACTGGTCTGGAACCCCAAAATGGTCATGTAGACCATGCTGGCTCTCCTGTCTCTGCCTCCCAAGTACTAAGATTATAGACCTGCACCATTATGCCAGGCCATGATGAGATTTCAATAAAATATTCTTAACTGTATAAGATGTGGCTCCTCTTGGGTGGGGGAAAGTCTGCTTAGGAATTTAGCCTGTGACTGTCGGGCCAGATGGGCTCTGTAAATATCTTCGTTTGCCTGAAGCCTGATTTTCTTTTAATAATGAGTTTATTCCAGAATCTGAATCCAGCATACGGAGAGTGGAACTCCAAGCCAGCCGATGCTGCCAGCCGCTGGAGAGTCTGCTGTTGAACGGGATTGATTCCTTTCCCAGTGTTCCAGATCCACCTGCTAAGGTATCTCACTGATGTTTCTCCAGCTTCTGGAATCTCGGACAGGGCTGTCTGGCATTTCAAAGCACTGTCCCCTAGCTGCTAACTGCCTCCTTTGTTCGCATTCTGCCACCTCTCCTTAACTGGGGACTGAACCCAAGGTCCTGCGAGTGTAAGGCAAGGGCTCTATCACCAAGCCACACCTTGAGATCTCTCTCAGCTTTTATGTATTTTGAGACAAGTTCTTATTTTTTAGCCCAGGATATCCTAGAACTTGCTACCTAGACCAGGCTGACCTCAAACTCATAGAAACCCACCAGCCTCTGCCCCCCAGTACTAGGATTAAAGGTATATAACACAATACCAGAGTCTACTTCATTTATTAAAGCAGAAAATGTAAGTAAACGCTCAGCCTAGCAGCTTATTTAACAAACAAATCCACAGTAGAAAAATTTAAATACAGATTTTTAAATTACATAGATCATTAAGAACCTATGTTTTTGTTAATTCTTAGGTTTTTGTCATGACAAAGACTGATTGTAAAATATAGGAACCAAAGTTGGGCCTGGTGGCACAAACCTTTAATTCAGGCACTGGGGAGGCAGTGGCAATCAGATCTTTGAGTTTGAGGCCAGTCTGATCTACAGAGTCAGTTCTAGGACAGCCGGGGCCACACAGAGAAACCCTGTCTCAATGGGTAGGAGGTGGGGTGTGGGGAGCTCCAGGCCAACCAAAGCTAGACTGTAAAACCCTGTCTCAATGCACCCCCACCTTTCCTCACTTACCCCCATCCCCATGCCAAAAAAAATAAGTAAATGTTGGCATATTTACAAGCTGAAGCAGTGTGTAGGCATTTTACTAGATGATAAATTTTACTAGATGATAAATGGCGTAATTCACAACAACAGCTAAGAAAAGAAAAAAAGAAAGAAAGAAAGAAAAGCAAAATATGGAATGATGGTACCTATCTTTAATTCCAGCCCTCTGGAAGTGTGGAGGTAGAGGCAGGCAGATCTCGTGAGTTCCAGGCTAGCCTGGTCTATATAGTGAGATCTTCTCTCTCTCTCTCTCTCTCACACACACACACACACACACACACACACACACGACTAATGCCTGGTGTACCTGAGCCCAGCACTCATAGAAGGCTGCTGGAGAAGATTTGAGTGCTCTACCACTGAGCTACACCACCAGTCTCTAAATAGCCCCTAAAAAGACACATTCTTGTGTGTGTGAGCGTATGAAAATATGTTGTACATAAGTATGATACAGAATATATGTGTGCGGGTGAGAGTGCTAGTGTGTATACAATTGTGCCAGTATTTGAGTGTGGGTTTACATAGGAAGCATGAGAGTAAGTGTGCATGTGAGACTGGCTTGGAGGTGCACACGATTGTGCCACTTAAAGATTTATTTCTGTTCACAGTTTCCAGGGTTCCAGTTGATCAGGGTCAGGAGGGTTCCATGGAACAAAGCAGCAGAGGGTCAGACTAATCAGGATTCACCCTTGCGGTGGCAATGTACCTGTGTGGGAGAGTGCTGGGGAACCTCGTGTCCACTGTGAACTGGCTTTCCAGCACATCCTCCTCTACTGCAGAGGCTGAAAGCCGGATTGCATTGCGCACCGCTGAAGCGCTCACTGCTCACCGAGTTTATGACTGAAAGCAGAAGCACTTGGGGGTGGGTCAGGGGAAAGCCGAGAAAGGCCACCTGCCTTGCGGAGGAAGCACTTGATTCCAAATCCGCCTGCCAAGGCAGCTTTCCCCTCACACATCCTAATGTGACAGAGGCTACAGGTCTGCTCCACAGTGTGGTTTATTTGGAGAGCATCCCAACTCTGAGCTCCCCTCCGTACAGCCTTTCCTCTTCCTCCCCACCCCCTTTTCTAATTTTTGAGTGTACTGTATAGTGTTCACACTGTTATGTAGCAGATGGCTAAAACCTTCATTTTGCGAACTGGAAACTACCCACTAACCGGCTATCCTGCCCCAGCCTAGCTCTCAGAGCATTCTCTTTCCAGTCTTTGGTGGAACTGCCAGAGTTTGCCCTCCTGTGACTGGCTTGTTTCATTTAGGATAATGTCCCCGAGGCAGAGAAACCCCATTTGGTCCTGTTCCTTGTAATAGTGTAGGAATGTACACTCAACATCAGTTTCACAAGGAAGACTGAACATACTTTTTTGTTTGTTTGTTTTATGAGTACACTGTATCTGTATTCAGACACACTGGAAGAGAGCATCAAAACCCATTACAGGTGGTTGTGAGTCACCATGTGGGTGCTGAGAAGTGAACCCAGGACCTCTGGAAGAGCAGAGAGTGCTCTTAACCGCTGAGCCATCTCTCCAGCCCTCTAGAATATCTCTTTATTTAAATCCTTCACCAGGACTCTTGAATCTCTTTCTTTTTTTCCTGAACCATTTGGGAATTATATATATTATGACATTTCACCTCTATACACTTTGCTATGAATCTCCCAAGAATAAAGACATTCTTACACACTACAGCGTCATACTCAGGATGAACACTGGTAAGTTAGCACTGCTTTTTTTTTTTTTTTTTTGGTTTTTCGAAACAGGGTTTCTCTGTGTAGCCATGGCTGTCCTGGAACTCACTCTGTAGACCAGGCTGGCCTCGAACTCAGAAATCTCCCTGCCTCTGCTTCCCAAGTGCTGGGATTAAAGGCGTGCGCCACTGCCCGGAGAGTTTGCACTGCTTAATGACAGGCTGTCAATACTCAACTTCCTCCAGTTGTCCCAATAACAGCCTCTGCAGATTGCTGTAAGTTCTCAACCTTCCCAGTGCTTCAGCCCTTTAATACAGTTCCTCATGTGTGGTAAGTCCCAAACATGGAATTATTTTCATTGCTACTTCATAACTCTAATTTTGCTAGTTGTGAATCAAAAGGTGAATATCTGTTTCCTGATGGTCTTAAGCCACCTCTGTAAAAGGGCTGATCAACCCGCAAAGGGGTCGCAGCCCACCGTAGATGAACAACAGGGTCCCTTCGCTTTCCTCTTCCCAGATTCTGTTCTTCCTCATCTTGTATAACACCCTTACAACTTGCCAACATGGCTTCCTTCCCTTCCCAGACAGTGCGAACAGGCTGTGTTTCACCGTGCCCAAGCCTATCTTTATCTGAACCTCCAGAAATATCAGGATTTGGGGGGAAACAGAGTCAGAGCTCTAAAGATGGTGGTGGAGTTTGTGTGTTCAAACTCAAGTTGAAGTAATATAAGATCACATTCAAATGGGCCTAAGTGCAGAGGGAAAGGTACAGAAAACACCCTAAAAGAGGTGGACAGATAAGAGTCCAAGGGGGAGGTAGTTTGTCAGGAGGTGGGCCTATACTTACCAGCTCCAAGGCTCTAGGTTCCAGTACAGCCCAGTGTACTCAAGAGAGATGAAGGGTCTGATCAGCAGAGTCTCCTGGTCACCCCCTTTCATAACTATCCCCAAATCTGCATTACCCACCCACTTCCTGGAATCTAGTACACACACACACACACACACACACACACACATACACGCTCCAGCTCCAGCTCCAGGTTTCATCTATAAGGATTACTTCATTTTCCAGGCCCCTCTGACTGAAGCCTGCTACCATGTGCCCTCCAAGAGCCTGGCAGTTGAGGATCTGTGGTCCCTTGCAGTCCACGTGTTTTGCTGTGTTTGGTGGCCCCTGGGATGTCTTCTAGGGCCAGACCACAATACCTTCAGAAGGAAAATTTAGGGTTGGGCCCTGTCTTCTTGGGTCCATACCACTCCTGTTCCCTCTCCCTGAAGCAAGGAGTACTAAAGAATGATAGACTTTTTCTCTTGATTCTGAATCTGCTCAGGGCCAATGTGGTCCTTGAGCATGTCGGGCCTCTAAATCTTCTCATCTGAACTGTTTCTGCCCTTCCTCTGCCTTTGGAGATGCCTATGCCTTGGAAGAGTTCAGGTCTCTGGTTTGACAGAGCATCTCTCGGTCCCTCTGTGTTTGTTGGTGTGTTCTCATGGTTGGATTTAAGTAACTCATCGTTTTGTTTTGTTTTGTGTTGTGCTGTTTTTTTGAGACAAGGTCTCCCTATATGGATTAGGCTAACCTTGAACTCACAGAGATCTGCCAGTCTGGCCCTGGAATTCTGGGATTAAGGTGTGTACTACCACACCTGGCTTAGCTAACCCATTCTTGACCAGAATCATATCGTTATTGTGGGTTTGGCCCATTCTTTTAGTACTCAGTCTTAACCCTTATCAAACACACACTTTCCAAGTATTATCTCCCGTCCTAACAGCTGGCTTTTTACCCTCTTGACACAGACCTTTGATACACAAAATTGGATGAAATCCGCTGAGCAGTGGTGGCACATGCCTTTAATCCCAGCACTTGGGAGGCAGAGGCAGGCAGATTTCTGAATTCAAGGCCAGCCTGGTCTACAGAGTGATTTCCAGGACAGCCAGGGCTACACAGAGAAACCCTGTCTCAAACAAACAAACAAACAAACAAAAGATGAAATCCAACTTGTCTATTTTATTTTGGCAAGGTCTCACACTGTAGCCCAGACTAGCACAGAACTCTCTATGTAGCCCAGGATGGCTTCACAGATACAGCAGTCCTACTCTCTCGGCCTCCTGACTACTGAGATTATGAGTATGAACTACTACCGTTCTTGGTTGACAAATCCAGTACCATAAAGATTTTCCTCTGTTTCCTTGTATCTTTAATTTTTTTTAAATTTCATTTTATTTTTTTATTTATTTTTGTGGAAGGAGATGGGTGCACTCATGCCACACTGCATGTGTGTGTGGTTATCACAGGCAACTTGCAGGACTCAGTTCTCTCCCTTTTGCCATGTGGACCCCAGGGACCAAACTCAAATGAGGTCTGCCTTGGTGGCAGGTATCTTCCCACTGAATCCTTTCACTGGCCTATGAGTGTCTTATGTTTAGGCCTTGTGTTTCTCTGTTCATAATTTCTCAAAATGAAACATAAGTTTTAACTATGTTTGCCAGCATTTAAAAGTCTGAAGATTCCACATGACAATCTGTATTTTCTGCTCCTTTTGAAAAGAATCCAGAGCCCTGGCATGGCCTCTGACTGAGATGAATTGCCCTGTACCCAGGTGGCTGAGGGGGCGCCTTCTGCTATTCTTCAGGCTCCTTGCTCATTTCTGTACCTTTCCGGCTCAGCTGGTGACTGGATTTGAAAGCCTTGGATTGGGCTCTCTGATACAGGTTTGAAGTATTTCTAAGTTAGGTTCTGATTCGGTTGAACTGAGGCTAGTTTGGGATGCTTCCTCCCTCCAAGCTTCAGGTGATGGTGATGTTGGTGCTCTGGGGAGCACAGTCTGGGATTGAGGATCAGTTTCCCTTCTCCCAAGTCCACTCTGCACAGGGTTGTGTTCCACAGTCTAAAACACCACCATTATCGGTGAGTGACCAGGGCAGGCAGCACTTTTCACTATTTCTTGGTTTTGCTTTGTGTCTTAGTTAGAGTTTTACTGCTGTGAACAGACACCATGATCTATGCAAGTCTTATAAAAGACAACATTTAATTGGGGCTGGCTTACAGGTTCAGAGGTTTAGTCCAGTATCATCAAGGTGGGAACATGGAAGCATCCAGGCAGGCATGGTGCAGGAGAAGCTAAGAGTTCTGTATCTTCATCTGAAGGCTGCTAGTGGAAAACTGACTTTCAGGCAGCTAGGGTGAGGGTTTTTTTTGTTTTTGTTTTTTTTTGTTTTTTTTTTTTTGGTTTTTCCGAGACAAGGTTTCTCTGTGTAGCCCTGGCTGTCCTGGAAATCACTCTGTAGACCAGGCTGGCCTCGAACTCAGAAATCCGCCTGCCTCTGCCTCCCGAGTGCTGGGATTAAAGGCGTGCGCCACCATTTTCCAGCCTAGTAGGGTGAGGGTCTTAAGCCCATGCCCACAGTGACACACTTACTCCAGCAAGGCCACACCTCCTAATAGTGCTGCTCCCTGGGCCAAGCATATACAAACCATCACACTTTGTTTTATATCACTTTGAAATGCATGTAATCCAGGCTGGCTTAGAACTTTCAGTCTTCCTTCCCAGGTGCCCTGAGTACTGGGACCACCAGGCATGTGGCACTGGGTTTAGCAGGATTGCGGTTTTGGCTTCCTACCAAGTATCATGACTGCCATCCCTGTGCGCAGTATATGAATCAGATATAATACAAGTGCTAAGCCAACTTGACATTCCCATCCTCTCTGATGGCCACATCCCTGAAGCTAACCCACAGGAATTCAAAACTACTTAGTTAAGAATCATAGACTCTTTCCCACAGTCCAAGAGTCTGGGAGTCACTGTTTCAAGGTCAAACTGCTGCAACCCCCTGGATTTCCCAAACCTCTTGATTCCCCCCCCCCCCTTTTAAAGACAGTTTCCCACTATGCAGACTTGCCTGGCATGGAATTTGCTGTGTAGAACAGGAGACAAGGTTACTCTTGAACTCACAGTGATCCACCTGCTTCTGCTTCCCTAGAGTAAAGCCACACACTACCACACTGGACCCTCTGCATTTTTAATCCGAGGGCATATTCAGTCTCTGCTCCCCTCATCCAGCCCAGCATCACCTCATCTTAACACCTCCTGACTTCAAAGTGTGGTGTGCATGCACGCGTCTAGGACACGGGGGTTTCCAGTTAGGTTGGCTGGTCCGTGAGCTTCGGCCCCTGCAGGACTGGGATCACAGGTGAATGCATGGATTCTGGGGATTGAACTCTGATCCTCATGCTTACAAGGTCAGCACTTTACCAACACAACCCATTGGTTTTGTGTTCTGTGCTGTGTGTATTATTTGAATGTTAGTATGTGTGTGCAGAAGTGAGTACTCAAACTGTCCTTTAAAATGGTTTATAGAAGAGGTAAGAACAGCGAGCTTGGGCAGGGGAGATGGCCCAGAGGGTAAAGGCTCTTTCTGCCAAGCCAGAGGACCCTATGAACAATACATTAGAAAGAGAGACCCACTCCCACAAGTTGTCCTCTGACCTCCACATGCTTGCAGTAGCTCCTGGTGTCAGAAAAGAACCAACTCCTGAAATTTGTCCTGTGGTTTCCATCCATAGAAGCTGATGCACAAGCACATTCCCCAACACACACACACACACACACACACACACACACACAGGGGAATGTAATTCTAAAATTTTTCTTCTTTTTTCTTTTTTTTTAAGAAAAACAAGGAGCTGGGCAGTGGTGGCGCACGCTTTTAATCTCAGCACTTGGAGTCAGAGGCAGGCATATTTCTGAGTTCGAGGCCAGTCTGGTCTACAGAGCAAGTTCCAGGTCAGCCAGGACTACACAGAGAAACCCTAACTCAGGAAAAGAAAGGAAGAAAGAAAGGAAGGAAGGAAGGAAGGAAGGAAGGAAGAAAGAAAGAAAGAAAGAAAGAAAGAAAGAAAGAAAGAAAACCAAGGCTAGATTGGTGGCACATACCTTTAATCTCATTGTTTGGGAGGCACAGGCAGGCAGATGTCTGTTAGTTCAAAGCCAGCCTAGTCTAAATAGTGAGTTCTGGGTCAGCTACATGGTATGACTCTGTCTCAAATAAATTAATTAAATGTAAAAAGAAAAGCCATTTTGTGTCTTCCTCTTACTCTTACCCATGTTGGGGATCACCACTGGAAGCCAGCTTTGATTTTCCAACTTTTTCCAGGGTAATTTCTGATAATGAAGCATTTAGCAAAGCACTGAAGACCAGTGGCCCTGTGATATCGCTGTGAGACCATCCTTGAATATTGATCTCAAGGTCTCCATCACTGTTAAGTTAGTCTCCTGCCTTGTCTTTTTGCCTGGCCCAGGAAATCGCTGTCTTCTCTGTGCTGGGCTCACTTTCAACTGGTACCAACTTTGTTTTTCCTGGCTTTTTTGTTCTTGTTCACTCAGAATGTGCCTGTTATTTGATAAAAGTTGTTCCTGATTCCCTAAGTGATACAAAGAATCCACTTGGCCTCACACGTTGGGCAAGTGCTATACACTAAGCCCTTCAACCTTTAGTTAGAGTCTTAGGATTACACCAAGTGTTTGAGGGATGGAACAGGGTATTTGAGAAACAAAGAGTCTCTCTCCTGTGTTTTTGAAGGCTGTAGTTCATCAATTTTCTTTGTTCCCTAGCAGAACTGTGTATATCAGACTAACCATTTGAAAAAGATACTGAAAAATACCAACTACTAAAAGTTGTTCAAGAGGAAACAAGCAAACAAAAATAGTTGTTTGATACTGACACTGAATCTAAATGAAAATTTCTAGCCACTAAACACTTCAACAGACCCAAGTGTGCATGAGCAACTTTCATAACCACAGAGAAACAAGACCTAGTCGCTTGCAGCAGATCTGTCACCAAACTAGAAAGGACAGTGGAAAGAATGGCTCTGCTTCACTCATAAATTTTCCATAATTTGACAATTATGGAACAGCATTAACTATACTTTTCCAGGAGGGCCAGGCATGAACACCATGGTCAGGATACCATGAACCATTGTCCTCCGGATGTGCTGACCCTGTGATTTCCCCCCGTGTGGGAAACTGGAATACATAATTTGTGGCAGTGGGGCAGACTCCCTTGATGCATGACAGCAGAAGGACCACCCAGTACTCTTTATACAGGGTGATGAGGATGCTGTTTTCCTATCATGAAGCAGCAATGTGACTTTCACAGCTTCAGAGTAAAGAGGCAAGAACTGATCATCTCAGTAGATTCAAAGAAGAGAATCAGAACGTATTCTATCAACCTTTTGTGGGATGCATCTAGTCTCTATGTGACCCCCTAGAAGCCGACCCTAACTGAGATGAGGCTCAAGCACAAACAGGTAAAATGGGTATGTTTGCCAGGTGAAGCACCCATCTTGGGGGATGAGGAAGTGAGACAGGAAAGAGCCCCACGGGGATTTCTGAGAAACTGCAAAATACATACCTGTCAGTTATCCTACCTGACAGGGGTGGGAGCTGAGGGTTCCCAAGAGACATGGGTGGCTTAGAATGGATCTTGAGGCTATCAACTCCTCAACGCATCCTGCCTTTGCCACTGGTCAAATCTATAGGTTGGCGTTTGAGGGGAGTAGGGGAAACCACAGGCCCATAGAAGATGATGCCAGCAATTTTTGTTGTTGTTGTTAGTTTTGTTCTGTTTTGTTTGAGGCAGGATCTCTCTAAATAGTCCTGGCCATCCTTACTTTAGCTTTAAGAACCTCCCTGCTTCAACCTCATAGTTTACTGTTCCACAGCAATGCTCTGCCTTTCTCAAACTCACGGTCTCTGGGTGGAGGCACATGTGTGTACGAGAAGGAGCGGACTCATGGTAAATAGGACTGGGGTGATAAGTCTTCCAGGAAGTGAAAATGCATCAAAAAGCTCCAGGAAGCAGAGGCAGGCAGAATCTCTATGAGTTTGAGACCAGCCAGGGATACAGGGTGAGACCACGTCTCAAATGAAACCAACAAAACCAAAAATCTAGATGAAAATATTGAGATATCTTTACATATTTTAACTGGGTAAAAATTATAATAAGATTCATTGTTGCTGGGTGTAGTATCTCATACCTTTAATCCCAGCACTGGGAGCCAAAGGGAGGGAGATCTCTGTGAGTCTGAGGCCAGCCTGGTCTACAAAACAAAACAAAAAAACCAGTCTATTAATCAATAAGAACTTAGTGATTGCTGGGCAGTGGTGGCGCACACCTTTAATCCCAGCACTCCGGAGGTAGAGGCAGGCAGATTTCTGAGTTCGAGGCCAGCCTGGTCTACAGAGTTCGAGGACTGCCAGAGCTACACAGAGAAGCCCTGTCTCAAAAAACCAAAACCAAAACCAAACAAAACAAAAAGAAACCTTGGAGGAGCCAGGCATAATGGCACACATCTTTAATCACAGCACTTCAGAGGCAGAGGCAGGCAGATCTCTGTGAGTTCAAGGCCAAAGTGAGTTCAGGACAGCCCAGGTTATTAAACAGAGAAAAAAACAAAAACAAACAACCACCACAAACTTTACAGACCAATTTTTACTCAGTTTTACACATTACAAATATTCTTCTAGATGCAGTTTATCCCAGCACTCAGGAAGCAGAGGTAGGTGGATCTCTATAAATTCAAGGCCAGTCTGATTTATATAATGAATTCTGGACCAGCTAGACATACACGATAAGATTTTATCTAAACAAACACCATTTCTTGCTGTATCATGAGGCTGAGGTCCTATTGCCATAAGTTAAAGGCCAGTCTGAGCTACATAGTGAGTTCAATACCATGCTAAGCTACAGCATAAAAACTTGTTTCAAGAGAACCCAAGAAGTGCCAGGCAAGAAACCTGGAGGATGGGGCTGGAGAGCTGATGTTGCGCTTAAGAGTATTTACTGTTCTTGCAAAGGACTTGAGTTCAATCACCACCACCCATATAAGGTGGGTTATGACCATCTGTAACTCCAGTTCCAGGGGATCCCACCTCTTCTGGCCTCCCTGGGCATCAGGCATGCACATGGTGGCATGTACATACATAAATACATAACTTATTTACATACATAAAATAATAAGTTAAATCTAAACTAAAATGTTTTTAAAAGACAGGGAAATTATGGAGACATGAGTCAGGAACAGCACCATCATCCTGAAGTCTGGTCGAAGCCTCTGCCAGCTGAGAACGAAGAACTGCAGCAAAATGAACATTTGCAGTGATGTTCACTACCATGAGGTTAATCTTCTTCATCTGTACAGATATTTTATATCAGAATAGCAATGACCTGACTTAAGGCGACTGTACATGATCTTGCTTTGTTAGGACTTTGTTCCTTTCCCCAGATTGCTCTGAGAAACTCAAGCAAAACTGCTTATGCAATAAAGATAACCTGGTCTCCTGGATCCCTTTCACTTTACCAACAATAACCCTACCAGTTCTAGCAGGAAGCATTCAGTGAAAAGCCAAGAAGTGCAAATCCCAACAAAATCTTTTATTTGACAGTTCTGAAAACAGTGAGTTGAACCTATCAGCTGTGCCATTAACAATGAGTGCACAGGCCTTCTAAGGTTTATCCCAAGCTCCCTTATTTTCTATGATGCTATAATTCGGAGTGTGGCCATCACCATTATCTCGGTGTTTGTTATTTCTCTATAGAAAGGCTACTGATTTGAGTGTTGGTTTGATACCCTGCGACTTGGCTGAAATTGCTGATTGGTTCTAGAAGTTTTCTGGCGGCTTTTGGAATCTCTGATGGGTGTGTACTGTCCTATCATCTGCAAACACTTCTTCTTTTCCCTTTGGGTCCCTTTGCTTCCCCTCTCTTGCCATATTGCTCTGGCTACCGCTTCCTGGGCTATATTGACTGGAGTGGGGATGGTAGGCAGCCCCGTCTCATTCCTGATCTCAGTAGCTGCTTCAAGGGTTTCTCCACTGAGGATGATGTTGACTGGACCTGTCACATATAACCTTTGCCATGTTTTAGTGTGTTCCCTCCAGTCCTACTGTCCCCAGGACTTTTACTGTGAAAGCATGTTGGATTTTCTCAGAGGCTTTTTCTAAATCTATTGAGATGATCCTGTGATTTAATATTAATCAGTTCTGTTAATATTATTTATTATGTTTATTGAACTAGCCCTGCATTTCCCAGATAAAGCCAACTTGAGGATGGTAAATGATCTTCTTGTAATGTGTCTGTATTCAGTATGCTAGTGTATTATTAAGGATTTTTGCATCTTACTTCATCAGGGTGCGGGTCTATAGTTTAGGGGTTTTTTTGGTTGTTGTATATTTACTTGGTTTTGGTGTTTGCAAGCTGACAAAGCATGCAATCAATCAATAATCCTACCCAGCTATAGCACCTATAAACTACAACAAGGACCAGCATGGCAAGATATTTGTAAGAGGGCAGTAAGTGACACCCACAAGTTGGTGGCAACAAAATTCTCTCTCATTAGACTTCAGGCCAGTCAACAGGAGAGATGAAACCTAGTACTAGAACCCTAGCCACACCGCCTGGAGCTAGTGGTGTCATGGACCTTAGAGGAGAACCTACCATGGCCGCTTTGCCACACAACGTAACTCCTTGTTACCTTGTAAGTCTTACCCTGCACCACAGACAAATGGCTACCACCCTCTAAAAGAAACCTTGTCAGAAGAAAGAAAGAAATCTGACAGATGTTGGAGGGGCTGCAGGGAGAGGAAATGAACTCTTATTAGCTGCTGGTTAGAGTGAAAATTAATATACTTATTATAAAAATCTGTCTAGAGATTGCTCCAACGTTAAAACCAGAACCCCCATATGATCCAGCTATAGTACTCTTAGACACACACCCGGAGAACTCCATATTCTACCACAAAAATATGTGTACAAGCATGTTCACTGCTGTTCTATTTACAGTAGCAAGGAAATGGAACCAACCTAGGTGTCCATCAACCCATGAATAATCAAAATGTGGTATATATACAAAATGTAATCATGAAAATGTGCTCTTGGGAATTATAATATTTAGTGAGGTAACCAAACAGAGAGAATTAAATCAAATATTTTCCCTCAGGTAATATACATATATGTGTGCCTATCTATCTATCTATCTATCTATCTCTATTTATCCATGTATACAAATATACATATATAGGCTACAATATATCCTTGTATATACATAAACAGGTGTAAGTGTAAGGTGTGATAGCTAATCTTGGTTGTCAACTTGACTGGATCTTAAACTAACTAAAAGACAAGCCAATGGAAACTCCAGATTATTTGGTGTATGAAGACTCACTGTAAATGTGGGAAATTCCTTCTGGTAGCAGCCCAGATAAAGCAATGTGGAAGGAGGAAACTTTGCTCTTTGCCTGTTTGCCTTCACTTCTGTTGGCAAGGTCATCTATGCTGTTGCTGCGCTATTAGTTCACTGCTATTAGGACTAGTTTCTTTGGATTTCCAGCACACACTAAAGACAAGTATGTCTCCAGGAAAGCTCCATGCCTTCAGCACCAGATTGGGGCTGCTGAGACATCCAGCCTTGTGGACTGAGCAACTACTAGATCTCAGCCTCTCCTGTGGGATCTGGGCATTGTTGGACTGCTCAAACAGTATCGGCCTGTACTACATATCATTCTATCAGTTCTGTTCCTCTAGAGAACCATGACTAATAAAGCCAGTGTAGTCTACAATTCAGAAAGGAGACCAAGAGAGAGTCATATTGAAAGACAGGGAGGAACAGAGTGCAGGCAAAGGAACACTGAGACACAGGAGAGGTTGTGTGATGGCTAATCTACATTGTCAACTTGATGGACCTGGGAAGAGAGAGCTCGGTTGAGAAACAGCCTCCATTCGATTGACCTGTGGGATGCTGTGGGGCATTTTCTTAATTGCTGATTGAGTAGGAGAGCCCAGTTCACTGTGGCATGCCATCCCTAAGCAGGTGGGTCTGAGCTATATAAGAAAGTTAGGTAAACATGAACCAGGGAGGAAGCCAGCAAATGGCATATCTGTGCTTCAGCTCCTGCCTCCAGGGTCCTGACTTGAGCCTCTGACTTGCTTCCTTCCCTGGATGATGGACTGTGATCTGTAAGCCAAATAAACCCTTCTCCCCCCCCACCCCTGAGTTGCTTTTGGTCTGTGTTGTATCACATAACAGAGAACAAACTAGAACAGGTTACAGAGCAACCATGTCATTGCTTTTTCCTCATTTTTAAATGGAGAAGTGCATTCAACTTTCTGAGTATTGAAATAAATACTGAGTAGCAATAAATTATTATTAGGATAAATAGCAATCAAAATAATTCAGCTGTTAAAATAAACACAGGTGCCATCTAATTACTGCAATAAATAAGTGAATAAAGTTATAATCGGTAGTAAAAGTATAAAACCCTAAGCAAAGCTCCATGGCTTTAGAGTGGCCATTTAAACTGCATAAAAGTTCACCTCAATCCATAGGACTTAGGACAGGGCAAATGTCTGAGTGGCTGCCTTAAACCACTTGTGTAATGTTTTATCTGTGAACTAATTACAATAAAATGATTTTATTTTAAAAACAAAATATATTTGGATAATCTTTTTTTTTTTTTTTCTTAAAGAATTACTTAGTTTTATGTATGTGAGTACACTGTAGCTGTCTTCAGACACACCAGAAGAGGGCATCAGATCCCATTACAGATGGTTGTGAGCCACCATGTGGTTGCTGGGAATTGCACTCAGGACCTCTGGAAGAGCAGTCAGTGCTCTTAACCACTGAGCCATCTCTCCAGCCCAAATTTGAATAATCTTAAAGGAGTCTCTGTGTGTGCGTGGTCACCCCTCCCCTCCCTCTGTCTCTGTCTCTGTCTCTGTCTCTGTCTCTCTCTCTCTCTCTCTGTGTTTAACTGAGGGATTAAATCTTGTGTTAAATTAGACAAGTGCTTTTTTGATGGTCTATATCCCCAGCCTTTAATTTTTTTTTCATTCTTGGAGAGAAGGTCCTGTGGTTAAAGAGTGCTTGTTGCGGCCGAGAATGATACAACCTTTAATCCCACTACTCAGGAGGCAGAGGAAGGCAGATAGAGAACCCAGGTTTGGTTCCCAGTTTCCACAGCTTTTTCCAGACCATCTGCCTCTGGACTCCACAAATACCTACTGGCACAAATATACATACTCATATAGATAAATAACATACTTTTTAGTCTGTAAAAGGAGCTGGAAAGATGGCGAAGCCATTATCAATACTTGTTCTTGCCGAAGCTCCTGGTTTGATGCACAACTGTCCATAACTCCAGTTCCTGCGGATCCTACACTTCCAAGGGCACCAAGTACACACATGATACACAGATGTTTATGCAAGAAAAATACTTATACACATAAAATAAATAAGCTAACCAAAAGCATCAAAAACAAACAAACAAAAAAAAACCCTTAAATGATGCTTTCATTCTAAGTAAGTTGCTCAGTCTGAGTGTGAAATCTCTTTGTATTCCAGGCAGGCCTTGAACTCATGATCCTTATGTCTTAGCTTTCCGAGTACTGAGATTACAGGTCTATATCATCAGGCCCGACAAAGACAAATAGGCTGAGATAGGATGTAAGTGTGCACAATCTGATTTATCGAGCTAGTACCTCAATAAAGGAAAGGAGAAGGGAAGAGAGGGAAGCCAGAAGTGGTGGAGGAAGAACCTGAACAAAGATGTGCTTTTTATCCAGGAGCTGTTCTGTTGTTTTTTGTTTTTTCGAGACAGGGTTTCTCTGTGTAGCCCTGGCTGTCCTGGAACTCACTCTGTATAGCCCAGGCTGGCCTCGAACTCAGAAATCCGCCTGTCTCTGCCTCCGAAGCACTGGGATTAAAGGCGTGTACCACCACTGCCCAGCCAAGAGCTGTTCTTAGTCCAATTCCACAGTGAGCTCAGGAACTTGGAGAACATCTGAGTGTCTGGCTCATTTAGAGACAAGATCACCGACCAGGCAGCATTGGTTGAGAGCTACTTGAGGGTGGATAACCTCCCAAGCAAGACAGCCCTGGCTGGCCAAGAACATTGAGGATACAGATAGCAGAGTCGCCAACAGTCAATCTTTCCAGCAGCTGAGGGAAGAACGTGCTAGACAGACAGCCCTATGGATTGAGTCCTTATCCTTCAAAAATTCCCTGGGAGCCCTAACCACACCCAGTATGACGTATTGGGACTTAAGGAAAGTACATTAAAACGAATTTCTTAAGATGCCTCCTTACACCAGTCCGACTGAAGTTCTTATACAAAAAGGGGTATTGGGAACACAAAGAGACACCAGAGATTCAGGCACACTGAGAAAGACCATGTGAGGACATACATAGCAAGAGGATGGCCATCTACAAACTGAAGAGAGCCACCTCACAAGACACCAATCCTGCTGACCCTGACTGCTGGACTTCCAGCTTCCAGAATGCTGAGGAAAGTTCATTACTGTTCATAAAGCCACGTGGTCTGTGGCATCGTTATGGCAGGCACAGGGAACATAGCAGGTCCTATCAGTGTCCCTTCATCACAATGGAGCCTCTTCACCAAACCCTTTTCTCTTTCCCCTCAGTGCTTCCAGCCTAGCTCATTTCAGTCTGCCATTCTCTCTTTGCTGCCAACTATAAGAATTAGCTAATTTTCTTGATGGAATACCAGCTGCCTTCCACGGGTAGAAGCCAACTGGCTTTCCCAACTTCTGTTCACAGTTTTGACATCTTGATGGAAATAGTGCAATAGCTTAGAGATTTATAATCCTTTAACAATAAACAGCAGGTGATTGCATGTGTTGCTATAGTTCAGCCCTTAGCCTTAGCATCTATATCCAGGTCTAATGATCTGGGTGATTTGTGTAGTCTTGCCCAAGTCTATAAAGAGCTTAAGAATTGTTTCCATGAGAGGCAGCTCAATCAGGAAGGGAAGGAGGCAGAAATGACTAGACTTTCTGAGATGAGATTTTAACTTACATGACCATCATTAAGGTTAATATTTATTGATGGCCAATTTTCCTTCCAGTGCTAAACTTATCTTGAAGCAATAACTCTGTTGATCCAGTTTCCATGCCAAAATGGGAATTCTGTAACCTTCCAATTTACTGGAACAATGAATCTCCAAGCAATGGACACCAAGTCTGTTAAATCTGTTGTTCAGAGATTTGTAGGCTTGGTAATGAAATATGGCTTGTTTTCTGTATCAGGAAGAGAGTACTAGTTTTTTTAGGGCTGTCATAACAAGCACATAGAGTGTCTAAAACAACAGTGACTTATTCTGCCACCCTGCTGGAGGCTAGAAGTCTGAGCCCAAGGGATCCACAAGGCTTGTTTCTCCGGAGACTGTTCTCTTTGGCACATAGATGACTTCTCTGTCTTTGTCTTTCTCTGTCTCTGTCTCTGTCTCTGTCTCTCTCTCAATCTGTCTCTCTGTCTCTCTCCCTCGTGTGTGTGTGTGTGTGTGTGTGTGTGTGTGTGTGAGCGTGTGTGTGAGCGTGTGTGTGAGCGTGTGTGTGAGCGTGTGGGTGTCTTCATTCGATCTCCACTGTAGGAGTCTCCTCCCAATGTCCTTGTTCGTATGAGCTCAGCAATCCTATTGTATTAGACCCCTTCCTTCCTGGTTGCCTCTCTGAAGTCTTTGCCTCCAAGTACAGTCACTTTTTAAGGTACTAGAAGTTAGGACTTCTCAAAACAAAAGAATGGACTTGAATCCATTTTGGAGAGTGATACTTAGCAGTTTGCTTTGAAGGCAGCAATGAAAAAATCAGAAGTGAAAGTATAGAGGTCAGAGGTGCCCGGGCGTACAGGGCCTTCCCCTTGCTGACAGCATGTGGTTACTGGAGAGCACATGACACTGGGTGCTGTGCTGGCTTATGTGTAGCCAAGGATGAATCTGCCCAGGGAGAGAAGCTGCTGCCTTCGGTGGGGTTTGAGATACTTTACCTCCGCACATAGGTGCCATCCCTCCATCTTTCTTCCTCCTTCCCTTTGTTTGAATGGTGGATACAATGACTGGAGCTATTGATGCTTTATTTTGAATGAGAGAAAAGGCAAAGGGAATCGGAACATTAAAAGACCTTCAGGGCAGGTACCTCTCCTTTAAGTGAATTTGGATCTTTACAGGGCAGCCCTTGTTGGATATGGCTTTGCTCTCGAGAGACCCTGGCTGTTGTCCCAGTGCCACACAGGATGTTCTTCAGTGATGCTGGTCTCTTTAACAATTGCAGCTGCTTTCTCAGCGCCAGGCAGAATGTTCTCTTGTCCTGAAATTTCTCCCTCTGCCAAATGAATCGTTATCTTTAAGTTCAACTTTGAGCTGCAGTCAAGTTCTCGGGACATGAACAGAATGAAGCCAGATCCCTGGCCAACATGGCACATAAATGGCCCCAGGCTAGTCCCTGATAAAAGTCCCTGCTCCCCCTGGAAATCTCACAATCTGAGCTTCCACTGTCCAAGCTCTTATGAGGATGGCCCATTAAGCTCTGCTCTCATTCTCTGGTTTTTTCTAGCCCCAAGTGCTAAACTTTTCTACTTTCTACAGTCTACCCTCAAGATAGTTCGACAGGCCTAAGAACTACATAGACTATCACTGCAATAAGAAAATAAATTAAAAGCCTAAGGAAATGATGGATCAGCAATGCTTGCTGCTCTTGCAGAGGACTTGAGTTTGATTCCCAGCAGTTACACCGTGGCTAACAAAATCCAGAACTCCAGTTCCAGGGAATCTAATGTCCTCTTCTGGTCCATGGGGGCTTCCAGCATGCATATACTGCACAGACTTGCCATGCAGACAAAATACCCACACACACTGAAAAACAACATTTTTTTTAAAGAGCCAAGTTTGGTGGTAAATGCTTTTGATTCCAGCTCTCAGGAGGTAGAGGCAGGTAGATCTCTATGAATTGGAGGCCAACCTGGTCTATATAGTGAATTGTAGGCCAGACAAAATTAAACAGTAAGACCCCATTTCCAAAACAAAACAACAAACAAACAAGAAAAAGAGTCTGGCCGGGCAGTGGTGGCACGCTCCTTTAATCCCGGCACTTGGGAGGCAGAGGCAGGTGGATTTCTGAGTTCAAGGCCAGCCTGATCTACAGAGTGAGTTCCAGGGCAGCCAGGGCTACACAGAGAAACCCTGTCTCAAAAAACCAAAAGAAGAAAAAAAAAAGAAAAAGAAAAGAAAAGAAAAAGGGTCTGACAAGATGGCTTAGTGGGTAAAAGTGGCTACCTCCAAGCCTGATGACCTGAGTTTAATCCCAAGCACTCAAATTGTGAGAGAACTGTTCCCAGTAAATTATCCTTTGACCTACAAACACACACTGTGGCTCATTATGCTCCCTCCTTGGAAAAAGACTAAAGAAATGAAAAACTTCTACAGTAAAAACTTTAAAACATTGGAGGAAGAAATTGAAAAGATGCTAAAAGATGAAAAGACCTTCCATGCTTGTGCATCAGAGGAGCAATGTTGTGAAAGTCACTGTCCTTCCAGTAGGAATCTACAGAGTTGGTGTGTTCCCAACCAAAATTCCAGGCCATTCTTCACAGAAATAGAAAGAACAATCTTAAAAGTCCTATGGATGTGAAAAGGACCCCAGGAAGCCAACTTATTCATGTGTAAAAAGACAAGTGCTGGTGTAAGACTGGTGAGCCTTAGCTTACCAGAGACACATACCCCCTCCCCTCAGTGAACACCATGGAGTCAGGGATCGATGCAAAAAGCAAGGGGAATTCATTATTCCAGCATGCTGGGGTTGCCCTGCACACCAAGGTGGGAGAGAATGACCACACAAAGCCCATTCAGCGAGCTTTTATAGTTTTTAGAGCAGCAGCCATTAGGCACAATGTGATTGGCAGAACAGTGTGACTTTTAAACTGATTGGTCTTTAGGGAATGAAGTAGTAGGGGCTTAATCAGCCCCTCCCTTCTAGCCTAGTGCTCTCTAACCTGTTTCTTCCAGGAGGGGAGGGGTGCCTACATGATGTGGGTGGGGTCTGGTGGAATTTTCCAAAGTTCCTGAGCTGACCTCTTCACTGGAGGTATTACCAAGCTTGATTTCAAGTAATGCTCTAGAGCCATAACAACAAAACAGCAGTGAGAATGGCACAGGAACAGACGCATAGAGCATTGGAATAGAATTGAGGGCCCAACTGTAAGTCCACACCATTCAGCTACTTGATTTTTAACAAGAATGCCAAATAATGATGATGACGATGACAATGATGATGATAAATAATAATGACAACAACAACATAAGATAAAAGACAGCTGCTTCAACAAATGTTGCTGGGAAAGCCGGATATGGTCATGTGGAAGAATGCAGTTAGATACTTATCTCTCACTCTGCACAAAAATCATCTCCAAATGGATCACAGACGTCAGCATAAAGTCTGAAACTCTGAAAGTGTCAGCAGACAAATTAGGGAGAACATTGCAAGAAACAGGTACAGGAAAAGACTGTAACTAGGATTCTGGTTGCTCAGGAAATAAGGCCAACAATTGACAAAGCCGACCTCAGGAAACTAAAAATGTTCTGTACTGCAAAGTCAGTGGTCAGTCAGTTGAAAGGGCAACCTAAAAATGTAAGAAAAGATTTGCCAGCTGTACATCTGGCAAAGAATTAATAGATAGAAAACACGCTGGGCAGTGGTGGCGCACGCCTTTAATCCCAGCACTCAGGAGGCAGAGGCAGGTGGATTTCTGAGTTCCAGGCCAGCCTGGTCTACAGAGTGAGTTCCAGGACAGCCAGGGCTACACAGAGAAACCCTGTCTTGAAAAAAAAAAAAGAAAAAAAGAAAAAAAAGAAAGAAAAAGAAAACACAATGAAATAAAAGAACAAAACATTCAGAAACATTTCAAAACATGGGAGGTACTCTGTGGCTGGGTGTGATGGTTTATGTCTTTAATTCCAGAACTCAGGATGCAGAGGCAAGCAGATCTCTAGAAAGTTGAGGCCAGACTGGTCTACATAGCAAGTTCCAAGATGGCCAGTGAGGTATTGTTGTTGTTTAGAAAAACGAAAATAAAAGGAAAAAAAAGCTAAGCTTTAAATTTGAACAGAAAGCCCACAAAACAAGGATTGCAAATGATAAGTAGACATTTTTAAAGTGTTCCCCATTGTTAGCCAACAGGAAAATTCAAATTAAAACTCTTTTGAGATTCCTTCTCATTCTATCAGAATGACTGCCAAGAAAATGGGGGCAGGGCATGTATAGTCCTAACACCTAGGAGGCAGAGGCTAGCCTGGTCTCCATAGAGTTTCAGGACATCTGTGGCTACATAGAGAGTTCCTTATCTAAATAAATAGTATCCAATGATTCTATGGGTGTGATTTGAGGAAAAACCCTATTCACTGCTGACCAACCCCTGGGCATATACATAAAGGTTAGTTTGTGTTAACTGGACACAAACCTAGATATGCCTAGGAAGACAGAGCCTCAGTTAAGAAATTGCCTCCCTCAGATTGATCTGTGGGCATATCTGTAGAACATTTTCTTGATTGCAACTGATGTGCACTCAGGCGGCTTCGGGCACGATCATCCTTAGGCTGGTGCTGTGTGTAGTAAGGGGGGGGGGGGGAGAAGCAAGCCAATGTGTAGCATTTCTCCATGGTTCCAGTTTCTGCTGCTCTCTGACTTCTCTCAACAGGTGAACTGAAATTTGTAAGCTAAAACAAACCCTTATCTACCCAGGCTGGTTTTGGTTGGTGCTTTATCATAGCAACAAAGAACCAGACTAGATCAGACTCATGACAGAGATACCTGTACATCCATGTTCATTGCTGTTCCATTCAGAAGAGCTAGGAAATAGAATGTGGGCCACTTCCCTATGAATTGTTGGTCAGATGGACTCCAGAGGCTCCTGAAACAATACATGCTACTGCCAATGCTCATGGTTGTCCACTGGAACTAGATAAGAAAGATTTGTTGAAGACACCACTAGCTTTAGCTGCAAGACATAGAGAAACGAAGCTGGAACTGAGCTGGAAGGTTCCTCCCCGTGGGCTACTATTCTTAATGTCAGAAGATGCTGGGGAATGAAAGACATCAGTGGTCCTCCTCAGTGGTAGTCCCTGCATGCTATTCTACTGACCCAAGAAGCAAGACGTGCCCACTGGCACAATAATGATAGGACTATTTAGGAGGTTAGAGGTTTTGTTTGCTTGTTTGTTTGTTTTTCAGTTTTTTGAGACAGGGTTTCTCTGTGTATCCCTGGCTGTCCTGGAACTCACTCTGTAGATCAGGCTGGCCTTGAACTCAGAAATCTGCCTGTCTCTGCCTCCCGAGTGCTGGGATTAAAGGCGTGTGCCACCACTGCCCGGCTGTGTATGAACACTTTACTAGCATGTGGAGAGCCTTTTGGGGCAAACTTGGCAAGAACCTGATATCTTGACCAAGGACAAAGAAACAGGCTTCAGGCAGGAATCTGACTTTAGGCCAAGGACAAGTAAGTAAGCTCAGGCAGGAACCTAATCTTAGGCTAGAATTGGGAAGAAAATTCAGGTAGGAATCTTAATCTTAGGATAGAACAAAGAAGTAGGCATCAGGCATGAATATGATGTTGGGCTAGGTCAGGGAAGTAGGAGCAGATAGTTTGGTCATCCTGAGAAGCCTTCAGAAACAGTGATCACAGCCGGGCAGTAGTGGCGCACACCTTTAATCCCAGCACTTGGGAGGCAGAGACAGGTGGATTTCTGAGTTCGAGGCTAGCCTGGTCTACAGAGTGAGTTCCAGGACAGCCAGGGTTATACAGAGAAACCCTGTTTCGAAAAAAAAAAAAGGAAAGAAAGAAAGAAAGAAAGAAAGAAAGAAAGAAAGAAAGAAAGAAAGATCACGGGAATGATCGTGGGACTTGGGACTTTGTTTACTGCCTTATTGCTTGTATGTAATTAAAATGGTATAAAAGTGGATTAGAAAAGAATAAACCCACCTTCAGTCTCAGAATTGACTAAGGCCATGCTACAGTGTTGTCTAATGGTCTCTTTCTTTTCAGTCCTCACTCCTATGCTGGAGAACCTGTTGACTGACTGAGTGGGCTTGGTCACTTGCACATACCTGTGCCACACACCTGCCTGAAGGCAGGAAGAGGGTGTTGGATCACCTGAAACTGGAGTCATGGATAGTTGTGAGCTGCTACCTATGAGTCCAAAGTGGGTCCTGTGCAAGAGCAGCAAGTGATCTTAACCACCAACGCGTCTCTCTGGACCTGGAGGTTGCTTTCTATTGTCAGCCTCCTACAACCTGAACATTGAGACTTATTCAACAAGGAATAAGTCAGGTTGGCTTGTAGGTGTGTCTGTGAGGGGTGGCTGTTGTTGTTAATTGAGATGGAAAAACCCACCCTCAGTGGGTGACAACCATGTCACGAGCTGGCTCCTGCCCTGGGTAAGAGTGAAGAAAGCTGAGAAGCAACAAAGAAAGCATACTTGCTCCATTCAGTCTAGTGAGTCATTGGGTGTGACAGCTGCTTTAGCCTTGACCTTCCTTCCTTCAGTGATAGACTATAACCTGGAATTATAAGCAAAATAAACCCCTTCCTCCTTTCAGTTGTCAGAATATTTTATTATAGCAACAGAAATGAAAATACAAGAGAGGGTAATCATCTACTTTTTGGCTGGATTTGGGGCCAGCTTGAAGGGAGAGGTATCCTGTTTGTAAGCCTAGTCAAAAGCCTGTGGCTGGGGAGCTCAGAGGCCTTAAAGGAGATCTGCTACTGCTGTTTGCTGGATGGGCATATGAACCGTTAAGTCTTTAAACCTCTCTGAGCTCCCAGCGGGTACTCACATGCTTTACACCGCCTGCCCCAGATGCCCTTGATCTCAGACAGAAACACACACACACACACACACACACACACACACACACACACACACACAGCTTTTATATTTAAATATGCCTTAGCTAGTTCAATGACTGGGCCACTCCTGAACCTCCATGTGGCTAACACTCTCCCCTCTGATATCTCTGAATTAATATTTTCTAAAATCTATACTTAATTTCTGCTACCCCAGACCCAAAATGGGGGAGTGGCCCCTGGGGCTGTGTTTTCCTGGTTCTTACATAGTTGGTTCTGTGTCTTCCACAGCTCTCATGTTTCCTTCCTTCTCCCTCTCCTCTCCTGCCTTTCCTCTCCAGGAATCCTCAAAGTCTCTCCTCTGTCCCCCTGCCCAGCCATTGGCCACTGGCTCTTTATTAAACAGTCAAAAAAAATCAACTGTTGGCAGGGCCCCTGCAGCGGAGGTGCGAATTCCCATGTAAACACAAATCCAATCCCCAACATGCCTATAGCAAAGCTGCATTTTAAATAGTGATTTTTAGAGCTGATGAGATGGCTCAGTGGGAAAGGTGCTTGTTGCAGAAACCTGATGACCTGAGTTGCGTCCCTGGAAGCCATGAAAAGATGGAAGGACAGGATTGACTCCATAGAGTTGCCCTGTGACATCCACACGCACACTATGGATTGGGCACTGTGGGAAAGAAGTTGGCGACTACAAAGAATGAGACCACCATTCTAACTGAAGTGTCTGGACATGAAAATGTTCCTTTGAATCAAGAGGGTTCACTCAGAAGAGTGAACACATGGAGGCAAGGAGTGCATCTGTCTTTTATTCTAACTCAGGTGGTGGCTGTGCCTCTTCTTCACTGACTGGGGTCTGACCTCATACTCTTAGTCATTGGCTAGTCAGAAAAGAATTGGTGTTAGGAAATGGAGGAAGGAAAAGAGACTGTTGCTCCAGGACATCAAATCCCTAGACTAGAGCAGTGGGCTTTCATATGAACAAAGGTTTTACTGGCCAAGGGGGATGAAAACATTTGCATAAATGATTTACAAGGTGGGTGAGATAAAAGGATTTTAATTTCTTGTCCTAAACACAATTTTTATAGTATCTGATTTAAAAGACTCATATTTGATATTTCTTACAGCCATCCACATGCACACACTTGCCTGACTGTGCACACACGCTAAAGATAAAATTTAACTTAAATATTTATGATTACATTTTAAAAACTTTATGTGTATAGGTGTTTTGCTTGCACGTGTGTCTATGTATCATGCCTGTGCCTGGCACCCGCAGAGGCCAGAAGAGGGCATCAGATTCCCTAGACCTGGAATTGTAAGCAGTTAGGAAATACCATGTGGGTGCTGAGACCTAAATGTGAGTCCTCTGGAGAAGCAGCCATCTCTCCAGGCCCTAAATATTTAACGTCCATAGACCAGTGCAGTGCTCAGCCTCTGTCAGAAAAGCTTCTTTTTGCAATGAACAATAGTTAGTAGAGAGACTCATAACTGGTTAAAGTACTGAGAAAGAAGCAGCTGTTGAATGTTTGTCTCTAAACATCTGTACCACACTCTACAAGGTTCCAGGAACATAGGTAAGGGGGTGGAGAGCCATAGAACCGGCAGGGCTACGAGACTTCTGGCTAAGGCATGACCGCTGTAATCGTGAACATACAACAAGACATGCATGGCACCCCATCATCAATGAGGGAAGGGCTCATGACGCCTACCCTTCCCTGTGGTTGTTGAAGGGGGGGGGTCATCTTCCCCAGTGCTGCAGTCACTGGTAAATTGCTCTTGTAAATAACCCCCTACCCAGGGCCATGCGAGCCATCCTAATTTAAAAGAGTGAGTTGCAAAAGCAAAGTAAGAGGAAGACTGAGCTGGGAAGAAGGAAGGGGAGAGTAGGACTAGGAGGGAGATGGGAGGGCTCATGGGCTGGCTGGGAATCCACACATTAGACACATAGACGGAATCGCCAATATTTTTAAAAGTTCAGGCAGGGTCTCATTGCAGAGACTAGGGTGGCTTTGACCTCAATGATCTGCTTGCCTCTGATTCCTGAGTGCTGGGATTAAAGGCATGTGCCAGCATGCCTGGCTCTCACTTTTTAATATATATCTTATTTATTTTTTAAAAACTTTAATTAGACATGGTGGCATAAGCCTTTAATCCCAGTACTAGAGAGGCAGAGACAGTTGGGTCTCTGTAAATACAGGGCCAGCCTGGTATACATCTACATAGAAAATTCTAGGCCAGCCAGAACTAGTAAAACTCTGTCTTAAAAACAGAACAAAACAAGATGCTGTCATATCAGGACAGCCATTATTCTCTCTGTGATGCAGCCTAGCCCAAGGACAGCAAGGAGGACCAGATGCTTGTCTTTTGGGACCTTAGAGTCGCCGGGCAATGGTGGCACACGCCTTTGGGAGGCAGAGGTAGGTGGATTTCTGAGTTCGAGGCCAGCCTGGTCTACAGAGTGAGTTCCAGGACAGCCAGGGCTACACAGAGAAACCCTGTCTCAACCAACCCCCCCCCCCCCCCCCCCCCCCCCCCCCAAAAAAGAATAAAATCTATGCTATGCCAGCTCCAAGGATTCTTATCTGCAAGAGGCAGGGATCAAGGATGAATTATGAGCAAACTTCTAGGAAAAGGCCAAGGACCACTGCATATTGGCAGAAAAATTAGGTGATGTACTGTCATCTCCCTGAAGGCAAGCCTTTGGGAACCACCTCCCGCTTTGGCCTGCAGCCCTTAGCACTCCAGTCTTCCTCTTTGGTGTTGCAAATTGCCCACTTCCTCCAGACTCATAGGCTCGTGGAATCTTAGCAAGAGGTAGACAATCCCTTAACCCCAGTTGCAAAATGTCACTCCCACACCCTTCCTTCCTCCTCTCCCTCCATCTCTGAAGGTTCTGGCCTTCCCAAACTACTTTTGATCTTTCGCTGCTGCTGCTGCTGCTTCTTCTTCTTCTTCTTCTTCTTCTTCTTCTTCTTCTTCTTCTTCTTCTTCTTCTTCTTCTTCTTCTTCTTCTTCTCCTCCTCCTCCTCCTCCTCCTCCTCCTCCTCCTCCTCCTCCTCCTCCTCCTTCTTTTTGGTTTTTGAGACAGGGTTTCTCTGTGTAGCCCTGGCTGTCCTGGAACTCACTCTGTAGACCAGGCTGGCCTCGAACTCAGAAATCCACCTGCCTCTGCCTCCCAAGAGCTGGGATTAAAGGCATGCACCACCATTGCCCGGCCTTTCTGTTCTTCTTAGGTTGAAGTAGAACAAACTCCTTTCAGCCACCCAGTTTGTGGGAGGGGTTTAACAACACCCCTACTCCACATCAGCCCTTCTCCATCCTGTGCTGTCAACATCTAATTGCAATAGTGACTCTGGGTTTTTCTGTTCTGTGTATAAATGGAATATTGTGGAAATGACCCTCTCAGAACCAGCTGGTTCTGCTTCCTCTTTCCTTGGTCTTAGCTATTCACAGAAACTGGACCAGTAAGGGACCTATGATCAAAAAGAAATAAAATAAAATTTAAAAAGGCTAATTAACACATAGAAAAGAAAAAAATGGGTCAGATAAAGAGTCAACTTATAACTAGTAGGATACGATAGATAGGCGGGTAGGTAATAGATAGATGGTGGTAGATAGATGTTTGATTGGTTGCTTGATTGATCGGTTGGTTGATTTTGTTGGAGCGGGGAACACAGCAGCATCCTGGGTGAGTTTATATGTACTATGCGCATGAAGGTATCTGAGGAGGTCAGAAGAGAGAGTGAGATCTTCTGGAACTGGAGTCACAGGTGGCTGTGAACCAAATGATGTGGATACTGTGAAGTGAATCCAATTCTCTGGAAGAGTAGCAAGCACTCTTAACTGTTAAGCCATCTCTCAAGCCCTACTTTATACATATTTTAAAGAATTCTTGCTGGGCAGTGGTGGCACATACCTTTAATCACAGCACCTGGGAGGCAGAGGCAGGTGGATCTCTGTGAGTTTGAGGCCAGGTTAGTTTACAAAGAGAGTTCTAGGACAGCCAGGGAGACATAGAGATACTCTGTCTGGAAAACCAACCAACTAACCAAACAAACAAACAAACAAAAGACTTCTCATTTCTTTATTCCCATCCCTCATCCCAGACCTGGCCGGCCAAGGCTTTCAGACCATGGACAACACTGAGTGTACCTTCCTCATCATCAAACCAGATGGCATGCAGCACAGCCTGGTGGACCAGGTCATCAAATGCTTTGAGCAAAAGGGGTCCTGCCTGGTGGCCATGAAGTCCCTTCATGCTTCTGAAGAATACCCGAAACAGCATTGCATTGACATGAAAGCCTGTTCTCTTTTCCCACGGGTCTGGCGAAGTACATGAACTGCGGTGGTTATGGATGGAAGGGGCTCAGTGTGGTGAAGACAGGCTAGGTGATCCTGGGAGTGACCAATGCCGCTGATTCTAGGTCAGGCACCACGCCCACTAAAGTAGCACTTCTCCGTGAGTACACTCAGGTCCTGATCTTGTTAGAAGGCAGATGAAGGCTTGAGACCAGGGTGGGACCAGAGGTTCTGCAGTCCCATCAAACTCAAGAAGTGAGGCTGTAGCTTCCAGGGGCTCATTCCTAGAAGCAGTATTCTAGAAAACTACCCAGCCCTCCAAAAGTAGAAGTGTGTCCTGCTCACTGAGTCTTGGACACAGATAGGGAGTTACATAGGCCGGCGCCTGTGGTTTTCCTGCCTATTTTAGGACTTGTTAGATGCCTGACCTGGCCTAAAAACCTTCTTTCATCTCGTTCCAGCTGCTGCTAGTGGATTTTTTAAAATCTCCCCTTTTTAAACCTCTCCCCTGACTACCTTTTTATCACCCAGCTTTGCTTTCCATTTTTATCTTTTCGGCCTTTGTAAAGTGCACTCTTCTGCCTCCAGTGTTCTTCTTAAACATTCTTAACCTGTTTGGAAATGTTTAAGCTGTAGTTTTATCCTGCCTTCTTCTCCTGCCTTCTATGCCGTCTGCGTGAATGACCGTGTTTGCCCTGTTAATTTCAGGGACCCAGCACTGAGCCCCATCCATTCACACACTCTTCTCCCTCCCCCACCCCCTTATATATTTTTGTGTTATTTTCTTTCCAAATCTTTGTAACTCTGGATAGCCTGGAACTCACTGTGCAGATTAGGGTAGTCAGCCTCTACCTGCCTCTGCCTTCCAAGTGCTAGGGTCCAAGGGGTATACCACCCAGCAAGGTCTATTTCCCAAAACTCTTGATATGATCCTCATTCATTTAATTCACTGATTAAGTGACTCAAGAAGTCACAGTATGGCTGAGGTAGTTGAATAGGAATGGCCCCCACATACTCATGTGTTTGAATGCGTGGCCACAGGGAGTGGCACTGTTAGGAGGCATGGCCTTGTTGGAGGAAGTGTGTCACTGTAGAGGTGGATTTTGAGCTCACATATGCTCAGACTATACCCAGTGTTGCACACAGTCCAGTCGCTTCTGCTACCCGAAGGTCAAGATGTATGACTCTCATCTGTAAAAGTCAAGCCTGACTTCTCCTAGCCCCATGCTCCCAGAAACAATGCTCAGATTCAAATTATATTTAAAAATACCTTGGTCATCTAGCTAGGCTCTTCTCTGCCTGGAATCATAATTTAAGATAACCCACTTATGTTAACCTTTGTTCTGCCACGTGGTTACCTATGTTCAAGTACTATGAATCTGTCTCCTCACATCTTCCCAGGCAGATCTCCTGCCTATCGCTTAATCCCAGAATTTGTTTAGCCTCCCTGATGTTCCACCTTCTATTTCCTGGCCTAAGCCATAGGCCGTAGACATTTAATTGATGGGTGATTCATCCATAAAACACACAAGAGATTCTCTACTCTCAGCTCCTTCTCCAGCACCATGTCTGCCTGCACACTGCCATGTTTTCCACCATGATGATAATGGAACATGGCAGCATCCAGGCAGGCATGGTGCAGGAGGAGCTAAGAGTTCCACATTTTCATCTGAAGGCTGCTAGGAGAAGACTGGCTTCCAGGAAGCTAGGATGAGGGTCTTAAGGCCCATGCCCACAGTGACACACTTCCTCCAACAAGACCACACTTCCTAATAGTGCCGCTCCCTGAGCTAACTATATTCAAATCACCACAAACACTAATGTAATTAATCATGCAGGGAGTACAAGTCAATACCACCAACCACATTTCATGCCCATTAGGATGACAGAAAGAAGAAAAGTAAAACAAACACAAGCAAGTGCTCGGGAAGCTGGGAAAGCTGATGTCTGATGGCTGTCCAGGGGAAGACATAGTATAGCCAGCTTGGAAAGTGTGGAAGCATCTCAAAAACTTCAGAGCACATTTCCCTGTGTTAGTGACTGAGCAAGGCAGGCATCTTCATTTAAAGCTCTATGGTGCAAGCTGAGCATGCACAGAGGCATTTCTATCCATCTCTTTTATTTTTTACATATGTGCTTCATGACTTTGCTCTAAGAGTACCCAAACATCTGTCCACTCTCTTCTTTTTAAATTGTTACCTTGAGGCTGGAGAGATGGCTCAGCAGTCAAGAGCACTGGTTCCTCTTCCAGATGACCTGTGTTCAAGTCCCAGCACCCACATGGTGGTTTCCAACCTCCTGTAACTTCAGGGCCAAGGGATTCCTTCTGACCTCCCTGAGCACTGCATACACAAACATACATGCAGACAAAACACTCATGTACGTAAAAAGAAACAAAATCTTCTTAAAAAAAGAATGGGTACACATTAAATCCAAAATTTGTGCATTGAAATGTTGAGGCATTTTCTCAGTTGAGACTCTACCCTCTTTGATGACTATATCTTGTTGCAAGTTGAGATAAAACTAGCCAGCACACTGTCCTAAATACCTTATACAAGTGTATTTATCTCTGTTTTAGGGTTTAATTGCTGTGAAGAGACACCATGACCATGGCAACTCTTATAAAGGAAAACATTTAATTGGGGCAGGCTTACAGTTCAGAGGTTTAGTCCATTATCATCAGGAAGGAAAACATGGCAGTGTGCAGGCAGACATGGTGCTGCAGAAGGAGCTGAGAGTTCTACATCTTGATCTGCAGGAAAGAAAAGGAGACAGCCACACTTCATCTAACTTGAGCATTTGAGACCTCAAAGCCCACCTCCACTCATTGTTTGCTTGTTTCTGTTTTGTTTTGCTTGGTTTTGGTTTTGGTTTGTTAAGACAGGGAATCTCTGTGTGGCCCTGGCTGTCCTGGAATGTGCTCTGTACACCAGGCTGGCCGCGGACTCAGAGATCAGCCTGCCTCTTCCTCTGCCTCCTGAGTGCTGGAACTACAAGTGTGTGCTTCCATGCCAGGCTGCAACAAGCAGTCTCTAACCACTGAACCATCTCTCCAGCTTGAAGACTGAAAACATTTTTAAAGGCTGGAGATATAGCCCATTGAGAAAGCACTTATCTGCAGTGTTCAAGTCCCAAGGTTTAATCCCCAGTAACACACACACACACACACACACACACACACACACACTCCTTTAGATTATTCACATTCATTTTATTTTTAAAATAAAATCACTTTATTGTAATAGTTCACAGATAAAACATTGCACAAGTGGTTTAAGGCAGCCACTCAGACATTTGCCCTGTCCTAAGTCCTATGGATTGAGGTGAACTTTTATGCAGTTTAAATGGCCACTCTAAAGCCATGGAGCTTTGCTTAGGGTTTTATACTTTTACTACCGATTATAACTTTATTCACTTATTTATTGCAGTAATTAGATGGCACCTGTGTTTATTTTAACAGCTGAATTATTTTGATTGCTATTTATCCTAATAATAATTTATTGCTACTCAGTATTTATTTCAATACTCAGAAAGTTGAATGCACTTCTCCATTTAAAAATGAGGAAAAAGCAATGACATGGTTGCTCTGTAACCTGTTCTAGTTTGTTCTCTGTTATGTGATACAACACAGACCAAAAGCAACTCAGGGGTGGGGGGGAGAAGGGTTTATTTGGCTTACAGATCACAGTCCATCATCCAGGGAAGGAAGCAAGTCAGAGGCTCAAGTCAGGACCCTGGAGGCAGGAGCTGAAGCACAGATATGCCATTTGCTGGCTTCCTCCCTGGTTCATGTTTACCTAACTTTCTTATATAGCTCAGACCCACCTGCTTAGGGATGGCATGCCACAGTGAACTGGGCTCTCCTACTCAATCAGCAATTAAGAAAATGCCCCACAGCATCCCACAGGTCAATCGAATGGAGGCTGTTTCTCAACCGAGCTCTCTCTTCCCAGGTCCATCAAGTTGACAATGTAGATTAGCCATCACACAACCTCTCCTGTGTCTCAGTGTTCCTTTGCCTGCACTCTGTTCCTCCCTGTCTTTCAATATGACTCTCTCTTGGTCTCCTTTCTGAATTGTAGACTACACTGGCTTTATTAGTCATGGTTCTCTAGAGGAACAGAACTGATAGAATGATATGTAGTACAGGCCGATACTGTTTGAGCAGTCCAACAATGCCCAGATCCCACAGGAGAGGCTGAGATCTAGTAGTTGCTCAGTCCACAAGGCTGGATGTCTCAGCAGCCCCAATCTGGTGCTGAAGGCATGGAGCTTTCCTGGAGACATACTTGTCTTTAGTGTGTGCTGGAAATCCAAAGAAACTAGTCCTAATAGCAGTGAACTAATAGCGCAGCAACAGCATAGATGACCTTGCCAACAGAAGTGAAGGCAAACAGGCAAAGAGCAAAGTTTCCTCCTTCCACATTGCTTTATCTGGGCTGCTACCAGAAGGAATTTCCCACATTTACAGTGAGTCTTCATACACCAAATAATCTGGAGTTTCCATTGGCTTGTCTTTTAGTTAGTTTAAGATCCAGTCAAGTTGACAACCAAGATTAGCTATCACACCTTACACTTACACCTGTTTATGTATATACAAGGATATATTGTAGCCTATATATGTATATTTGTATACATGGATAAATAGAGATAGATAGATAGATAGATAGATAGGCACACATATATGTATATTACCTGAGGGAAAATATTTGATTTAATTCTCTCTGTTTGGTTACCTCACTTAATAATTCCCAAGAGCACATTTTCATGATTACATTTTGTATATATACCACATTTTGATTATTCATGGGTTGATGGACACCTAGGTTGGTTCCATTTCCTTGCTACTGTAAATAGAACAGCAGTGAACATGCTTGTACACATATTTTTGTGGTAGAATATGGAGTTCTCCGGGTGTGTGTCTAAGAGTACTATAGCTGGATCATATGGGGGTTCTGGTTTTAACGTTGGAGCAATCTCTAGACAGATTTTTATAATAAGTATATTAATTTTCACTCTAACCAGCAGCTAATAAGAGTTCATTTCCTCTCCCTGCAGCCCCTCCAACATCTGTCAGATTTCTTTCTTTCTTCCGACAAGGTTTCTTTTAGAGGGTGGTAGCCATTTGCCTGTGGTGCAGGGTAAGACTTACAAGGTAACAAGGAGTTACGCTGTGCGGCAAAGCGGCCATGGTGGGTTCTCCTCTAAGGTCCATGACACCACTAGCTCCAGGTGGTGTGGCTAGGGTTCTAGTACTAGGTTTCATCTCTCCTGTTGACTGGCCTGAAGTCTAATGAGAGAGAATTTTGTTGCCACCAACTTGTGGGTGTCACTTACAGCCCCCTTACAAATATCTTGCCATGCTGGTCCTTGTTGTAGTTTATAGGTGCTATAGCTGGGTAGGATTATTGATTGATTGCATGCTTTGTCAGCTTGCAAACACCAAAACCAAGTAAATATACAACAACCAAAAAAACCCCTAAACTATAGACCCGCACCCTGATGAAGTAAGATGCAAAAATCCTTAATAATACACTAGCATACTGAATACAGACACATTACAAGAAGATCATTTACCATCCTCAGGTTGGCTTTATCTGGGAAACGCAGGGCTAGTTCAATAAACATAATAAATAATATTAACAGAACTGATTAATATTAAATCACAGGATCATCTCAATAGATTTAGAAAAAGCCTCTGAGAAAATCCAACATGCTTTCACAGTAAAAGTCCTGGGGACAGTAGGACTGGAGGGAACACACTAAAACATGGCAAAGGTTATATGTGACAGGTCCAGTCAACATCATCCTCAGTGGAGAAACCCTTGAAGCAGCTACTGAGATCAGGAATGAGACGGGGCTGCCCACTGTCCCCACTCCAGTCAATATAGCCCAGGAAGTGGTAGCCAGAGCAATATGGCAAGAGAGGGGAAGTAAAGGGATCCAAAGGGAAAAGAAGAAGTGTTTGCAGATGATAGGACAGTACACACCCATCAGAGATTCCAAAAGCCACCAGAAAACTTCTAGAACCAATCAGCAATTTCAGCCAAGTCGCAGGGTATCAAACCAACACTCAAATCAGTAGCCTTTCTATAGAGAAATAACAAACACACTGAGAAAGAGGTGATGACCACACTCCCATTTATAATAGCACCAAAAAGAAATGAGAAAGCTTGAGATAACACCTACGCAAGAGGGTGAAAGACACCTAAAATGAATAGTTTTAAATATCTGATGAAAGAAATGGAGCCAGACGCTAGAAAATGGAAAGGCATCCCACATTTATGGATCAGTAGAATTAATATTGCAAAAATGTCCATCATATCAAAGGCAATTTCCATATCCAGTGCAACCTCAATCAAAATATTCACAGTATTCTTCACAGAAATAGAAAAAAAATCCTAAAATTCATATTGTATCTGAAAAAATCCTGGTTTTCAGCCAAGGAAATTCTGTGCAAATGGAATAATACACCACTCCCCGATGATTAAGCACTCAAATATTTGAGCCTATGGAGAGTATTCCCATTCCAGTCACCCCGGGAGATATGCCACTTGGGCTGATAATGCAAGAACTGCAAACTAACAAAAATCTTAGTGCCAAGCATAAGCAACCTCGTTTTGAGTCACTGGTCAAGGAAGTCCAAGTAATTCCCAAGACAATATATAGACCATGGCTGTTGCCCTTGGTTACCTCTCAGAGGTTGAAGGTTCCCTACTGGGGAGTACTCTGGAGACTTAGGGCAAAAGACTCATTATTGGAGTCGGATCTAACCTGAAAGCCTCATTGAATGGTTCAGCTTCCACCTGTGTTCCTACTCTTTAGGATTGCTTTAGCTATTCATGGTCTTTTATGGTTCCGTGTGATTTACTTTACTGGTTTTTTGTTTGTTTGTTTTGTTTTGTTTTGTTTAGACCTGTGAAATATGACATTGGAATTTTGATACTATAACCATTAATGTTGGTAATATGGCCATTTCCAAATATTAATTCTGCAAATTCAGGAACATAGAAGGTCTTTCTATTATCTAGTGTCTTTAAGACTTCCTTTTCAGTGTTTTCAAGTTTTCACTTGTGTTAGAGCTTGTGTTAGCCAGGGTTCTCCAAGTCACAGAACTTAGGGAATGAATCTCTGTCTGTCTGTCTCTCTCCATATACATGCAATCCAGCAAATACAACAGTGGCTATCTATGAACAGAAAGTCCAAGAATCTAGTAGTTGCTCAATCACACAAGGTTAGCTCTCTCATCTGGGTGTCTCAGTCTTTTATAAATGCCAATGAAGAAATGGATGGGCTAGCAAGGTGAGAGCAAGCAGGCAAAGACCAGGTACTTCCTTCTTCTGTGTCCTTACACAGGCTTCCAGCAAAAGATGTGGCCCAGATTAAACGCATGCCTTCCCACCTCAAGATTTGAATTAAAGGTGTGAGCCTTCGCACCTCAAGATCTAGAACAGGATCAAAGGCATGTGTCTTCCTGCCTCAAGAACTAGATCAAAGGTGTGTTGTCCCTACCTCCAAGGTCTGTATTAAAAGTGGATTCACCCACTTCACATCAAGCAGAAAATCTCTCCCATCTGTGCCCTCCATTTCTGGATTGTATTTCATTCCAGACATAGTCAGGTTAACAACTAAGAACAGCTATCAGAGAGGTCTCTTTTTTCATTAGGATTATCCCTGGTACTTTTCTGGGAGCTAGTATGCATGAGATTATTCTATTTTAAACCTTAGGATCTAGAGATGGAAAAAGAAAAGTTAACTGTCATTTTTTCCTCTTATGTTTTGTACGCTGCAGAGAATGGCTATGGTAGCCATACATTTGGTTTTGAATGAGTCAGTTTATTACACATATAGCAAGCCAAAGTAAAAGAATAGCAAGTTGTAGATGATAGGTAGATAGATAAATAGCCAAACATTACCAAATTGAGTGCTCAAATATCCAGCAGAAGTAATCTGGGGAAGCCCTGTTTAGGCCATCAGTTAGAGTTCCTGATCAAGAGAGTCCTGGTAGAACCTTGTCTTAGAAGACTTATATACTCTCAGCTGAGGCTTACATGTAAAAGAATAAATAGCAAGAGATAGAGATGACATCATCAAATTGGGTGCTCACAACACCTTGTAAAAACCTACCAGGAAAATGGACGCAGTCAGCTGCAGTTCTCTATCAAAGTTTCTCTCCCAAGCTGAGATCCCCATTTACACAGCAGGCTCTTTGAGATTACAGGGTAAACAATAGTAATGTCTGTTGGAAATGGTTTGTTTTCTAGCTGTTCTCAAGGACATGATGTTTTTACTTGTAGTCTGTCTTGCTGTTCCTTTCCTTTTGTCACAGTTGGCAAGGTCATCCTACCTGCAGCTGAAAGACCATAGGCTACACTTTGAGACAAACTTGCTTGGGTCTGAAATGAGACACAGCACAGTCTTGCTTTCAGAGTGATCTCAGTACACTCAAATAGCACATGACAATTTACCAAGATAGTGCACATTACACTGTGTCTTTGAAATGGTCCTTGAATCTGTTCCTTCCTATCTGTTCCTACAACCAGGATCTCAGGGTATCAACAACTTTTTCCTAGGCAAAAGTTCATCACAGAACTCTTTCTTTGCCTCAGTTTCTCAAAAGAGCCTTTTTGTAATGCTGTCAAGAATACATTTTGTTCTGGCTTAAGGCATTTATTATATTAGTCTATTTTCTGTTTCTGTAGCAGAAGACTTATGTGAGGGTTAATATTGACTGTCAGCCTGACAGGGCCTAGAAGAGTAGCTCTTACCCTTCCCAATGCTACAACCTTTAACACAGTTGTGGTGACCCCCAATCATAAAATTGTTTACATTGCTACTTCATAACTGTAATATTATGAATCATAATGTAAATATCTGATATGCAGGATGGTCTTGGGTGACCCCAGTGAAAGAGTTGCTCAACCTCCAAGGAGTCATGATTCACAGGTTGAGAACCACTGACCTGGAGTCATCGAGCTTTTGAGGATGCTGATGAGGGATTGTGTAGATTAACTTAATCTAACTGAGGCGGGAAGACACATCCTAAATATGGGTGAGACCATTCCATGGGCTTGGATCCTAGACTAAATAAAAAGGAAAAGAGAGTGAGTCGACCATCAGCCTTAATCACTCTGCTTCTTGACTGGGTGTGATATAACCCACTGTCTCAAGCTCCTACTGCTGTGGATCCCCTGTCCTGATGGACTGTATTCTTGAAGTATGAACCAAAATAAACCATTCTTTCTTACTTTGTCAGGGTATTTAACCAGGGCAACAGAAAGAAAACTAAAACAGTTTGATACTTTATAAAGAAAAGAGTCTTACTGAGTTTCCAGTTCTGAAGGCTGGAAGTTTAAGATTGGTCTGTGCCATCAGTGTGGGCTCAGGTGAGGGTCTTATGGTAGCATAGGCATTACAGTGGCATAGGCATATGAGAACTGGAGAGATCACATGACAGTATAGGAAACTCAAGAGATTTAGAAGTCAGGTCCCCGCCCCTGTGTGTGTGTGTTGTTGTTGTTGTTGTTACTGTTGTTTGAGACACAGTCTGGCCTCAAACTCACTATGTAGCAGAGACTGGTCTTGTCCTCCTGATTCTTCTGGTTCTCTTCTCAAGTGCTGGGATTACACCTATGCCCAACTTAATGCTTCCTCTTTTTATAACAACTCGCTTAAGTGAAAATCAATTTTGGTCCCAGAAGATGGACACTGACCCCTTCTGAAGGCAGTGTTCCTATGATCTGATTACCTTCCAGCAGGCCCCACCTCTTTTGTTGTCAGGCCCTTTGGGCTTCACCTCTCAGTGGTTCTGCCATCTTCCAGTGTTGCCACAACACGGACAGAGCTGTGAGCATGTGAACCAGGGGACACCTATCCAAACCACAATACTTACCCATCCTGCTCCCAGTGCTACCCTCCACCGCCTTGCTATCCAGCCTGCAGAAGACAGTCCAATGCTTAAGCATGGCCTCCAAAGGCCTACCCAGGATGGTTTACCCCACGTTCCCAGTCTCTAGAGTGAATGCCTTTCTAGTACCTGCGTTTCCACTCCAATGGAAAGTCTATGTTCCCAAATCCCAGTGTGTGCACGCATTCTACCCTCGCCAGCTCCTACAGCTGTCACCACACAGTAAGCGTGCCTGCCTTACTGCCCTGTTCCTTGTGTATACGCTGCCTTCTTTACTAAAGCATGGGCCATTAAAGGAAGAGCGAGTGTTCCTCCTTAAACCTCACAACCCCACGTGGGTCTGACACACTATACTTCTCACCAATAATCTGATGAACTGAACTAAACATGCTTAGGACACAAAAAAGAACCCAGTCTCCTCCATGTGGTAAAGCACTGAGATTTCACATGGTTTAGGGAAGTCTCTTGACCTCACGAAGTGTTGAAAGCAATTTCTTTTACGTGCATCTAAGCAAGGCTTGGTCCGACCTACATTCTCATTTACTTCAATAAACCTTATCAAAGCTTTGCTTTTAACCATGCTGACTAATGCCACAGCCTCAAGGACATATGCATTAGCTGCTCTTGTCACGTAATAAGTTGCTTAGCATGATCATAAACACTTATCATCTCTCACGCTTCCATAGCCTAGCATCCTGGGAGTAGTTTGCCTGAAAGTTTATGAGTCAGGGTTTTTTTTGATGTCATAGTTAGATGTCACCCAGGACCCAGATTTCACCCAGGGCTCCAGTTATCTAGCCTTCTGGAGGTTCTGCCAAGGCTTCACCCCATAACTGTCAGGTTGGCTCCTCCCCATCTGGGCTTCTGATCTTCAGAGACTGCTTGAGTGGCCACATAGTATAGAAGCTGACTTTGTCTAGAGTGGGGACTTCAGGAGAGCCAGAGAGGAGCATAAATGTCTTTATGACCCTGCTTCAGAAGATAAAGCATTGCTATTGATCACACAGAGCAGCCTTGCTTCAGAGGCTGACGACACAGGCTGTGAATACCATGACAGGGCCACAATGGGCCACCCCTTCCTATCGCTATCTTCCTTCCTTCCTTCCTTCTTTCTTTCTTTCATTTATTTATTGTGGGGAGCCGCCCAAGTCGCACCCACATTCGCCATTACAAGATGGCGCCTACATTCGGCCGAGAACAAGTTGTAAACAGGCTAGTGCGCATGCACCTGGTAATTTTCCACCTCAGAGTCTCAGCCTCTCTCGTGGCGGCATCTGGCCTGATGTGCGGGAGCCAATGGGGAAGCTCCGCGTCCCAGGCAAGCGCTGTGACCTATATAAGGGACGGGCGTTCTGTTGTTCGGGGTCTCCATTCTTGGCAAGCTTATGCTCTCCCTCTCAAGATGCATTAAAGCTTTACTGCAGAAGGATCCTTTGTGTGCCGCGTCGTTCTTGCTGGCGAGACGGTAGCGCGGGACAATTTATTTATTGAGATGGGAGTTTCCCTATGTTTCCCAAGTTGGTCTTGAACTCCTAGCAATCCTCTTTGTCTCTGCCTCTAAGTAGCTGTGACACCAGGTGTGTAGCTTTCTGATAACTACATCATGAAGGAGACAAAAGGAGCCAGGCATGGGGGTGCATGCCTCCAAACATAACATTTGAAGAGTCTGAAGCAAAGAATTATTTGAATTTGAGAGTTTTGAGACCAGCTTTGACAATACCGAGAGACTCCTGTTTCTATAAACTTAGAGAGAGAGAGAGAGGTATACTATTGTAGTATAGGAAATAGCCTAACCTAAAATAATACAGATTATGCTATGTGTATGTATATGTATAGATATGCGTATGTACATGTGTTTGTGTGCTATGTGTATATATATATATACACACATATATACATATATACACATATATGTGTATATATGCATATATGTTTGTGTGTGTGTGTATGTATACATGTATGTGTGTATATGTGTATATATGCATGTGTATGTGTGTTTGTGTGTATGTTTGTGCGTATGCCTTTTTTTTTTCTGAACCAGGGTTTCACCATTCCTGCCCCAGCTTCTCCAGTGTTAGGATTATGTGCATGTGCTCAATGATGCCCTTTAAAGATTTCCTTTAAAACCTTAAATTTTGGAAATCATTAATTCATACCAAAAAGAAGAGGAAATTTTAGATCCATCAGCAACAGTGATATGGCTTAATCAATAACATAACTTATTCAAAACCATTTCACATTGGGAGAAAAATTCAATGGTAGAGCACCTGTCTAGAATACACAGTGCCCTGGATCCAATCTCTATCACTACAATAACATAAGATAAAATGGTCTACCCAAAATAGTTCAATGCATTCCTAGGCTAAAGGCTCTACAACCTTACACAATGTCTCCAGCGTCCATGCCAAATCCCAACATCCTTGTACAATAATAAATATGTCTGACTTTGAGACACCATGCACATACTTAATGTGTGTGTGTGTGTGTGTGTTGTTAATGTGCCCTTATTAATTATGCTTGTCTTTTTGAGACAGGATCACACCACAGTTCTAGCTGTCCTAGTCATTGCTTTGTAGTACAGGCTAGCCTTGAACTCACAATAATCCTCTTGTCTCAGCTGGGATCACAGGCCTACACTACCAAGTCTAGCTTACATACTCTTTAAAAGTGCTCCATGAAAGCCTGTCCTTACTTCGGTATTATTTAATATATTTATCAGCGATTTGGAATGAAGGAATAAGAATAATGTTTATCAAACTATAAAAGACTCAAAGCTGGGAGGAAGAATTAATATATTAGATTATCTCACCATGTTTTAGGGATTTCTGGGATGGGAATAAATCAAATCAAACATGGAATGGTTTACTGTTATGTCCAGTGCTTGGACCTGGAAACCTGGCTGAAGTGACTTGGGGATGAAGGAAAGACAGAGGTGCATACAGAAAAGCTGGGGTTTCGAGGGCTGTCCTTGCTCTAGTGGAGGGCACCTCCTACTGTGCAGCCTGAAAACTAATCAGCTATTATGTTTAGTAGAAGAAGGTGGGTTAGCAGTTCTCAGTAGGAGGACTCTGTAGGGAGCCTTCTTAGGCTGTAAACTTCTGGGAGGAAGAAGCTGAGGTCCACATTTTCTTCACACACAGTTAACGTCCACATGGACCAACAGACCATCTATAGACCAGAAGAAAGCTTTGCCATTCCCATGGACCTGGGGCATGGAGCTCCTGACAAGGCTGTGTTCGCATCAGCAACACAACCCAGGACTCCTCTGTCCCCGCAGCTCATACTCAGACCCACTTAATGACTTACTCATCCGTTGGTTTTTGTTTTAACAAAATCCTAATGAAGACTAGGGAGCCAGATGCTTGGGTGAAAGCCTGCTAGGTCAGAGGGGCAGAGAATCGTCTGACATCCCAGAAGCAATCCTC
>JADRCH010000045.1:8017117-8128046 GCA_019843965.1 Rhynchomys soricoides
AAAGAAAGAAAGAAAGAAAGAAAGAAAGAAAGAAAGAAAGAAAGAAAAAGATATGACTGCATCCAGGGGTGGCTAAGGGGAAATTCATTGTAGATAAAAGGGAAAGCATAGTCAGAGGCAGACAAGGCTGGGAAAGTCCAAACTGGACATGACCAGACTGAGCTGGACCATGTGGGGAGGGTAGGAGGGAAAGGAGAAGAAAGAGAGGAGAACCAGTTGCAGCAGGCAAGAGGGCAAAGGTATGAAAGGGGGGGGGTAATCAAAATGGCTGAATTATAGAGCTTTGGGGGATTGGGCAGCCCAATGCTTGGGCCAGAGAGTTTAGGGGTAGAGGGCAGGCTATGCCGCCTTACTATGTAACAGGTTTGCTGGGACTGAGGAATGCTGGGAGAACTAGGTGGCCAGGTCCACTTTGATATGTTAAATGATGGAGGTTGGACCCAGGCCTTTTCATGTTCTAAGCACACACTGTACTACCGACCTTCAGACCTTCATCCTTGCACACTCCAGTCTTGCCTTGATATGTTTTCAGACTGACCTCTATACCATAGGTTTGATCTGTACTGGGTCAGACAGAACTTGCTATGTAGCCTGAACTATCCTCTAACTTAAAATCCTCCTGCCTCAGCCTTCCTAGCACTTACATTACAATAAGCCTTGCCCTGCCCTCTCTGAGTTGTTTTTCTCTGGTATTTTGATGAAAGGGATGCAAATTAACTGTTACAGAAAACTGGTGCTAAGAGTGGGCTGTTGCTAGGTGGCTTTTAAATCTTTGAGATGTTTTTCCGGAGGAATGTGGGAGAGTTTGCAGATGTGGGCCAAGAAGTGCCCCAGAATGCTATAACTACACATCATGGGCAACTCAGTGGGAGTTTAAAACTTCGAATATCAATAGAAATGTGGACGACAACAACTGACTCCCATGACCTTCACATATACGCTATGAGGTGTGCATGTGCACATGTGTGCACATACAAACACATACTCTCTAATAAAATCATTCTATAGTATATCGTATCCTATAAAACAAAGAATTGAAGGGCCAGAGAGATGGATCGGCCTCAAGAGTAGTTTCTCCAAAGGACCTGGTTTCAATTTCTAGGACCCACACTAGGTGTTTCACAGCTGCTTATAACTCGAGTTCTAAGGGATACAACATCCTCTTCTGGTTACCATGGGTACCTACGTGTGTGTGGGCCACATAAACTCACGCAGGCAGATAAACATACACAAAAAAATTAAAAATAAATATATTTTTAAGAAAAGCAAAAAATTAAAAGCTTTGGGCCAGAGAGAAGGTTTGGTGGATTCAGGCACTTGTCATGATGCAAGCCTAAAGGCCCAGGTTTAGTCCTCAGAACCCACATAAAGGTAGATGGAGAGAACCAGCGCTGCCGAGTCGTCCTCTGAGTTCCACACCATGTGCTCTGTAGCACCATCAAGCACACACATGGAATAATAAAACACAGACAAGAGACCGAGGTCACAAAGTTTCAGATGGGGAGAAAGACTTTTGGGACTTCCACTAGAGACCACTTATATAATATTCTGGGAGGTAATTTGTCTCTGAACATTTTAAATGAGGCTTCATTAATTACTTTGGCAGAGTAATTTCAAGGCAGCATAGCATTCAGATTGTTGAATGGTTTTTGTTGGCTAGTGTTAGCCAGAATTACAGTGAGAATTTGGAGCAGAAAGTAGAACAAAAAGATTTGAAAAATGTGCAGTTTGGCCATGGAAGGTGAGTTTAAAGTCGAAGACAAACCAGTGCAGATGCAGTTGTTTGAAGGTTAAAGAAATTAGTGCTGCTAAGAAGCTGTGACCCTTGCCCTGGGACAATAGAAAATGGATTGACAACAAGACCACACCCCAGGATGTGTAAAACTAAACACTCACTTGGAAGACATTCCTTTAAAATAGTCTCCAGGGCATGGTGGTGGAAAGGGCCATACTGGAAGTCTTTTCCTAGGTTCCTATGTATACCACAGAAGCCTCTCTGGTTGTAGTTCAAGGAGGCCCAGCTAGTACTTGAGCAATCAGCAAAACTTGGTGTTTACCACTTACGTTGGTTTTCAGGGATTACAAATTACAGAAATTAAAGGATTATGAAAAACACAACCCAGACTTTTAACAGGCTAAGAACATCAGAGATATGCAAATTAAACTGCTTTAAAGACTGGCATGGTAGCACACACCTTTCAACACTGAAGAGGCAAAGGCTGGCAGAGCTCCATGAGTTTTAGGTTAGCCTGGTCTACATAGTGAGTTCTAAGATAGTCAGGACTACAAAGAAGGACCCTGTCTCAAAATAAAATCAAAAAACCCCAACAATCTTACTTTGAGATTCCATATTACCCCAGTCGTAATGCCAAAGATAATAAAATGAAGGACAGCTCAAGCTGGTGAGGGTGTGGGGAGGGTGGGGCTGCTGAGCCTGGTGGCACACATTGTGCTGCCAATTTGTCAGCTGCCAAATGTGTCACTCTAGGGTTTAATGCTTGCTCTGCCAGGCTTTGGTCTTACTTTGGTCCAGCCCCTCATGATTCTCCAGTTCCTGTTTTGGAACTGGGATGGTTATTCTTACTACTGAATATTGGAACTATATAATTTTCTTTGTGAACTTACAGAGACTCAAAGGACTTTTTGTTTGTTTGGTTGGTTTTGGTACTTTTGTTTACTTGCTTTTTTGTTTTTGAGTCTCAAAAGAAGCTTTAAACTTTAGACTTTTTTGTTTAATGATTGATTTATTTTTATTTCATGTATATTGGTGCTTTGCCTGCATGCATGTCTGTGTGAGGGTGCTGGATACCCTGGAGTTACAGACGGTTGTGAGCTGCCATGTGGTTGCTGGGAATTGAACTCAGGTCCTTTGTAATGGCAGCCAGTGCTTTTAACCATCTCTTCAGCCCCAAATTGTAGACTTTTTTAAAAAAAAATTTTATTTATTTTATTTATATGAGTACACTGTAGCTGTCTTCAGACACATCAGAAGAGGGCATCAAATCTCATTACAAATGGTTGTGAGCCACTATGTTGTGGCTGGGAATTGAACTCAGGACCTCAGGAAAAACAGTCAGTGCTCTTAACCGCTGAGCCATCTCTGCAGCCCAACTTTAGGCTTTTTGATATGCATTTTATATATGTATGCATGCAGCAGAGGTTGGGTTCATGCATGCCACAGTAGATAAGTCATGGTGTCTGTGTACAGGTCAGATGATAGCTTAGGAGAGTTTATTCTCTCCTTCTACCATGTGGGTCCCTGGGATCAATCTCAGGTCACCAGGTTTGGTAGAACATCTTTTACCTATTGAGCCATCTCATTAGTCCTCAGCTGAGGACTTTTGAATAATGTCAGGACTGGTAAAAAAAAAAAACAAACTTTGGAAAAGTTTAAATCAGATTAAACACATATGCATTATGTAATGACCATAACCCTTTGGGGGCCAGGGCACAATAATATGCTTTGAAATTGAAACATCCCTTACAAATTCATTTTTGTATACTATTCCCCAGCTTGTGGCCCCACTTTGGGAGATTGTAGAACATTTAGAAGGTGAGTCTAAGCTGCTGGAAGTATGTCACTAGGACAAAAATAATTTGACCAAGTAAACAGAAGAATTGCTATCCGGTAAACAGAAACATAAACTCAGCATTCCTTAGGAATCTTGTAAGGTGTTTTGTTTTGTTTACCAGGAAAACCAGTGCTTGTCTTATCTGCCCCAACGATCAACTACTACATGAAAGGGCATCTAGTTCCAGAGAGCCTGGATCAACTCAAAGCCCCTCACCCCCTGCTGACTATCATGTAATATCTGTTTGCTTTTCCACCAAGCTGATGTCCTCCATTCTCAGAGGCAGTGCCACAGCTTGTACCCCCAGTAAACTTTCCTTCCTACCCTTGGAGTAGTCTAGTTTGATGGTTTAACTCCACTCTCATTTCCACATGATAGAGAAGGCAGGCAGAGTTCATGTCTAGGATAGGAGTGTCCCATCACAGTGGACCAGAGAGCAGAGAGCCAGGGTAAATCTAAAGGTGCTCATAACCTTAAAAGCTCATCCCTTGTGCACGACTGCTGCCAGTTAGGTCCTGCCTCCTGAAGTTTCTGTGGATTCCCACATTCCCCAGCTCCACCAACCAGGAAACAAACAAACATTCACAACATGAGTCTAAGAATGACCTTCCAGATTCAAGCCATAACAAAGAACATTAATTCCATGGCTGCATAACATTTTATTACCTACTTTTTAAAAAATCCTCGGTGGAATATGTCATTTTAAAAAAAGAAGCACCACTAGGGTAAATATAGACAGCAGCTAGCTACTCACAGCTCACCATTTTGCTCATCACAGGCTGCACTAATTAATCATGGCATTCCTTCCCACTGTACACTTGTACCTTGCTATCTGGGAAGTTCCAAGGTGCACAGTATCAGCATCACCAGGGAGCCTATGAGCAAGGCTGAACCTCAGACCCCACCGTAAACTGCTTTAATCACGTGTATATCAGCCCGGCGATGCTTGCAGGTGACTCATCTCTTCAAGGGAGTACAAGAAGTGCTGCTTAGGCAGCCCCTACCTAAGGCATTCTGTGAGATGAAATGAATGCCCTCCCTATTCAGAGGTTCCAGACAAGCAATTATCTGTCACATGAGGATATGGGCTGCTTTGATTTGCAGACAAAAATCATTGTCAGAGGCGCTCTTGACATCGTGCGTTATAGAATCAGAAGCAAACACGCTAAGAGGGTGAGATGAGAGAGCCTAACAACTGAGGGGAATGAAGCTTAATTGAGACAGAAAACACAAAAACAAAACAAAACAAAACAAAACCCCTTTTGCAAATAGTGTCCCGGGCAGCGTGGAGTCTGTTCTGGAATGTGTACTAGCATTCTACAAGAGTCTACTCCAGATTTGCTTGAGAAACACTCTGTGCTTTTTCTTTCCTTGGTAACTGAGTTTACACACAAGACACTATAGTTTCCTAAGTATTCACTAAAGAAACCAGTTTCTTGCCTGGTGGTGGTAGCACACGCCTTTAACCCCAGCACTCAGGAGGCAGAAGCAGGTGGATCTCTGAGTTAAAGGCCAGCCTGGTCTACAGAATGAGTTCTAGGACAGCCAGGGCTACACAGTGAAACCCTGTCTCAAAACACAAAACAAAACAAATTGCAAAAAAATAAAAATAAGTTGGATGAGAAAAAAGTTTAAATACACTATATCACTATTATGGATCCAAACATTTGCTAATCTAAAAGCAGATAATATTTTAGGAATATACTATTTTAGGAATGGACTCATGTGTAAAGTATACCTTCTAAGAAAAGTTAAATATGAAAAGACATACTTTTATTGTTGCTTCACTTAAATAAATAGCCATATTATACCAGTTAAATAAATATTTTAACTTGCTTCAAAAAAACAGAAGAGTCATCTGGAAACCCTGCAAAAATTTCCAACTCAGCACATTTGGAGGTCTGGCTTTTTTTTTTTTTTGCAATTTTTAAAAATTAAAACATAATTACATTTCTCTCTTCCTTTCCTCCCTCCAGTGTCTCCCATATGGCTCCTCCCTCTTCCCCAAATTCATGGCCTCTTTTCCTTTCATTGTTGTTGTTACATGTATGTGCATAAACATATAAATACAATCCACTGAGTGCCTTTAGTGATGCTCTTGTTTATGACTTTATGGCTGCCGGCTTGGTATAGGATAAACATTTAGGGCCCCCCCTCAGAGGAGACTGGTGCTCCTTCTCAGTTTTGCAGAGAAACTGCACAAAGAATGAATCTTCTGGAGAGCTTTGTGTCAGAAACCTGGGCCATGTACTCAAAGTGGCATTCAGGAGAATACACATCCACAGGGGCGCTGAGCACTGTGACCTTTTCATGAATAAAGGGCTCAGTCCATTATACTAGGAAGTGAATAACAAGAAAACAAACCAAAAAAAGTACAACCAGAAGCCACTAAAAATAAGGCAGAAGTCAACAAAACAAATTAAATCAAATACTGATTCACTGACTGAAATACAAAATAAGTATTTGGGAAAACCATGAACAGGGACTAGAGGTGTAGCTCAGGCTGTAGCAGTGCCTACCCAGAGTTGCACAATGCCCTGGGTTCAATCCCCGGCTCTTCATAAAGATGGACACTGTGACACACACATATCTATAATGCCAGCACTTAAGGGCTGAACATGAAAAGATCAGATGTTCAAGGTCATCCTTAGCTACGTACGTAGTGAATTTGAGGTCAGTCTGGGGATATATGAAACACCCTCTCCTTTCTCTCTCTCTCTCTCTCTCTCTCTCTCTCTCTCTCACACACACACACACACACACACACACACATACACACACACAAGAAAACAAAAGAAAGCCACTTTGGATGACACAGCAAATTCAACCTTGATTGCCCCATGACTAGCTTATATTGTGCCAGGAAGTGCTGTGCTTGTTGCCTGGGGGAGAAAGGGCAGCAGTGATCTCTTCCACTTGTCCCTGCATATGGCAATACCAATGTGTCTGGCTAGATGTGCCCACGGGTGCAATAATGGCATTACAATTATGAGGTAGCCAAGTGTTTTCTCATTGGATAAGAGGCCTCCTCCATTGGAGGGATTTCATGCATGCTACTTTAACTGTGGCCAAACTTCCATGACTGAGAAGATCACAGGTCCTGGGTGGGTGGGTGGGGGACACTTACTGTTACTATGCAAAGGAGACAATCCGTTAAACTGCTCTCTAAATATCCATAGATTGACCTCAACTTTGGTAAGAGAAACTTCTTTTTTTTCAGTGGCTAGTGGATAATGCAGAGACTTGTAATTTGGCCAAGAGTTGGTTATAAGTGACTGTGAATGTTCAGTTGTAGCAGAATCATCTGTACTAACATCCCCACACCCAAAGCTTTCTGGAAACCTCATAGAAGAGGGGTCCAGAAAGGATGTAAGAGCTAGAAGATGGGAGGAGAGCTGTGAAATGCTGACTTCTAAACATGGCTTGGCTGTGGTTCATATTAACTCACAGCAGCTGTGATTACCTACACATGACCTGCGCAAGATCAGGCCAGGCAAAATCCCAGCATGGACAGAAAAGGGGACTCCAAGGCTTCGAGTTGTTGGCAGCTGGTCACTGCTGAGAGGACAAGTCTCTCTCCTTGGTAGATGTGGCCATGGGTAGGATGCCTGAGCCCCGCTGGCTGTCCCTACCCCCGTGCACGCAAGTGCAGTGCTAGCTGCATGCAGGGTGACAGGCACCAAGGGGAGTACGAGGAAGGTAGTGATGGAGGGATGACCAAAATACTTGTATATAAATCCACGCAATTTTCAAAGGGTAAATTAAAGTATTATTGTAGAAGCAAGGTAAATAAATCATACTTTAATAATTGTTTGTATAAAGTTAAGAAAAAAATCTGTAAATAACAAAAGAAACACAGATCAGAAATAAGAAAGAAAATTGTGATCAAAGGATAAACGGGAAAATAACAGGTAATAAGAAAGAAAACAAAATATAGAGATCTGAACAGATTTTTCAGAAAAGAAATTAAAGGTACAACTTCATAACTGTAAGTTTTAGAGTTGGATTCTGAAAAAGAAGCTGCATTTTGTGTGTGTGTTTAAAACAATGCTGCCCTTGCTAGTCTGAACTTGTGTGGCTTTAGGGTATCCATCAGCTGCTGGGAGGAAGGAATACCCTCCTACAGCAGCCTGGGGACAGCATGGCCTAGGGAAAACACACACACCCAACAGCAAGGCAGCTTTGGACTCACTTTAACAATGATTTCCCAACACACCAGAATGGTCCACACAAATGGGATCAACTACTCACTAGAAAGGGTATGGAGCTGGCTTAAGACATGCGCGTTTGTTTGGCCAGGAATGGAATGGAGCACATTCTGGGTAGTGGTGGTGGGGAGGGGTGGATGGAGAGTATGAGAGGGTAGGGTGGTGGGGAGGAGTTGTGGCGGGTTAAATATGGTTGTTGGAGTGGGTGTGGCTTTGTTGGGGTGGGCGTGGCCTTGTTAGAGTAGGCAAGGCTCTGTGGGTGTAGGCTTTAAGACCCTCCTCCTAACTGCCCGGAAGTCAGTCCTCCACTAGCAGCCTTCAGATGAAGATGTACAACTCTCTGCTCCTCCTGCACCACGCCTGCCTGGATGCTGCCATGCTCCCGCCTTGATGATAATGGACTGAACCTCTGAACCTGTAAGCCAACCCCGATTAAATGTTCTCCTTATAAGAGTTGCCTTGGTCGTGGTGTCTGTTCACAGCAGTAAAACCCTAAGACAGGAATGGCCCGGTTTCCATGGTTTACCTCCTCTAGCTGATTGCTATTCTTTCCAGGAAGGATATTCCCTTGTAGAACTGGGACTATGTCCCTTGCTTTTTGTGGGCAGAAAAGTTGTTCCAGTGCTCTTGTGAGACTAGCCAGCAGGGGGGAAACAGCAGCGCAGACTGGTTGCCTGGACATGGGCCCCAGAAGCCCTTACCACTCCTTACTGCTCACCCCCACCAGCTTCTCATACCTGCTGAAATCAAGTGAGAAGTAATTAGGTTAAAACCAGAGCCTCTCAGACCTTACTAAAGAAGTTTCTTTGTACAATGGACCATCGTTAACACAGAAATTTACAGTGGAGTGTTCAGACACAATGATATATCCGTATCACCTCCTCCCCAAAGTCTCAGAGACCATCCTGGAAGAAGAAAGAGCCAGGAAGAATGTGAGAGACAGAGATCAGAAGGGACTAGAGCAGGGTCTTCTGGATGTGGCTGAGTTGCTACACTCACAAACCCAGAGCAGCTGTTCTTACCCGCACAAGATCAAGCAGGGTAATCAATATTCTAACATGGAGATGGAAGGGGCTCTTGAACCATGCTCCCAAATAAGGAGCTATGGAGAGCTGGTGGATTCTTAGGGGAGGGAGAATCAGTACTCGTTGATGGTGTGGACCTTGGTAGGTCAACCACACTACAGATGTCTCCACACTCAGGAGTATATGGCAGCTCAAATTAAACTCAGGGGGTTACATTAAATTTTTTTCAACAGAAAATGAATTTGGAGGGATATAAGGAGGTGGGGTGGATCCTAGCAGAGTTAGGAGAGGTGGGGGGGGCATCTCAAAGAATAACAATATTAAAAAGCAAAATGAGGGCCCCAGGGCAGGCTCTAGCCCTGGGGCACACAAAGGACAGGAAGTGACCACTCCACAGACAGACTCTGACTCATTGGTTATATGGGGCACTGACCACACCCTTGCCATGTGAGAGACCACAGTGTGGGTGAGACCGGGGCTTCTCTGGAGATGATCAGTGCCAAAATGGAGTGGAGGCTGAGATCGGAGAAGAAGGGGCGAATACACCTGAGGCTGGATCAAAAGCTGCCATGCAAGGGGAGCTGCCCCAAAGCTCTGAGCTCTAAAGCTCTGCTCAGGCATCACCACTGTGTGGTCCCCATTTCCACAATGGCATGCACTGGGGAAACCTCACAACCTTGCTTAGTCATGGTCAGGCCAGCCAAATCCAGTAAACCAAGTAGGCGGCACATCATTGCCACACTGTCTTGCTTCCTGAACAGGGCTGGGATTGGCCTCAGGCCACTCAGCCAGCCGAGCAGGGTGAGTCAGTCATTCTTTAGAAGACACTGTCCTCTTCCAATGGAAGTGAAATGCTTCTTTCTCCTCCTAGAGTTCTTGAGCATTCTGGAAAAGGCAATGTGGAGAAGCAAAGAGCTTTTCTTTAAAAATAAAAGTGTTACTAGGTATGGTGGTGAGTTATGAGTTCCAGGATCGTCTAGACTACATAGCCAGTTCAATGTGAACCTAGGCTGTCTTTAAAAAAAAAAATCAAATCAACAAAAAAATCAAAACAAATCAAAATGAAAAACCAAAACAAACAGAAAATGTCAAAACTCAAACACACCCAGGGGAGTGAATTGTCCTGTTGCATAGTTGAAGAAGCCATGCCTTGAATGCCACTCATGTGGGTCAGCCCTCCTTACCCCTTGTGGACAAAAATATGTTCATCTCCCTGCTAACTTCTTTGTTTCCAGTCCCCTGCCTCCACCTCCACAGTCCCCTATTGCCAACCTACACCCACGTGAGGCCCCGTTTAATCATCTATGTCCTTGCACAGAGTTCTAAATGACATAGATATTGCACCCATCTCTGAATTTTGTGCACAGGTTGTTTGGAAGTTCCAAGAAGTAGGGCAGTGAGACAGAATGGCCTGTTAAAATGTAGATTTCCACCATGGGACACAGGCTGGGTTCTGTTGGGTCTCTCTGAGGAGTCCTGCTGATGATTATTCAGAGTGGTCTGATGAAAGGAAACAGTTGTTGTGTACTGGCTGGTTTTGTGTCAACTTGATACAAGCTGGAGTTATCACAGAGAAAGGAGCTTCAGGTAAGAAAATGCCTCCATGAGATCCAGCTGTAAGGCATTTTCTCAATTAGTGATCAATGGGGGAGGGCCCCTTGTAGGTGGTGCCATCCCTGGACTGGTAGTCTTGGGTTCTATAAGCAAGCTGAGCAAACCAGAGGAAGCAAGCCAGTAAGTAGCATCCCTCCATGGCCTCTGCATCAGCTCCTGCTTCCTGATCTGCTTAGTTCCAGTCATGACTTCCTTTGGTGATAAACAGCAATGTGGAAGTGTAAGCTGTTGTCTTAGTCAAGGTTTCTATTCTTGCACAAAACACATGACCAAGAAGCAAGTTGGGGAGGAAAGGGTTTATTGAGCTTACACTTCCATGCTGGTCTATTCTTAATCACCTTTCCTCCCCAACTTGCTTCTTGGTCATGATGTTTTGTGCAGGAATAGAAAACCCTGACTAAGACAGGGTGCCCAGTACTTGGTTGAGAGGTGTCCTTGGGTTCCAAAACCTCCAGTATGTCCAGACTACCACTTTCACCAGGCTAGAGGGATGTTCATGTGTGGGAGAAAATTCTGAGGCTTTTGAACTGGGCATATGTCTGGTGTATCAGAAGTGTCAGGCCAGTGTGTTTCTTGTTCCACATCCACCATCAAGATTTCTTCATGGTTATAAAGCCAAGCAACCACATCTGTATCCCAGACAGGTAGAAAGGCAAAAATAAATAAAACAGTAACATTGCTCCTTTTCTCCCTGATTCCCTCTTTCTCCCCCCCCCCCCCCCCCCCCCCCCGTGTATGTGTGTATGCATATCTACAGCAGCCAGAAGAGGACATCAGGAGACCTGACCTAGCACTCTCTGCCTAGTCTAGTTTCCTCTTTTTGTTGCTGTGATAAAACAACCTCACCAAAAACCACGGAGGAGCTCTGCTAATAAATAGTATGTGAGCACCCCTCCCCTCCTGGAAGAAACAGGTTAGAGAGCACATAGGCTGGAAGGGAGGGGCTGATTAAGCCCCTACTACCTCATTCTCTAAAGACCAATCAGTTTAAAAGTCACACTGTTCTGCCAGTCACATTGTGTCTAATGGCTGCTGCTCTAAAAGCTATAAAAGCTCGCTGAACGGGCTACACATGGCCATTCTCTCCCTTCTTGGTGTGCAGGGCAACCCCAGCATGCTAGAACAATAAATTCCTCTTGCTTTTTGCATCGATCCCCGACTCCATGATGTTTACTCAGGGGTCTCTGGTAAGATAAGGCTTCCCAGAGTCTTACACTTACTGCCCCCCGTCCCTAGCTTCAGCCCAGAGAGCTTTCTTATACAGTTCAGTACCCACGCCTAGAGAGGATACATTCCCACAGTATGCCTGCCTCCCACATCAATGAGCAATCAAGAAAACACCTCACAGACATGCCCACAGTCCAATCTGATCTAGGCAATCCTTCAGTTAAGATTCCCTCAGAGAGGCCAGAGTGGGAAGAGCACTTGCTGTTCTTACAGAGGACTTGGGTTGGATTCCCAGCACCCACGTGGTGTTCCCCAAGCATCCTTAATTCCAGTTCTAAGGTATCTGATTTCAATTTCTGACCTCCTTGGACACCAATCATGCACATGATGCACAGCATACATGTAGCCAAGATATACACAAAATAAAATGAATAAATCTAATTTTATAAAAAGAGAGTTCCTCAGATAAGCCTGCACTGTGTCAAGTTGACAGCTGTAGCTAACTAGGAGACTGCCTTCTTCCTTTGAGGCAGGGTCTCTCACTGATCCTGGCTGGTAGCCAGCAAGCCAACAGTCCTCTTATCTCTGCCCTCCCCAGCACTGTGCTGCGGTTGCAGGCTCACACACCATGCCTCACTCTATGTGGGATCTGGGTTTCAAACCTACACCCTCATGCTTAGGAAGCAAGTGCTTTACTCACTGATCCATCTCTGCAGCTCCTAATGCTTTTTGTTATGCAGTTTTTCCACCAATGACTTCCACCTACATTCTATTGACCAGATGTATTTACATGACCATACTTTATCCACAAAAGATACAGGGAAACAGTTTCTACATTGGTGGCCAGGTTCAGGTCATCTAGTGGTTGAGTTATTTACCCAGCCAAGATTTTAACATTCTCTTTATACAAAATAGAGGAAAAATGAGCACAGGGCTGCAGCCTCCAGCCATCTGGGCCACAGGGCAGGATGGAGGGCTGTGCCTTCTGCCATGCATACCACAGGGCAGTCCTTTTGGGAGAACAGAAACATCCCATCTTCTAAAACATTGCTCTCAACACCACAGTTAGGAGAAGGCACCATGCAGAGTGGAGCCAGGGGTCCTGGGGATCTTCCTGTCCCTCTCAGAGGAGAAGCATGGGGGAGGAGTGGAGAATAGCAGGAACCCTTCTTGACTGTTTCCTGGGTATCCATGGCATTCACTCAACAGATCCTGCTCTTAGCTCAGGAAGCTTCTGCTATCTTCCCCCTCCTCACATCTGCTCCCCCGCCCCCCAACACACACAGTTTCACTGTGTAACCTTGGCTGCCCTGGCACTCACTCTGTAGAGCAGGCTAACCTCAAACTCACAGATTCACAGAGATCTGCCTGCCTCTGCTTCCCGAGCGTTGGGATCAAAGGTGTACACCACCACTGCCCAGGTTCTATGCTACTTCTTATAACCACTTGTTTTGTGTTCAAATACTCATGCCCAGGACATTAGTACATGTGTCCTTTTAACAAACTGAAGACACCCTATCAGCCCTCTTTCCCTCTAAGAAGCCTTGAACTGAGTCATTTTCTGGGACATCTTCTTTGGCTGCACATGTGCAGTGTGGCTACTGCGATGCTCTGCAATCCTCCTGAGATGTGACCTTGACACCCTTAGAGACATCCTGTCTCAGTCTCATGAATCTGTCATGAAGGTTTCCCCATGTCACTAGTCTCTGAAATCCACAAGGAATCCTAGTCATAGGGAAGCTTTGCCTTAGACATTACCTCCCGGGGGCATGCATGAGTCAGGAGCTTGAGACCTGCTTATCCATTGAGCTGTTATTCACTGAATGACGAGAATAAGTTACCCCTGAAGAGGGCCACTGGTCCAGTTACTTCCCTAAAGAGGTCTAATTCTTTCTTTGGATTGGGAATGACCTTTGTGAGCGATGAGGGTATTAGGGGAGCTCAGGACTCAGTCCTAAGAGTCCATGTAGCTCTCATCTGCCCATCTTCACAGATTTGCTTTTGAGATACTCCTTCTTAGCCTCCAGCCATTTTTCCCCCCCTGAGGATTCTCAAATCACCTTGGAAGGCTATCATGGGCCTTTCAGATTGCTCCAGCTGAGGTCTTAGCATTTAGCATTGACGACCAGTCATGTAATGAGCCACCCTGAATTTTAGAGCCAATCAAACCTTCAGATAACTGCTACCCTAACCAACACCAAACCCAACCCTGTAGCAATCCAAGAGAGAACTGAACTGAGCCCCATCATCTCCCCCAAATGTAATACACAACCCCAGGGTTCAACAACTGAGCGTTACTATTGCAATACAGAAACAGACAACCAGAAGAGTGACTAAGCCAGGAACTGAAATTTCTCTTAATCACCTAGGAATGCCAGCTCCCCTAGTCTGCCCAGCTCCTGCTCCAGGTGCACTAACGGCTGGCAGACGGCAGCTGGTGGTTCCACTCAGGCAGATGTAAGCAGAAAGCAGGGTTTAATTAGAGAGTGGGTGAAGACTCAATAGATATTTGCATAAAAAGATTTTTGTTTGCTCCCTGTGAATAACCTGACAAGTTCCACTCCCACCTAACTCCTGCCCCATCCCTCAGTGCTGCTGTGTTTTGTTTCTGTTTGTGCTGTTGCTTTGGAGCAAGTGTGGCAGAAGAACAGAGCCTGTTCAGAAGATGCCTGGGTGTTCCTGTTTGTTGTTTTTGTCTTCGAGAAGCTGTTGAGGCCCTGTTTCTAGGTGAAAAGCAATGGAGTGGTTGTCAGGAGGGAGCACAAAACTACAGACGATCACGTCCGAGAAGCCTCAGAAATGATGATGAAATGTGACAGTGGGAATCATTTGACCTTTGTCATGAGTGACTGTCTCAGGAAGTGTACACCATTGACCTGTGCATGTCTCATGGCACAAAACAGAACAGCTGTAGCAACCGGTGTGGCTCCAAGGAGCTGGAGACAGGTGGGAGTATGGATTTATAAGTACAATGAAATATACAGCATAGCAGAATGCATGTAGATATCAATATCTGCTTGTAGAAAAAGAAATATATAGAAATATAGACGTTTGAGGCATATACACACACTGCAGGCCACTTCTCTCTGTGGGATACATACAAGTATTCGGATAGGGACAGAATTGTGAGAGGGCTAGTAATCTGAAAATATTTTTAAAGTTTCTTTATTGTTGCTATTCTTTCTAAATTATGTAGGAGCCTAGAAATATTTTCTCCTTTCTTTCTTTCTTTCTTTCTTTCTTTCTTTCTTTCTTTCTGTTGTTTATTTGTTTGCTTTTGTTTATGTGTTGTTTGTTTTGAAACAGGGCTTCTTTGTGTAGCCCTGGCTATCCTGGAACTCACTCTGTAGACCAGGCTGGCCTTGATCTCAGAGATTCGCCTACCTCTCCCTCCCTAGTGCTGGGACTAAAGGCATGAGCTACCCAGCTTAGAAATATTAAAATTGGCATGAAGAATAGCATGCATACTACAAGTGTGATTATAAAAATGGTGGTACTCCACAGTTCAGAGCACTTGTTACTCAAGCAAAGGACCTGGGTTCAAGTCCCAGCACCCACATAGTAGCTCACACCCTTAATTCCAGTTCGAGGGGATCCAATGTTTCCTTCTGACATCTGAGGGCACCAGCCATGCCCATGCTACATTTACATCTATACCTGTCTGTCTGTCTGTCTATATGTAGGCAAAACATTCATACACATAGAAATGTCTCCCTGACAAAGCTTGGAGTGTGATACACAAACACGGTTAGGAGAGTGGAGTATGTGCTCACTTTTATTTAGCATTGAAAACTGTTTTACAGTATTTATCCACACACACAATTAAAAAGTAAAAGTCGAATAGCTGGGAGTAAAGGTGGGAACCTGTAGTCCCCGCCACTGGCGTAGGGGTAGGGAGGGGTCTCTAAGCAGGAAGGACACTTGAGCCCAGGAGGTCAGAGCCAGCTAGGACAATATTAACCAAAACAATAATAATAATAAAAAACCAAACCAAAACTCTTGGAGGGAGGGGAGGAAAAGGGGAGGGAGAGAAGAAGAGAGAATCAGCAAACTGAGCATCCTGTCTCAGTTTCCTTCTCTGCCGCATAATAAAGCGTTAACCATAACCAGCTTGGGGGGAAGGCCTTATTTCTCTCGCTCCTCCCAGATCACATCTGCTCTGTCACTGAGGGAGGCCAGGGCAGGAACCTGAAGGCAGGAACTCAAGGAGAGGCCATGGAGGAACACTGCTTGCTTCCTGGCTGGCTCCTCATGGCTCACATGACTTGATTTCTTATACAACCCAGGACCAGCTGCTCAGGGGTGGAACTGCTCCACTCTGGGCTGGCATCCCATATCAATCTATATATCACTTCTTTTTTTAAAGATTTATTTATTTTATGTATATGAGTACACTGTTGCTGTCCTCAGACACACCAGAAGAGGGCATCGGATCCCATTACGGATGGTTGTGAGCCATCATGTGGTTGCTGGGAATTGAACTCAGGACCTCTGGAAGAGCAGTCAATGTTCTTAACTGCTGAGCCATCTCTCCAGCAACCCCCCCCCCCCAATCAATCTTTTATCCAGAAAATGCTTCCTCAGATGTACCTACAGGCCAATGTAATGGAGGCATTTTCTCAGTTGAAGTTCTCTCTTCCCAAGAGCCTCTAGCTTGTATTGGGTTGACAGAAAACTAGCACAAGTGACAAAAAATCTAATTCTGGGCCTGATGGTAAACTCCTGTTATCCCAGCTCTCAGGAAGCTGAGGCAGAAAGAACTATCCAATCAACGGCAGCACAGGCTACATAGTGAAACCCTGCCTCAGAAAACAAAAAAATAAGATCTAGAAGAATACTTGCTTTGGAGCCGTGAGTGTCTGAAACCCTTGGGAGACGCTAGGTTTTGCCTCTAAGTTCCCAGCAGTATGATGGGGCAGGCACTGATACAGTGTGTTCTGAGTCTTCTACAAGAAATCAGGCCAGAAGTTAAAATAAGAAATCACTAATCAGTCAGAAATGAAAAGTGATGACTAATTGTGTCAGAAAGCAAAATGTGAACAAGCTGATTCATTTGTTTCCCATTTCCTCTTTGGAGGCCAGACAGCCTCCTGTTTGGACCTTCAGAAAGCAGCAGACCTAGGCCCTCTACTATCTGTATTAGGATCTTCTACATGGATCCTGACTGTGAGGTTCACTGGAAATTCAGCAACTGTAAAAGGTTTCTGAATGCACAATGACCAAAGAATAGAAGACCTAATGCATCGAGTAACTGCTGACGGTGCTCACCCATGCTGTGCTTGCAACTTCGCTGAAGCCTTGGTTCTGAACACATAGCAGCACATGCTCTGAAACACCATGACTTCGATTCGAGTGCTGTGTGCTCTGCACTGCAGAGTTCTAAATGAGCAAACACAGTTCTCTGCTCTTAGAGAAACATGATAACTTAATCATGGAAAATGAAGACTTTAAAACCATTGCTTGAGTTGCTGACTTAAGCTTTATTATTATTTTTTAAAATTGTTTATACAAAGGATTGGAGAGACAGCTCTGTGACTAAGAGCATGAACTGCTCTTAGAGAGGATCTTAGTTCGGTTCCCAGCACTCACACTGGGCAGGTCACAATCACCTAGGACCCAAGATTCAGGGGAACCTGATGTCTCTGATCTCCAAGGGCACTGGCACATCCATCTGTAAGAAAGATCAAACATCCTCCTTTTCTATCAAATAAAAAATTCTATCAAATAAAAAAAGGACAGGGAATTAAAATATTTTTATCTCCCCACATTATAAGATGTTGATGCAAGTGTTTTACTTCCTGTGACCCAGTAAAACCTTTGTTCTTTTCTAGGAATTTGATGTCTTGGAGCAGTGACCCCCTTCTTGGAGCAGTGACCCCCTTCTTGGAGCAGCACCTCCTTCCCCCTTTGTCTACCTCCCCCTGTGCCAATTCTTTTCAGACTATTCAGCCAATTGAATAAAATTGTGAGGTCAGACCCCAGCCAATGGGGAAAAGACGCAGCCACCACCTGAATTAGAATAAAAACCAGATACACTTCCTGTTTTCGTGTTTGCTCTTGTGAGTGCACCCTCTTGATCAAGAGCTACATTCACCTGTCCAGACACTTCAGTTGGAATGGTGGACCCTTTCTTTTGTGTCCTCAAACTTATTTCTAACACCCCCACACAGACACAGATGTATATACATGGTTAAGATAATAAATCTTTAAAAAAGAAAGTAAAAATGTTAAATTAATTTTACTTGTGATTTGGAGAGAATCCCTAACAGTTTCTGATATGGCCATAACCATGCTTTGGTCATTTTATGTTACTAAGTTATGCAAATGGCATCTCAGCATTGTAAAAGTGAGATGTCAATCAACTCTGAAAGACCCTGGAGCCCCCTCTCCATCTGCAGTGTTGAACATTCAGCTAACACTTCCTTATACAGACAGAATAGCATCAGTGTCATTAAGATGCAATTTTGCTTTTGTGTTTAATGATAAAATTATATGTGTATCAAAAATGTGTAAAAATAAATGTATGATTTATCAGTAGATGTTTGATGGTGTCTAATGTGTGTGTGTGATAGCATATAAACAGAGGTATGAAGATAAATGGGTGGGGGCAGTTCTGTCCCTGCACCTTGTGTGTCCCAGGGATCAAACTCAGGTTGTTAGGTGGCAGGCACATCTATCTGCTTAGCTATGGGTTCCTTATCCTACCATGTAAAGATCTTTCTACAGATTTAAGCTACTTCATATCCCGGATCAAAAATCTTCCAGGGAAGCCTGTTAAATAGTCAGGTCTCTTGTCTTTAGTCAGGCACTGAGTAAAACTAACCAACTCCCACTTTGTAATTGTGTAGTTTTTGAGCACTTTTCTCTGCTCATGAAGATGGTTCCAGGGAAGCCCACTTGATCCATGATGGCCAAGGACCTTGGGGTTCTCTAAGAGCCCCAAGTAGAAACAGGCCCTGGGATGTTTCTACTTGGGGCTCTTAGAGAAGAATTGGCCATGAACATGAGCTTGAAGCATCTTGAGAATTTGGCTCCAACCTCCTGAGCTGTTTGATGATCTAAGAAAGAGGGCAAATAACCTTGTAACTGAAGTTCACGCCGAGAAATTGGTTCATTCCTCCGGCCAAACAGACCCACTAGAGACCCAAGGAGCCTTCTCTTGGGTTTCTAGGAGGAAACAGGTCAGCCAGTTTGGGGAGGCCAGGAAAAAGACTGTGAAAGAAGAACGACCCAGCACATAATCACAGGTGCTCCCAGGCTGCCCTGAAGAGAGAGAACACAGGAACTATACTGACACAGGAAGAACGAGATGCAGGCCCGGCCGGCCGTGTCATTCAAACCTGGGCAGAAGGAGCACTCAGTACAGCAGTTCCCAAATCCCTTCTACATTTTAGTCAACTTGAGTGGTGTTTTTAAATTTTGCATTCTCACGAGCCCCGAATGAATCACTGGCTCTTTTTGGAAGCAGCTGTATTTTGAGATCATTTTCAGGACTTCTTTAAATATCCTGAATGCTCCACTTACACGGGTGAGTCAAAAAGAATCTTCTCCCTGGGGAGGGGGAAAGGGAGCTGGCGTCGACTGAGTGAAGAGCTTGTTTTGCAGAATGAAAGGGTTCTAGAGGCAGAGCACACAGCAGTGTGCATGTGAACACTACAGATCTGCGACTTGAAATGCTAATGTTGGACCAGTGTCATGGCTCAGACTTGACAGTCTGTGCTAGATTTCCCTCATCCCACATGGAAGCCGAGGAACAGACTCTCCAGAGCTGTCTTTGATACATGCACAGGCCACAGTGTACAGCTGCACTCACACATGCACACATGTAAGTAAAGAGGAAATAAATAAATACATAAATAAATGTGATTGATTTAGGAAGTGCAACAGTATGGTTTTTAAGCATAATTTTAAAATTCTGCAGAATGCTGATAGGTTTATATATCTGAGTCCTCTAGCTGTGAAGGTAGAGTATATTTTATGGCATTTTTGCCCTAGTAAAACTGATTTTTTTTTTTTGATGTTTTGTTTGTTTGTTTTTGAGACAGGGTTTCACTGTGTACCCCTGGCTATCCTGGAACTCGCTCTGAAGACCAGGCTGGCCTCGAACTCAGAAATCCGCCTGCCTCTGCCTCCAGAGTGCTGGGATTAAAGGTGTGCATTGCCACTCCCCAGCTGCTTTTTGATTTTTCCAGATGGAATCTATATGTAGTCTTGGCTATCCTGAAACTCTGCCTGTTGGCCAGGCTGGAACTTGAAGAGATTACTTGCCTCTGCCTTGCCAGTGTGGGAATTGAAGGTGTGTGCTACCAATGCCCAGCTAGTAAAGGTGATTTTAAAAAAGAATTTTCTCGAAAAACCAAAAAAAAAAAAAAAGAATTCTTTTACCACAGCACACACCTCATGGTATTCTGTATGGTCATGCTTTAGAACTTCATCATGGCCGGGCAGTGGTGGTGCACACCTTTAATCCCAGCACTCGGGAGGCAGAGGGAGGTGGATTTCTGAGTTTGAGGCCAGTCTGGTCTACAGAGCGAGTTCCAGGACAGCCAGGACTACACAGAGAAACCCTGTCTAGAAAAACCAAAAAAAAAAAAAAAAAGAAAAAAAAAGAAAAGAAAAGAACTTCTCACACTTGGGTAGCACATACTTAACTGACAGCCACCACCTTAGCCCTCGGCTTCTTGTTGTCCAAGTTTCCTTTCTATTGATTTTCCTGTAGATATCTATTCATAATCACCATTTCAACTTCTGCATAAATGGCCATTTTAGAATGCTGTTTAATGTCAGAGGCAGCGTTTCTTCATGTCCCTCTGAGAGTCTCTCTGGTTTATGTCATAGCTTTGATTTTTAGATAGTCTTTAAGATTACTATGTGACCCCTCCCCACTCCTCCTGTGGGTTTCTAATTAGGATGGAATGTCAATTGTAGATAAATGTATGCTTTAGAAAATTGAGTCTTACTAAGTTAACAAAATAGGTTTTATACATCTCAGGAAGGTTCCATGATTTTCATCAAATGGGTTTAAGTAACTTCCCATTAGTTTAATCTTCAAGTGTTTTGTTTCAGCTTTTTGTGAGTGAGACTTCATTGTACTTCTCAGAAATAAGTATTAGCTACATGTTACCATGATGTTGTGGAAATGCCCTCAATTTTGATATTCTCAGTGAGCATCTGTTTTACTAAATTATTGTTACTAGTATTGATCTTTTCTTTCCTTCCTTCTTTCTTTCTCTTTCTTCTTGCCTCCTTCTCTGTCTCCTCTGCCTCCTCTGCCTCCTCCTCCTCCTTTAAGATGGTATCTCTCTGTGTAGTTCTGGCTGTACTGGAACTTACTCATTAAAACAGGATGGTCTCAAACTCACAGAGATCTGCCTGCCTCTGCCTCCTTTGTGCTGGGATTAAAGGTGTTGGACCACTGTGCTTGGCTCTGGTTTTAAAACCCTCTCTTGTCTTTTGAGGGTCGTAATGGACTTACTTATAAACTGTGGTTGGTTTCCACATTTTCTTTCCTAGGTACTTCTCATTTCTGTAGCAAGAATGAAACTTACCGAGTTAGATGATACAATTTTCATTTCCACTATTTTCTGGGACCTCATGACCCACTGCCTCTGGCCGGTAGTGATGAGGATGCTCTCTGTCTGCTGGCTTAGGGAAGGGTGATACAGCAGAATGTAGGAAAAGGAAGTCAAGTTGTCAAGTCTCTATCAGAATTGGAACAGCACATGATGTAGTGACCATATGCCAGGTTCCTTGATTCTGACCCAAGTCCCTGGGCTGGGTTGTCATAGATATGGAGAAGAAGCCCTTATGAGCTTCCAGAGATGCCACAACTAATCAAAGGGTACAATTTCCAGACTCACAAACTGACATCACTGATATCTGGATCAATGGAAGTAAAACAGAATGGCTTTCCACCACAGGTAGCTTGAGAAGGGCCTCTTAAGACAAATGAAATGCCTCTAGATTCAGAAAAAATTGAGTTAGAAGCAAATGTCCAACACTGAAAGATGTCTCTGCATCCGGTCCTCATGCTCTCGAAGCCCAGACACTAACATAAACAGTGAGGGATAGGTTGATACAGCTGTCAGGAGGACAGACCAAGAAACTGGAATCTGGAGGGATCCACAGCCTTTTCCCTCAGTAATGTTCAAGAGGCAGCAAAGGTATTGTTTCATCAAGAAACTAAAAGCTATGGGCACACTTGGGCAGCCCTGAGAGCACAGTGCTAGGGTCAGCAAAATGATTCTACACAGGTCTAGAAGGACACCAGGAGCTGAGAAATCCTTCGACACTCCCACCAAGTAGGCACAAATGCTCCTGAGTGTCCAAATGAAGGGCAGAAGCATCTGAAAGACACAGACCTAAAGAGGATTCTCAGTGGGAGAACAGGGAACTTAACCGAAGTTAAGCTGTTTACATTCTAGACAAGTTACATTTTAGCAAATAGTAGCCTTGTACATGTGTGGGTCCTGGCACTTGGAAGGTAGGACAAAGTTCAAGGCTAGCCTGGGCTATACAGCCTGCCTCAAAAAAATCAAACAAATAAAACAACCAAAACTCAGGGTCAAGGAGATGGCCCACACAAGCCTGGTGACCTGAGAGTGCAGGACACAGTGTACACATCTGTCTGTCATCTTACAAGTGATGACCTGACACAGGGTGCACATCTGTCCTCTTACCAGTCCTGTGGGGAGGTGAGAGGCAGAAACAGAAGAACCACCCAGAACTAACTTCAGGTCAGCTAGCCTGGGCAACATACCATAGTAGAAGAACAAGGGAGACATCCACAACAAGGTGGAAGGCAAGGACCAATTCCCTCAAATTGTCCTCTGAGTCCACACACACAGTGTGCTATCTGTGTACTCACACCTGTATACAGGCCACACTCACACATACAAAAATAATACATTTTAAAAATTAAAACCAACAGACCAGGGGCCTGGAGAGATGGCTAAGTGGTTAAGAGCACTGACTGCTCTTCCAGAGGTCCTGAGTTCAATTCCCAGCAACCACATGGTGGCTCACAACCATCTGTAATGGAATCTGATGTCCTCTTCTGGTGTGTCTGCAGATAGTGTACTTACATAAAACAGATAAATAATAAAATATCTTAAAAAATAAAACAAAACAGACCAAACAAACCAAATACTAGTGTGAACACTCATAGGTCGGAGGCTTCTCCTCCCTGGGGCTCTTGACACTGTGTGACGTCCTTGCTCCCATCTGAGATGGCAAAGCTGCCAAGAAGGGGACTACTCCCATAATGACTGAGAGTAAATTTCCATCACCTGGAAGAATGGTGACTCATGATGGAAAGTCAAAATCCAGTGTAATTTTTTTAAATTAAAAAAGGGGGGAGCCTTATTTCTTTAGAAGTTGCCTGTTGTCTGAGATTCATGTCTGCTTTGGCCTGTTAGCCAGGAGGACAGGCGTCTGTAGTCACGCTCAGCTAGTTTCTGATTTTAATGGCAAAGCATCTGACATTTTGTTAGTTGTGATGTCTGTTGTTATCCACATTTTATGAGGTTAGACACCACCATCTGTTTGAAGTTGGGTGGAGTTTATTTTGTAAATACTAAGTCAAGATAGGTATTCCATTGTATCTGCTGCAGTTTTCGGTACCTGTCAAAATGGTCATACGGTTTCTCTCCTTCACTTATTAAGGCAGGGAAGTATATAACACAATACCCTTGACTTTGCCTACTTGTTTTAATCAAAAGCTAGGCTTTATCCTTTCACAATTTATTACAATCTTAAAATCAATATTTGGAAATTAGTTTGGGCAAGATTTTATTTGAGGGTTATACTAGGTTTGTAAACAGTGATGTATCGAAGCATTCCTCGTGGTCTAGACTCTCAGACTACCCACAGTCTCAAGGTTTACCAGACATTTTATACAATATTAGCAACCAGGTCTGAAAACTTAGGGGAGACTTTAACATTGTGTGTGTGTGTGAAGGGTGAAAGATCCGATGTGGAGGTCAGAGGAGAATCTCAGTATTAGCCCTTGCCCTCCACCTTGCTTGAGACGCGTGCTACCTAGCCTGGCTGTACTTGGATTCTGGGGAATTCAGACTCAGGGCCATGTGCTTAAACAACATGTTACCTACTGAGCCATCTCCTCAGCCCTGAAGTAAGACTTTTTTTTTTTTTTTTCAGAGACAGGGTTTCTCTGTGTAGCTTTGGTTGTCCTGTAACTCAATAGGTAGACCAAGTTGGCCTTGAACTTAGAGACTGATTGATTGTTCTGCCTCTTGGGTGCTGGGATTAAAGGTATGCAGCACTATGTAAGATTATATATATATATATATATATATATATATATATATATATACACACATTTTTAAAAAAATATTTATGTATGTGAGTACACTGTAGCTGTCTTCAGACACACAGAAGAGGGCATCACATCCCATTACAGATGGTTGTGAGCCACCATGTGGTTGCTGGGAATTGAACTCAGGACCTCTGGAAGGGCAGTCAGTGCTCTTAACTGCTGAGCCACCTCACTAGACCTTAAAAAATATTTTAGTGAAGATTTTATTATTTTTATGTGTATGGTTGCTTTTCTGGGTTGTATGCCTGTATACCACATGCAAGCAGAACTCATGGAGGCCAGAAAAGACATTGGGTTTCCTGAAACTGGAATCTCAGATGGTTGTGGAGCCCCCATGAGGGTGCAGGGAATTGAACCTCGGTCCTCAGAAAGAGCAGACAGGCATTTCTCCAGCTCCTTGGAAAAACTTTTTTTTTTTTGGTTACCTTTTTCAGTCCACTAGAATTTATTTTCCTCCATAACTGATCTGTTCAGACTTCCACTTCTTCCTGAGTCAACTTTTAAACGCTCATGAGTGCTTTGCTTAGATATATATTTGTGTACCATGTGTGTACTCGGTGCCCACATTGGTCAGAAAAGGGCATCCGATCCCCTGCAACTGGGGTAAGGATTGTTGTGAGCTAATATGTTGGTGCTGGCAACAGAGCCTGGGTCCTCTGCAAGAGTAAAGTGTTCTTAATTTCTGAGCCAACGCTGCAGTTCCTCTGAGTCAATTTTAATAATTTATACTATTTTATAAAGCCCTGGGTTTAACCTCTAGCACTGCAAAACAAATTAATTTCAATGTCTAATGTGTTGTTTTTGAAATGTCTCCCCCCTAGTCTTTGGTTTTTTTATCTGACAGCAGTACTCCTGGATTCCAGATTGCCCCTGCCAATGCCCTCTCTAATCTCCCACAAGTGTTATCTTCTTTGTATGAACTTACTGTTTCAGGGGGCAACTCTCCACTAATTCTCTACTTCCTTTTGTGCTCTGGAATTTCTTGAGTGCCTCTTCTCAAAGCAGACTGTTTTCACCTAAAGTAAAGAGCTGCCATAGGGGTTTCTATCTTAATTCACAATGCTAAGAAGAAAAGCTGTGCTGTCTCTCTGGTCTTACGTGGTAGGTTTAGACCTGAACCAAACGAGAAGGGATGGTTCCCTGTCAGAGCAGAGGCTAGGACCTGTCCACGATACTGAGGCCTCTCCTGTGATAACCTCCCAGGCACGATGAAGACAGGTAGTGCTCAGGGTTCCCTTTCGGTGACACCTGCCACCATACTGCTGGTGTTGCTGTCTGTTCCATTCCTCTACAGTACGTTCTTCATCTGGGCAGTATATCCTTGAATTTCAAACCTGATGAATGTCTAGACTATGCACTAAACATTTTGTATACCTTTCTCTGTGTATTATATTCCACAAGGAAAAGAGTTTTTAGAGTATCTTCATGTATTTTTGTTGATTTTTTTTTTTTGTCAAAAAAGAGAGACTGTTTATATTTAGTAATTTTTTTTTTTTGGTTTTTCGAGACAGGGTTTCTCTGTATAGCCCTGGCTGTCCTGGAACTCACTCTGTAGACCAGGCTGGCCTCGAACTCAGAAATCCACCTGCCTCTGCCTCCCAAGTGCTGGGATTAAAGGCGTGCGCCACAACTGCCAGGCTATATTTAGTATTTTGCCAATACAATTTCATGGTAAATTAGTTATGTCAAAGATTGGAAAATTATCCAAGTATCAGGAAAGCCAGTTGACTCTAGATGACCAGAGCCATCCAGAGATATTTCCTAACATAGCTGTATCTTTCCTGAACAATAGACACCCACACCCTCTACCCTCATGGGAGACTGTACACTACTCACAGGCTTTGAGCCTCAAGACCTAATCCTTGTCAGGTCTAGCTTTCACATTCCAGAAGATAAGGATTTCAAGAATCAAGGATATTCTTTAAAATATGTCTCAAACTCAGTTACTTTTGCCCTGTGTAGTGGTGCATGCCTTTAATCACAGCACTCAAGAGGCAGAGGCAGGTGGATTTTTGTGAGTTTGAGGCCAGCCCAGTCTTCATAGTGGTGTCCAGGATAGCTAGGGCTTATAGAGAGACCTTATACACAAACAAACAAAACAACCGAACAAGTGACAACATAAACCCAAAACTCAGACTCAATTAGGTGTAACACAATTTTTCTTTGTTTCATAATTTTTCTTTAATAGAAGAGAAGGAGAAGAAGAGGAAGAAGAGGGGGAGGAAGAAAAGGAAGAAGAAGAGGAAGAGGAGGAAGAGGAGGAGGAAGAAGAGGAGGAAGAGGAAGAAGAGGAGGAAGAAGAAGAGGAGGAAGAGGAGGAGGAAGAAAAAGAAGAGGAGGAGGAGGAAGAGGAGGAGGAAATGTAGAAGCAACAGCATCTTCCACAGAGAGGGGTTGAAAAGAGAAAGTGTGCCAGCATATCTTAGCATCAGCAGATAAATTGGCAAAGGTCTAATAGATGCAGGTGTGGTGTCTGCACTGGTGACAGATGATCTAAGCAGCACGTGACATGACAAAGCTGATGACCCCAAACTCTTTGGCATGTGAGTGTTGGTAACTGGGCAGAACTGAAGGCTCATGGTGAGAAGATAATCTGAGATTATCACCAACAAGGTTGTGCTGGGAGCTCAGACAGGAGAGCAGAAAGGCAGACTAAGAAACCATGAGAACAGAGAGGGAAGTGGGACCAGGGTCAGGGCTCAGCCACTCAGTCAGAAGTCACCTTTCCTCCCATTCTGTTTTGTGGCACAGAAAACAGGAAACAGGTTAGTGCGCTGTTTTGATGTGGCAGTGGCAGCTGCAACCCAGGCCCCAGGCAAGATGGTGGGCAGTCCAAGAAGGAGAGTCATCTACTTGTGTCTAACCGACTGGACAGACCAACTGACCTTCCCAATCTCAATAACATCGACTTCCGAGAGCAAGAGAGAGCAGAGACATGCTTTATAACAGATTCTCCCCAAAGGTTGGGAATTAGTGCTGCCGGATGCCTCTACAGGTGGGACTGAGGTAAGCTGTGTGTGTGGCGAAGGGTAAGGCGGCTCATCTTTTATGGAGCGTTGTATGGGTTAGCCGGGCATCGTAACTCATGCCAACAATCCTGGCATTCCGAGGTTGAGGTAGTTTTACAAGTGCAAAGTCAGACTGGGCCAGAGTGAGATTCTGGATTAAAACAAAACAAAACAAAACAAAGCAATACTTGGTCACATAAACAGGTGGGAGTTATTTTGGGTTTAGTTAATGATAAACACATAGGAAAAGAGAAGCAAAAGTTGTGTGAAAAAAATAAGTTGTTGGCTGGACAGTGGCAGCACAGAAAAACCCCGTCTCAGAAAATCAAAACCAAGGGGGGAAAACCCGTATTAACAAATAAGTAATAAAAACACTGTTGCCTAGATGGCACTGTCAGGGAGAGGAGGCTCAGAGGGCTCTGAAATGGTCTCTGAGAAAGTCATGAGGAAGACCACGGGCAGGTGGGACAGGACTTTGGGTGATGTAAAGCTGGTCATGGCTACGGTGGTCTGGATTCCTCAGGTGGTTGTGAGAACAGCTGGGAATTGAGGTTGACCAAATAGTAAAGGTAGGTTGAGATCTGCTAGGGTATGAGGTAATTGTTCTCCAAGTTATCAATGTACACTCATGCTTTTTAAAGTTCCATAAGATGGGAGCTGGCTTTCCCGCCCCCCCCCCCTCCAAGCACACAGAAGAAACAGGTTAGAAAGCACATAGGCTGGGAGGGAGGGGCTGATTAAGCCCCTGCTACCTCATTCCCTAAAGACCAATCAGTTTAAAAGTCACACTGTTCTGCCAATCACATTGTACCTAATGGCAGCTGCTCTAAAATCCTATATAAGGTCCCTGAATGCGCTCCATGGGGTCGCCCTATCTTGGTATGTAGAGCGACCTCAGCATGCTGATGAATCAATAAATTTCTCTTGCATTTTGCATCAAAAAAAAAAAAAAAAAAAAAAGATGGGAGCTGGTCACCATGGCACATGCCATGTAAGCCTGGCAACCTCAATTTGATTTCTGCTAAAGTGGAAGGAAAGAACCATCTCCACAAAGTTGTTCTCTGACCTCCATGCATGTGCTTAAGCAGGTGCATGCCTACATATACACAGCATACATGCACACTAGTAGTAATTTTTCTTGAAGTTTCACAAGATGAATCCTGAAAGTCAGTAATCACCCATAAGCCCTCCTAAGAGGCACCCAGCCCTTCCAGATCAATCTATTAGCATTAATTTTCATCTTTTCATATGAAATATGTGTATTACTGACTCATGCTTCTTCTGTGTTCCTCTTCTTCTTCCTCCTGTTTCTTTTTTCTTTCTTTCTTTTTTTTTTTATCTGATACAGGGTTTTTCTGTGTAGTCCTGGCTGTCCTGGAACTCACTTTGTAGACCAGGATGCCCCAGAACTCCCTGAGACCCACCTGCCTCTGTCTTCCGAGTGCTGGAACTAAAGGCATGAGCCACCACACTCAGATGGTTTATATGATTTTTATTTGCCCAGCAAGCTTGACTATGCGTCTTCTCAGTTTGCAAACCTTCAGAAGTGGATGTAAGAAACGATCCTTTCACGGCCTTTTTGTTTTGAAGGGGGTTATTTTGTTGTCATTTGAGACAGGGTTTCATGTAATCCAACATGGCCTTGAATTTGTTATGTAGATGTGATTGTCCTCCTGCCTCAGCTTCCCAAGTGTCAGGATGACAGGTCTGAGCTGCCACATCTGGCTGTAAATGAGTCCTCTTTTTGATTCCCAATTAAAGTGCTACGACTATAGTAGGTGCTCAAATTATATCTATTATATATATGATATCAAATAATATTAATATCTATTTATAATTTATGTAATATTCTCATAAATAACATATATGAATATATAATCATTCATGGAAAATGATAAAAGTCAAGGAGAATTCATATGTAATTTTAAATCAAAGTCTGGAGATTAAAGCCAAGGTTAGATTAATGCTGATTATTGTTAAAATGTGTAAAGGATCTAATTGAATGATAGAGTGGACTTCAAAGTTCCTGCTTTGCTTTGTTGGTTAATATTTAAGTTGAATTGTTTTAACAAAGAGATATTTTGCTCTGAAAGGACTCTCTGGGGCCTAGTTTGTGATCTGGGGGTGGGTAGGCAAATGCAGGTCCACTCTGTCAATACTTGATATGCCTTTATAGACTCCGTATCTGCCTCCTTTGGTTTTCTAGATTGCAAAATCACAATCTCTACATAATGAGAGGTTAACTTCTTTACTGCCAATCTGATAAGACTGTGGGAGAGAAGAGACTTTCTTGCCCCTTGCTGGAAGAGTGATACAGGATCACCAGCATAACACAGCGAGAGACCTCATGGATCAATGTTCAGAACAAACAGGAGTCCAGGCCTTAGACCAGCACCATTCCATGGCTCTTTGTGTGAATTCCCCATTAAATGGGGGAATTCTTACCATTTTCTGATAGGTCACTCAACAATATACCAATCAACAAAATAAAGAACAAAAAGTATCTATCACTAAAGGACTACAGAAAAGCAGCTAATAAAAATCCAGTGTCCCAGGGCTGGAGAGATGGCTCAGTGGTTAAGAGCACTGACTGCTCTTCCAGAGGTCGAGTTCAAGTCCCAGCAACCACATGGTGGCTCACAACCATCTGTAATGGGATCAGATGCCCTCTTCTGGAGTGAAGACAGCTACAGTGTACTCATATACATAAAATAAGTAAATCTTAAGAACAAAACCAAAAAACTCAGTATCCCTGAGGGGCTGGAGAGATGGCTCAGCAGTGACAGAGGACCAGGGTTCAATTCCCAGCACACAGATGGTAGCTCACCAATTGTAACTCCAGTTCCAGGGGAGCTGACACCCTCACACAGACATACATGTAGGCAAAATATCAATGCACATTAAAAAAAAGAAAGAAAAACCAAAAACGAATGAAAAAGAAAAAACAACCAAAAAAACCTCAGCATCCTTTTATCTCAAAGGATATATGAGATAGTTTTTACTTTCTAAAATTTTTATTTATTTTTATGTGTCTGGGTGTCTGTGCACCACATCTGTACCTGGTGCCCAGAGGCCAGAAGAGGTGTCACATTTCTTGAGACTGGAGTTAAGACAGTGGCAGGTCACCGATCAAACCCAGGTCCTCTAGATGAGCAGCCAGTGCTCGTCACTGCTGAACCATCTCTCCAGCCTCAAGAGAATTTACTCTTGAGCCAAAAATGAGTGACCATGGCCCAGGATCAGATTTAGATAACCCCAAATTCCATGTTCCAACGTGGAGGTAGTTTTAGGGTGCCCCACCCCCCTCCTCATCTTCCCACTTCCATGCTGCCTGTCACAGGGTTTCTCTGTGTAAGCTCTGGCTGTCCAGGAACTATGTAGACCAGGCTGGCCTCAATCTCACAGAGATCCACTTTAATCCCAAGTGCTGGGATTAAAGGCGTGTGCCCGGCTTGGAAGTTTTTATAGTGACAACAGAATAGTCAAGGCACTATTCAGACATATTGGTGGAAACAGGAGGCGGCTGGAGTATGGCAAAGCAGGGAGCTTTGCTATAGGTTTCAGATGCTCTCTGATGACATTCTTAGCTTTTTTGGTTAGTGGAAACTAGAGTTTGTTAATAGGTTCCAAAGGGTTTTGTCTGTTAGCCACAGGTTGTTAGGTCAGACCCAGAAGTGGGCAAGGAATGCTTATTTAGATAAATTGTAATTAGGCTCTGAACCTGCAACATTCCAAACTCGTCTACAATGTTGAAGTTCTAATTAGTTAATGAGCCTTGCAGAAGGTTCAGCAGCAGGTCAGCTTCCTTCTGCAAACTTTCATTCACATATGACACAACGGTTAATATTTCACCCAATGAGGGAAAGTTGGAAGGCTCTCCTCCGTGCTTAAGAACATGCATGCTCATTCCCCCACTTCTAAACTGCATAGTACTGAGTCGTAGAGCAGTTAGGCAAGAAAAAGAGATAGAAAGGGTTGCCCATCACAACAGAGGTCTATCTGCAGATGTCATGACCTTAATATAGAAGTCAATACAAAAGCTCCTTCTCAAAACTAGAATCCAACTAAGTCAAATTTCAGGATACAAAACCAACACTCAAGGTCTGGACCAGTGGTGGAGCGATTGTCTACTACATGTGAGACCCTGGGTCCCATCAGCACTGCAGAAATAAAAGCCACAGACACAAGAGCAGGTGGCCTGGCTTGTTCTCTGGCTGCTCGTGGCCACACCCAACATCTGCTTCGAGTGTACGGAGTGCCAGCTTCAACTGTGCCAGGCCATGAACCCTCCTAGGTTGCTGGGGTTTCTCCTGCTCCCATTTTCAGCTTTAAGAGACACCTGCCCCAGGGGAGCAGACTCAGGACAAGCTGCAGACCCGATTAATTCCAGAGAAAATCTTTTCAAACGATTACCTCAGACTGGAGCATTTTCTAGACAGCTCTTTCTCAAGTTACTGTAGGGATAGAAGAACGGAGTTGTCAGACTTACCGATGAGGACAGCCACAGCCTCCGATAATCAGGGCTAACTCCTGCTATCTCATGAAAGCTGTTCCTGCCTCTCTTGGATGAGAAATTGCACACCCTACTCTGTTCCTACCTTGGGACTCTGTTTTGGTTTCTTATGGCTCATGAAAGCTTTCCTCAGAGCCCTCCTTCCTTGTTCTCCTGATCTGCTTGTGAAGCTTCCTTACCTCCACCCCACCATTAGTTTTAGAGTAATGGGCAGCTCACAAGGGCCACAGCTCCTGAATTCTCTTTTATCCCACCTGCATTGCTGGAGGGGTTTCTAGTCCCAAGGACAGGAAATAGGGTCCTAACAGAGTGCTTAGGGATAATGAAAACCCCAGGGTCCTATGACAATGCTGTTGTCCTCACAAGCTCCCAAGTGGAGCTTGCCATGCTCTTGGTCCAGAGCACAGCTTCCACGGTGGTTTGAACAAGAATGGCCCCTACAGGCTTATATAGACTAGTCACTGAGACTAGTCCACAGTTGGTTGGGAAGGACTAGGAGGTCAACCACTAGGTCATAGCATTCCCAGTTAGCTCTCTTTTTTTCCACCTTGAGCTTGGGGCTCGGATGTAAGCTCTCAGTTACTGCTCGAGTGCCCTGCGAGGCCTGCCTGCTGCCATGAGGGTCATAAACTCTAACCCTCTGAAACTAAGCAAGTCCCAAGCCCCCAATAAACTTCTATAAGTTGCCTTGGTCTCAGGGTCTCTTTACAGCCACAGAAAAGTAAGATAGCTTCCAAGTAGCAAGAGGCAAGATAGGGTAAGGAGAGAGGTGGAGACATAAAGGACAAGTCTCAGGAGAGGTCAGATGTGCTGCTGACGTCATCTCATTTGACCTCATCTCCACAGTCTTCTCTGCAAGGTCTTGTCTCAGTCTGGGTCACACGAAATCTAGCCTAGCCACATACAGGCAAATGACTACCTCACACCCTCCTGTTCCATCCAGGAAAGAAGCCCTGCCTCTAGGGTGGCTTTGTCATAGAACAAGTTCCTGGGGAGGGAAGGGAGGACAGGTGAGCTCTCTAGCACCCTTGGCCTTACTCCTGGCCCTGTCCCTAAAGGATCGATCTTCACTTGCAGCAGGTTCACTTACTGAATGATAGGTATGTGCGGAAGCCCTGCCATGTCACCCCCAAACTGGTTCAAAGAACCCTGCCAACTGCCCCCTAATGTAGAAATTAGTTTACCCCACTTTCTAAAGCAAGCGAAACTCAGGTAATTTATCCAACCCCTCATAATTAAGAATCTGCCCTTTCTTTCCAATGCATTAAACCATAAACCACACACCTTTGAAACATGAAGCCCCAGGATAAGATTGACAGGTCAAAAAGCTAAAAGTTAATGATTGACAAGTGGCACTTAAGGCCAGAAGCCACACTGTGCTGTTCTAGCACCAGGTTCCTTTGTAGTACACCAAGAAGCTCCTCTGAGCTTGCTGCCAAGCACAGGTCTGGACCCACGGGATGAAGCACGCGGTTCCAGCAGAATGGTTTGAAGGGTAGCTGGCTGTCATGGCAATAGGTGGAAGGCCACACAGGGAAGCCTCAACCCAGCAGAACTGCTCATCTGTCCATACTGAAAGGAAAATGCCATGGCCCAGATTTCAGCTCTTCATTTGATGAACGGCTGTTGGAGGGATATCTGTAGGCTCGGTAAAGATAAATGGTGAGGTGACCTGGGACTACAGTGAATTGTGAATTCCTGCTCAGTTAAAGCGACCTTTACAACCTGCTCCGAGAGGCCTGGCAATCTCCTTTTAAAGAAAAATCAAACACCAACACCGCATAACTTTTTTTTTTTTTTTTTCAAAACTGCAAGCCAACAAGTGACCATTAGTCTGCAACCTCTGCTCCTCAGTGACCATGTCATCTTGTTGTACCTCCAGAAAGAACGGAAGTAGTCAATTTGTGTGACATACTGGCCACATGTGGTACTTTCCACCACAATGCCAATGAATGGGTATGGACTCATCACATGACCACCACCAGAAGTGACTGAGGCAGTTTCTGCTTTGGATTTCCTGGAAAGTGTAATAGGTGTCACAATTAATGTGCCAACTAGTTTAGCCAACAGCCTAAGAGAACAGGCTGCTTTTAGGCAAATACTCATTTGATAGTGGGCGTGGTCTCTACTGCTTCTACTATACACATCCCTGTCCCCATTTCTTTCCTTGCTCAGCCCCTAAGGCATTAATTTAAGCTCAGGAAGTTTTTCCTAACACAGGACTTTTGCAGAGATTAAAATCATACAGAATTCATGAGGGTACTGTGCACAAGGTCTTAGAAAAAGAACTGTTTAGCCGGGGCTGTCGAGATGGCTCTGAGGATGAGGGCATGTACAACTCTTCAGAACACTTGTGTCTGGTTCCCAGCACCCACATGAGTAGCTTCAATAGCCCACACTTCCAGCTCCAGGGGGTCTGGGCGCTGTGCACACCCATACATATGTGCCATAGTCACACACACACACACACACACACACACATATATATTTTAATCTTAAAAAATGTTCACCATCACTATGGAGATTTAGACCTTTTTATAAAGCACCGAAGAATGCAATTATAGTCAATGCACGCAAGTCTGATTTTGGCTTAATAAGAGGTAGTTGTGTATCTCTGAATTAGGCCACCTACATGAGATTACTAGTGTGATTAGTGTCATTTCTCATGGGACATCAAAGAGGGATTCTAGCCCCAGGCAGGAGTCTTAGGATCTACACAGGAATAGAAGAGTCCATCTATGATGTGATAAATGAGGCAGGTAGGGTTGGGGGTATGGCTGATGTGAAGTGCTAGCAACAGTGAGGCCTCCAAATTGAGCACTGGGGAAAAATGTGGCTGACTTCATTGGATATGTAAAGCTACGTGTAATAAAGCAGAAAAAAGGGGACCACAGGGTCACACAACTGGACCTGGTTTTTGTTAGAGACAGGGTCTCACTATGCCACCTTGGATTTACTAGAACTCACTCTGTAGACCAGGCTGACCTCAAACTCAGAGATCCAGCTGCCTCTGCCTCCAGAGTGCTGGGATTAAAGGTCTGTGCCATACTACCAAGTCCAGCAGGCGCATGTGTTTCTACGCTCACAGCTGTCTGTGAAGTAAATCAATGAACGCCATGGAGGTGGACTAGAACAGAGGTCACCCTTACATCCTGCGCCCTTCTGTGATATAAGCATCTGCTCTCCCTTGTAGCATCACTCCTGTAATATAAATACCTCCCAGCTCTTTGCTTTGGCTGAACCAATCTAGTTCTAGCTTTGCAAGCAACGCCCAACAGGAAGCTGTGTACCCTATGCCACCCCATACCCTCAGCAGTAAGGTTCTAGAGCTGCTCAGTGCCAAAGACCCTTTGGGATCCCCCCCCACCCCCCAATTTTTAAATACAGCTAAACTTGGCAGCTGCTGGGGTTGGCTGCCTTACTTTCTAAGTTGTTTCCTTCTGTGTGTTTACTAACGACACTTGTGAGCGCACACATCTGAATGGCTCTGAAGCTACCATCCCAACACCGACTCTAGCATTTCTATCCCCAGGAGAGACCCAATCCATTTCCAGACAGAGAGCACTGCAACTGTTTACTCTCCATAGCTCTCCTCGGGTGTTGAGCAGAAATCTAGTTTCAACACACCCAAAAGTTATTCTTTCTCCCACAACTTCCTCTTTCACAGCCTTCCAAATCCCAGCTGATGACAAGTCCAGGACTATGGTTGCCCAAATCTGTAACCTTGGAGGAAAAAAACCCAATGCAAAACAGGGTCCGACTCATAAGGCCAGTTACCTAAAAACAGAGGTAATCCCAAGTCCTGGGATTCATTAGATTGCTTTTCAAAACATGCCTAAAGTTAAATAGTTTTAAACCTAGAATTTGAGTTGACACTTTAATTAAAAATAAAAACATGTTGAGCTGGAGAGATGGCCCAGTGGTTAAGAGCACTGAGTGTGTTCTTTCAGAGGACCTGGGTTCAATTCTCAGCACCTACATGGCAGCTCACAACTGTCTGTAACTCCAAGATTTGACCACCCCACACAAGCATATATGCAGGCAAATATCAATACACATAAAATAAAAATAACAACACACACATATTTAGAAAAAATTGTCACTTTTTACAAGCTGAAAACCAGATATGACTTAATACATTTTCAGGGATCTTGGCCAAGTCTTGTAATCTTTAGTAGAATGATATCATAGTACCAGGTGCCAGCAGTAGGGTTATAAACTTTAAGTACACTTATCTACAGTTTTATGAAGAAACAGCCAAAATCTTAAGGTATGATTCACTCAATCTCTTGACCTATGAAGGACAGATTCACCTGAGTTTTGTGGTGGGCAAGGTATGGAGAAACCAGAGGAAGTTTCCCTTTTTTTGAGACAGGGTCTCACTAGGTAGCCCTGGTTGTCCTAAAACTCTATGTAGACCAGGCTGGCCTTGAACTCACAGAGATCCACCTGGCTCTGCCTCCCAAGTGCTGGGATCATGACACGTCCCACAATACCCAGGTTCATGGTTTAAAAATTCCAGGTTGCTGTCAATTTAAAAAAAGCCAATTACAGATGGATCCACAGCTACTTGGTTTTACTGGGGTATGAAGGTAGAGGAGCGTACAAGGGGTAAAACAGATACTTTCACTTTACTAGGCTGTAACAGGAGAGGAAAGTGTGAGAGAGAAGATAGGGAATTTTAAAAACAAATTACTTAGTAATAAGAAACTAGACATAATACATCTTCCATAAGCTACAAAACCAAGCAGACAATGGAAGACAAAAGAAAGGCTCGCCTCTGAAGAGAGCAGCACCTCCAGCTATAGAGGAGGCCGCTTCCCACACAATTAGCCCCACAACTCTTACAGGATGCATACTCACGTGGAAAAACTTGTCACGCTTTGCCAGGGCCAGGAGATGAAAACATACCATGTCCTAATTAGCTAATTATAAAGCAGGAGCATTTTGGAAAAGAACTCATACAATCTGGCCATTGTTTAGCTAAACATCTGCAAATTGTAGACTTCCTCAGCCCTAAGCCATAGTTCTCACTTGATGTCTTAAAGTGGATGCACTGTGACTCTTTTCAGGGCCGAAGTGAATGCTAGTCATCAAAGTCTGGAATGTCATCATAGGAGTAACCACGGTAGCCTTTGGACGCATAGTAGGCGATGCGCAAATGGTAAAATCCTGGCAGGAACACCAAAATGCCAATGATGAGGACAGGAACAGCTCGGTCTGCCCCCTGGTGGCAGAAGGAAAACATTAATCCCATATAAGTCACACCTTTACATCTATCTCTTCTCAGCATAAATTGTCACCTCCTCTTTTTTCTTATCTTTCCATGTTAGGGATCAAATTAGAGACGCTGGGCATGTTAGGCAAGCACTACATTCCCAATTTCTTCCTGATTACAAATTAAGCAATAAATTCAAAAATATAAAAAAGAAAAACTATTTTTATTCAGATATTAGGCTTATTTCCTTCTGCTCTTTCAAGCTTTGTGTGTGTGTGTGTGCGCGCGCATTTGGTTGGTACATACTATTATTGTCTACAAGTGTACATGCAGATGCATATAAATGTGCCAAAGGTTGACTTCAAGTGACTTCCTCAACAGTTCTCCACCTTATTTTAAATATATATATATGCATGTATGTATGTATGGGTATGTTTTGGTCACTTTTCTATTGCGAAGAGAAATCATGACCAAGGCAATTTGTAGAAGAGTTTATTGGAGGCTTGCTTTCCAAGGATGAAGAGTTCATGCCCATCATGGGACACTGGAACAGTAGCTATGAGCTTATATCTGATCCATAAGCATAAGGCAGAGAAAAATAGAGCTAACCCTTCCTAAACAGTCCACCAACTACGGAGCAATCACTCAAATATTTGCACCTATGGAGTCTGTTCTCACACACACCACCGTATTCTACTCCTTGGTTCCTATAGGCTTACAGCTGTATCATAATGCAAAATGTATTAGTTCAACTTCAAAAGTTCCTACAGTTGTTGACAGTCAACAGTTTACAAGGAGACTGATAGTCATGGACTTTACCACCTCCTAGAACTGCAAGCTCCAAATTAATAATTGAAAAGACATATGTTTTGCCTATATATATGTATGTCTGTGTACCACAAGTGTACCTAATTCCTACAGAGGCAGTGGAGCCCTGGAACTGGAGTTACAGACAGTTGTGAGTAGACACATGGGTGCTGAAGATTGAACCTAATCCCCTGGAAGAACAGCCAGTGTTTTTAACCACAGAGCTATCCTTTAGCCCCAAGATTTATTTTAATTATGTTGTGAATGCGCACCTAAGCACAGGTGCTGGGAGAGGTCAGAGGCTTCAGACTGTCCTAGAACTGGAGTTACAGGCAGTTATGAGCCACCCAACTTAAGTCCTAATAATCAGGTTGGGTCCTCTGCAAGAGCAGAATAGGTTAACAGTGAAGGCATTTCTCCTTTTTGCTTTCCTTCATCTTCCTTTTGAGACAGAGTCTCATCTCTCACTGAATCTCTCACTGGAGCTCACCAATTTGCCTAGAATGGCTTGGCCAGCCAGCTCTAGGGATCTGCCTGCCTGTCTCCACTCTGCAGTGCTGGGGCTACAGATGCATGCCAACACATCTAGCTTTTTATGTGGGTGCAAGAATCAGAACTCAGGTCCTTAAGCACTTTCTTTTTTAAAAATTTTATTTACACCTCAAATGTGATCATCCTTCCAGTTTCCCCTCTGCAAACCCCTATCCCACTGCCCTCCCCCTATGAAGATACTCCCTCACTCACCCACTCCCTCCTCACTTTGACGAGCAATCTCCCTATCACTTTTTTTTCAAGTTCTTAGTTGTAAACACAGCATCCTCTTTGTCCTGTCTCTAAGGACTGGTTAATATTACTTAAGTGGCAGTCGGGTGTGGTGGCACACACTTCTAGTCTCAGCACTCTGGAGGCAGAGGCAGGAGGATCTCTAAATTCAAGGCCAGCCTAGTCTACATAGTGAACCCTAGGACAACCAAGGCTATGTAGAGAGACTCCGTCTTAAAAAAAAAAAGGGGGGGGGGGGCTGAAGAGATGGCTCATTGGTTAAGAGCACTGGCTGCTCTTCCAGAGGTCTCAAGTTCACTTCCCAGCAATCACATGGTGGCTCACAACCATTTGTAATGGGATCCAATGCCCTCTTCTGGTGTGTCTGAAGATAGCTAAAGTGTACTCATATAAATAAAATTAAAAAATATTTAAAAATAAAATAAAATAAAAATAGGGCTGGAGAGATGGCTCAGTGGTTAAGAGCACTGGCTGCTCTTCCAGAGATCGTGAGTTCAATTCCCAGCAACCACATGGTGGCTCACAACCATCTAAAATGGGATCCGATGCCCTTTTCTGGTGTGTCTGAAGACAGCAACAGTGTACTCATATAAATAAACTAAGTAAATCTTAAAAGACAAAACAAAACAACAATAAAAACTAACCCAAATGGTAAGTACTTCAGCTGTAATGACATGTATCATTTCTCTGAAATGTATGTACCACAATCTTGTCATCTCAGTAACTGGATGCTTAATTTTTGCTGCTTGTAACTGTATAAAACATCAAAAAGGAACTACATTTTTTCTAGGGTATGAGAGAAAAAAATGGACCTGTATAATGGTCAGAATACTGCTTAGGGTAACTGCCCCCCAACCCCGACAGGGTTTCTTTGTGTAGCCCTGGCTGTCCTGGAACTCAGAGATCCATCTGCCTATGCCTCCTGAGTGATGGGATTAAAGGGGTGTATCATCATGCCCAGCCTATTTAAGATAATGTAAGACACAGACTATATAAACCTAACTCAAGGGAAAGCACTACCAAGCACCACTTAGGTTTTGAATACTGAAACTCAACAGAACTCTTACCAAAGCAATGGAGACAGGAAGCCACTTACAAGGTGTAGTGGCCACACACTTACACAAGCCTCAGCCCTGATCAGCACGTCTATACTTCCGTAAAACTACAACCATGGTATGTTATTCTAGCTACAGCTATGCACTAGTCTGGAAGCCCGAACCCAGGCAAAGCTGAATTAATATTCTAAACTATCTCTGAAGCTATGCCTGCCTACTTACTTTTTCATTTTTTGTTGGATATTTTATTTACATTTTAAATGCTATCCCATTTCCCGGTTTCCCCCCCTCCCGGAAACCCCCTATCCCATCCCTCTTCCCTGTTTCTATGAGGGTGCTCCCCCACCCACCCATCCACTCCTGCCTCCCTGCCCTCGATTCCCCTGCCTGCCTACTAAGAATTATGGAGACATTTGCTCAAAAGGGGAAAAAACAAAACAAAACAAAAAAAAACATGCCTTATTATCAGAGAACAAACTATATGTGATTATTGTTTTTCTTTTAGTGGAATCCACCATTTCTGGAACATAAAAATAGTGCTTTGGCTCACATCTGAAAGACCCTTGGCATACTGTCACATGCCCATTAGCTTACCCCTTTGCTGATGTAGCCCGACAGCAGGAGGGAGCCTATGATTATGAGAAAGGTGCCAATCAAAAACAGCACGGTGGCAAGGGCAATGGCCTTGTAAGGGATCTTAGGAGGGCTTTTTTTAAACTGGAAGAGAGAGAGAAAAACAAAACAAAAATGAAGAACACTAAGAAAAGACCAGGCCCAAAGTACTTTAATGCAGGGAGGGTAAGTGAGCACCAAAGTGGATGCTTCAAATGTCTTAAGTATGTCCAGTCAGCACAGCACTGGGACACAAAGCAGGCACGTGAGCAGGTGAAACTGCTGCTATTCCACAGACCCCCAATTACAAACAAGGAAACCCCTTTAAAACGACTTTATCACCTAGCTGTTGAACATGTGTTTACCAAGTATATATGCATGGAAGCTTGTAATATCCTGTGGAGATTTAAGAGCACCATGCTATGCAGACGTGAAAAGGTGACTTCTGGAATTGAAGGTGACTTAGCTTATAGTCAGTCAAAAGTTTAGAAGCAGAATTTTAGCGTTCTTTTCTGTCTTCCTTTTTAAAGATTCATTTTAAATTCTGTGTGGGTATGTCATGTGAGGGCAGATGCCTGATCAAGCCAGAGGAATTGGATCCTCCAAGAGCTGGAGTTATAGGCTGTGTAAATCATGTGACATGGTTGATGGGAATCAAACTTGGGTCCTCTGCAAGAATGGTACTTGTAGGTCAGAGAAATGGCTCCAGGGTCAAAGCACTTGCCTTCCAGATGATCGGAGTTCAATTCCCAGCACTGACATGGTGACTTACAACAGTCTGTAACTCCAGTGTCAGAGGATCCAATACTCTCTTCTAGTTTCTTGGGGCACTGCATACACATGGTACATAGGCATACATGCAGCCAAAACATCATACACTTAAAATAATTTAAATTTTTTTTTTAAATTATAAGGAGTGTGTTGTGTGTGTGTGGGGGGAGGAGCAATGGCTCAGTGGAAAATAAATCTTGTTTCTCTTGTAGAGGACCCAGGTTTGGTTCCCAGCACCCAAGGTGCGCATAACCATCTGAATCCAGGAGATCCGATGCCCTCTTTGGGCCTCCTCTGGCACCAGGCACACACGTGGTACCCATGAAAGCAAAACATCATACATATAAATATACTAATTTTATTACAGTATTTATAAATAATATTATATATGTAACATCTATAATTATATATTACGTATATGATAAAGAATTAATTAATAAAGCATAAATATTAAAAACAGCAGAAAAGCATGGGCTCTTAACTGCTGAGCCTAAATTTCAGCTTTCCCAAAGCACTGCATTATGAGTAAATTCAGCTCAAGGTTAAGATTCAGAGACAGATTAAGGCTGAAATATAGTGTAAACATGTTATGAAAATGTTACAATGAAACCCACAAATAATATACGCTAATAACATTTTAAAAAGACTTTGAGACAGACCTTCTAAGGTTCAGCTCATTACTGAATTTGACATTAAGGGTTTGGAAGTTACCCAGAGTTCTCTCCCCTCTTCAAATAAATGCAAAGAATTATTGATCCGTTTATATTTAAAAGAATGGACTCCTTCCCGCTGCATCATTCTTGGCTTAGGCATCACCTAGACTATTTTACCCTTAGGGACAGATGCCCTCCTACTTAATAATGGTCAGGAGGGGACACAAACATACTTGTTTTAATTCCTGTTTGCCATAAAGAGTATTTGTAACTGCATCTCATGATGTCAGGGAAGAATTTTCTGGATGAGTTAAATAAAGTCTATAGCTACATGGCTTTAGCACATCAACTGGAAATGGATAATCCCAGACCTATTTGAAACTGCCCTGTCAAGATCCCTTCTCCAAGCTGGGGCTCAAAAGATCTTGGAAATAATCTTGCTTCTTGCTGGTCCATATAAGAGATATGAAGCTAAATTTTTTTTTTTTTTTAAATTGATTGATTAATGTTACCTGAAGGTCAATGTAGCCATCGTCTGTGCTGGAAAGCCTTGAATATTTTACTTTACTACTGGGGATTCCAGTTGCCAGGTTGGTACGAGACGGCATCATAACACAGTGACACAGCTAGTCTGAAAGGGAAAGACTTATTGTCCATAGCAGTAATAGTACAGCACAGGAAAGGATGCCAGATACCGTTCTGAGCTGCTGTTATACATCACACACAGCAGCCTAAGCTTCACTGCTCTTACCATGAGCTGATCCTTCTTGGACACACTAAGCATGCTTCCTTTATGTATCTGGCTTGACTTCACAGGAAAGACACTGTCTTAGTCAGGGTTTCTATGCCTGCACAAACATCATGACCCAGAAGCAAGATGGGGAGGAAAGAGTTTATTGAGCTTATACTTCCATGCTGCTGTTCATCACCAAAGGAAGTCAGGACTGGAACTCAAGCAGGTCAGGAAGCAGGAACTGATGCAGAGGCCATGAGGGATGTTCCTTACTGGTTTGCTTGCTTCTCCTGGCTTGCTCAGCCTGCTTTCTTATAGAACCCAAGACTACCAGCCTACAGATGGTACCACTCATAAGGGGCCCTCTCCCCTTGATCACTAATTGAGACAATGACTTACAGCTGGATCTCATGGAGGCATTTTCTCAACTGAGGCTCCTTTCTCTGTGATAACTCCAGCTTGTGTCAAGTTGACACAAAACCAGCCAGTAGACACCAAAGGCATTTCACAAGAACCAGGCCCTGTTAACCTTGCTACCAATGTTTCTTGCCTAATTTTCCAAAGTCACACAGAGGTGAGTGAAGACTTGAATCCAAGGTTCACATTCTCACCCCCTCCCTTATGGCATTCCTGCCCTTTAACTTTCCTCAGGAGCAGAAATTCAAATAATGTTTTTGTTTGCTATGAAAGGGGGAGGATAAGGAATGGCGGACACTCACATCAGCATCTCTAGGTGTGGTATCATCTTACGTACAAATGATCCACAAAAGCTTATCCATGTGGGTAAGTTACTGGCTATCAATACCACACCAGACACTCCAGAGCCACCTGCCTCTGCTCCCATCCCAAGCATGAAACAAGTGATTTTACATTCCACATCATGTAGCTCCTGAAAAAATGGATTTAAAAGTCTATCTTACTCAAACTATTCAAAGCAGACAGCCATAATAAAATCCTAGCTATTGCATTATTTGAGTAGGTAAAATTTAAAAGCAATGACGTTAACTTTTAAAAATTTGAAATTTAAGCACAGTACTTCAGTAGGTGACTGTAATCCCAGCTACTTGGGAAGACAGGTGTGGATATACAAAGTTTGAGGCCAGCCTAGGCAACATAGTAAGACCAGACGCTCTCCCCTACCATAAATGAAATGTGTGGATTCTTTGCAAAGTCAAAAAATTATGTTTTACTTGCAAAGGTATTTGAATTCTAAACGAAAAGGCCCATCTTTAAGAAGAAAACTAAGTATTTCAACAGCCTGGCCTTCACTGGTGTGGTATTTTGCACATCATTTCCATAATGGCATGTGATATTCATTCGATCTTGATGAGGTGCCAGACACTGCTATTACAGTCGACCTAAAGTAACTAGCATACAAAAACTGGTGCCAAATGTTTCTGCGTTTTTGTTAATTACACCCTAGTTCAGAAGCCCAGTATTAAAAAGGAGCAACATTTACATTTCTAAAACTTAAGGACTAGGTTTTTGGTGTTGCCATCCCATAACATGCTTAATTCGTCATATCTGAAAGTTCAAGCTACCAATAAACGGGAGTTTCGAATTAGTACAAGTTATAAAGTTATGTGCTTTCCACTTATAAACTCGCATCAAAACAAAAATGTTGCTGAACGACAAGGAAATGGGAAGATTTGTTTTTCTTAGCAAGGAATGCTAAAGTGGAGTTATCACATAGTAAATGACAAGTAGAAAAAATATCAGCCCAAGTTTCTACTAGTTTTTACCGGCCCCACCGCGGATCTCCGCCCACCCTCCCAGCCCCACAAGCACCTGAACTTGGCGCTGTGGACAACCTCCCGTCTGCCTCCGCAGTCGTCGCCCACCGTCAGGACTCACGTGAACGAACTGGCTCCGGGAAGCAGCCTCGGTGGCAGGGCCAGGTCTCGCGGCTGGCTTCCAAGAGCGCGTTCCCGCCCCCTACCCGCGCTGCGCGCCCCGTTCTCCGTTAGACTCTCGCTCGGCTCGTTCAACAGCCAACGGCTGGCTGTCTTAGGGCCAGCCCGGCGGAAGTGGCGTGCCGGATAGAGGCGCACCGGAAATGATGTCACCAGGAAATCAATTCATCGAATCCTGCTTTCAGGGCGGGTGGTTGGAGAGCTTCATTGCTGTTTTGTTTTATGTTTGGCAGGGTTTCTTTATGTAGCGGTGGCTGTCTTGGAACTCATGATGCTGACTAGGTTGGCCTCGAACCAGAGGTCTGCCTGGGATAAAAGGCGAATGCCACCACACTCTACGGGGTAGTGGTTTGGTTTTGTCCTGGTGACCAGGACCTTCTACCTCCATAGGGTGGCGAGCGCGTACTTGGGGTCTCACCCACCGGGATCAAGCCCACAGCAAATCTGTTAAATGAGGTTCCAGTCCAGACCCCATGGTCAAGTCTGTGTACAGCGAAGTTCCCGGGATCTAGAGGGGTGGGCAAGGGATACCCACCACGTATCTTGCCCTGCCATAGACACCCCTATGCTGACACTGGTCACCACCCGCTATGAAGCCCCAAGTTCTTGTTTCCACCACTCCTTGTTGTAGGAGTGGTCATGAGCGCTAACCAACAACTTCCTAGAATAGTCAAAGCTGTAGTCTACATACTGTCAAACATAAAGTACAATGGAAAAAACGAATTTGGGGACTGTGGAGAGAGCTTAGTATGTAAAAGTCTTCAAGTGTGTGGTCTCCCGGAGCAGAGCATACACTCTAACCATGGTTCGAGACCCTGCTGAAATAAAGCAGAAACAGAAAATGGTTCCCCACCCAAGCCAGATTTAATACATGCATGCTCACCCATACCTGCAAAATACACACACACACACACACACACACACACTGAAAGGGGAGGTGGGATAATTTGGACGAGCAATGCTCATGGCATTAAAGTGTCGCCAAGCTTGACCAACTTCAATCCCTGAAGCCATGTTGTAGGGGTATACCAATTCCTAGAAATTGTCCGGACCTCCACATACACAGTAAATACAAAGCATTCAAGTATTCTTCAGAATGTAGCTGATCGTGACCTTTCTTCAAAACCACGGGGCCTTTTTAACTTAACCCTTCTTGGTTGGATCATGTATTCACAAAGTTTAGGCCTTTTATTTATTCAAGATGGGGTTTATGTAGTTCTGGTTGACCTAGGAAGAGATTACCCCAAGCCTCCCCCCCTGCACTGCCATTAAAGTTGTATTTTAAAGAGCTACATCCCAAACAAGGCTACCAGAAAAATTTTATACAACCTAATTACATAAACTAAAAGCTAAACATTTTTTATTGCCATCTCCAAGATGGAAGAAAACAAAAACCCATTTACATAACACGGTAACTCTATTCGGTAGACATGGCACAAAGAAGGTACTGCTCTATGACTTTTCAAATTCAGTTAACTTTATTTAAATTGAAAAATATTTCTTATAACTGCATTTAGCGTTAAGATCATTTATGAAAATCACCAGTATTTGTAAGGCAGAAACATTTATGTTAGCAAAACCAGTTCTTACTTTGGAGCTTATAATGTGGAAAATGGAGAAAAAAGTAGGTTATTTACAGAAGATATCTACATATTTTATTTTAATATTTAAGAATACTCAGGTACAAACTTGGTGACAGAAAAGACTTCAGAACACGCTGACATCTCAGAAACAATCTTCAAAGGTTTAGTTTTCTCCGTTTCTAGCAATGCCTAAGATCCTTCTTCATCTTCAATCTTGGGAGCCAAATAATACTTTAAGTGTCCCATGTCAGCAATTTTATACTCTACAACTGAAGACAGGAAAAATTAACTACTGAATACTATAAATATCACACTACAAAACAATTTTCAAAAAGTGTTATTATCTTACCAAGAGGTACATCTGCAGACATACTGAGTGTTACTGTAGGAGACAGTGGAGTGGCTTTTGTGAAAAAGTTCAGGTACCTCAGAGCAAAAGTTAGCTGAACTGGCTCATTCATATCTATGGTTACCTAGAGGAGAAAACAGGCTCACTATAGACATCTGCAGAAGATCATACTATTAGTTCATGGTACACATTACAAAACAAAACTGTTAGTTATCACCTTGGAAGGTTTGATGAAAACCTCAGACTAAAAAAGAAATGAGTTTAGCTCATCAATCCTGTAGAGCCATACCCCAAGCAATTAAGACAAAGGAATGCCATTCCTATTTAGACCGCAAACAGTAATCTCCTGCAAAGAATGCACGGAGAGGAAAAGGATATACGACCACTTCCAAAAACAAAAAGAACCAACAGTTGAATGCAAGCTAAGGGACAATGTAAACCAGTTTTCATTGTGTGAGTATCATTTTATTCAAGTCCCAATTCTTCAAATAAAGAATATGTAGATACTGAAAAATTCCTTAATTTCTTTTGTTGTGGAAATGCTTGCACTTCAGGCAAATACTGATGGATTGAATGTCTTGAGAACTGAGGAGCTGAAGTTGACAGGGAAGCAGACAATTCAGGAGACAGGTTAAGAACTGGGTTGTGTGCACATCTATGTTCTTATTCTTAGTTATACGTTCATTTACTTTAAATTCATGCAGAGGACAAGAAAGTAACATATTTACTATAAATACTTTGTGGTAAACACCCTGAATTTCACCCTAAAAATCCTATGTAGTCCATTCAGATCTCTGTATGCAATTCTGATGCTTGGGCTAACTAGCAAAACTTAAAAGTGTAACCATGAAATATACATGTGATTCCCAAGAAAGCCTTGATTCAGGGATACATAGGAATTAGAGGCCTAGGGTGTTCTGCTTGACTGAAGAGGGCTCGCCGGGCATTGTCCATGTCCTTTGCCTTCCCAATTTCTTTCCCATATTTTGAGATCCATATTCTGCCAGGTGGACAGGTTGACTTTAAGCTGAGAATCATCCTGCTGTAGCTCTGAGTACTAGTAATGGGTTTGAGCCACCATGCCCAGCTTCCTCTGGGCACATGTCATGAGCATTCTATGCATCTCTTTTTGTTTTCTCTGTGTAGCCCTGGCTGTCCTGGAACTCACTCTGTAGACCAGGCTGTCCTTGAACTCAGAAATCAGCCTGCTTCTGCCTCCAAGTGCTGGGATTAAAGGCGTGTGCCACCACTGCCTGGCTTCAGTGCAACTCTTACCATGTTGCACGAAGTCTTATTTCCTTTGGTACTGCGAGTACTCTTATTTATATTGAGTTCTCTTGCCTGTAACTAGGTCTAAATTGCAACGTAACTTTGCTGTCTTTTGCACCATTTAAATGAACTAGTAATTGAACCTGTAACACACAAAGCTACTAGAAGATCTACATGATCCCCAAAAGACTTTACACCCTCAGCCATTTTCTTCTGTTCACTTGCTAATTTGCACTTGTCAAGAGTATCTCCAGGAAGCAAAAGGTTGTACACTTTGCTTTCCGAATCCTATCTGAAAAGCTTATGGAGTCATCTCTGAGTTCCAAGCCAGCTTGGTCTACTCAAGACTCCATCTCTGAATGAATAAACAGTTAAGCTTACATTCCTGTTGCAGACACTGTTAACTGGATGACACCTCTTACTACTCACCGCTTCCTCCTCTTTATCAACATTACTTGTCTGTGACAACTTGATGTTTCCATTGCCAAGCTCTCCACTGGCAGAAAACTTCACCCCATCCTTTGCACAGGAAATCACAACAGCATCTCCAATATGGCTGAGGTCTCGGCATATACGTGCAAATTCCCCAGAAGGCATCTTTACTACACAGCTGTATTCCTGTTCCTGTAAATCCAAAAGTTCAAGGTCAGTCTAGAAAAGGATGAAGACTCAGCTTCATGTTCTCAAGACTTAGCATCTTAACCAGAACGCAAGACTTCTGTTAAAACCCCATCAATTTTAGACTGTTGTGGTTTAGTGAAAGGGTAGTGCGCCATTCATCCCAAACACCACAACTCCACTTTAGAACATGCTTCAGCCGGTATCACAGCTTGGTAAAATACACTTTCAGAAACAAGACACTCACCGGGATTCCAAGTTGTTCAACATCTAAGTCCATTAACTTCATTTCATAGTCTGAAACTTTCTCTTGATCTACCAAAAGAAAGCAAATGTTACTGAAGCACAGGTTCATATCTATAGTGTAAATTTTACCACAATTCTGTTAATATTCTTAGTTCTGAGAAACAGAAGCAGCACACTTTACTTTCTGAAACAACCAAGTTTTAAAGGTATGACTTACTTGGTGCTTCAAATACTAGTGCTAAGGTATCAGCATTATCTTCAGCCCTTAATGTAATGATGTCTTCATTACCAGCACACTTTAGGATTTTGGACATGCTAGGAAAAAAAAAAAAAAAAAGACACAGGTCTTATCAACATCATGTCCTCCACATCTACTTTTTAAAGGCAATTACAAGTTGTACTATTTCACACTAACGGTTGGAGAATTGTTAAAGACGCTAAGGGTAACCCAAACCCTCTTAGGGGTGAAGCAAATTATCAGGTATGAAGCAAATTATCAGGTATATGTGATCTTTAAAATCAACTTAGTAAAATGTGCTAAAGGCCAACATTCGAGAAAGCATCTTTCTGAGCCGGGTGTCCTTGGTTTCTAGTGTCCTGGAAGAGTGTGTCCTATCACGTCTGGCCTTTTCGTATAAATCTTTCAAAATGTATACAAGGGACCTTAATCCATGTTTCTGAAGCAAAATAATCACATATTGCCCTTGAACACCTCTACAGGAGGCACTAACCCAGGTGGCTGTAGCAAAGTTAAAAGCTAAAACTGAAAGATTTTCCCACAAATCCATGACGCGCAGTGAGATTCCGGAATTCAAGAAAAGGCCTATCGTCACTCTAAATCGAAAAGTACATTTTCACTAGAACTCGTTTATTAAGCGCTGAAATCAGCGACTCAAAGCTGCAGGCATTTAATAAGCATAGCTCGTTAGCACGCATTTTCCCGCTGACTCCCGCTTTGTGGCTTTGGCGCGGAAACAGAAGGCGCCACAGCCAGCGCGGGCTTTTCGGAACCGCGCGCTTTAGTGGGCGCTGCCCCCGGCACCACAGGCCAATCAGAAAGCGCGGATGGCCAAGTCAGCCAATGAGAGTGCAGGAACACAGCCCCGCCAAGAGCCTAAGCGGGAGGGCTGGGGCCCAGCTCCCGCCACCCGCTCACCTGGTGAGGTTCACGCCCATGGCCAGGTTGCGATCGCAGCGGTATGTGTCGAAACCTTCGGAGCGCAGAGTAAGCTGCACCAAGGAGACGTGTGACGAGTCCATGCTCTGTAGGTTCACGCCGCCCGAGCTGATGTCCCAGCAGGCCTCATTGATGAGGTCTTTGAGAGCCTCCAGCACCTTCTTCAGGATGGAGCCCTGGATCAGACGTGCCTCAAACATGGTGGCGGAGTTGTGATGACTAGACGAGAGCTACTGTAACAGGAGCGAGGTCTGCCTGCCAAGGTACCCCGATTCACGTTGCAGAAGCGGCAGCGAAGGCCCACTGCGACGAATACCAACCCCCTGCGCCCGCAACCGTCTAATGCCGCGGCTTCCTAGGCGCGCGCTCTTTCCATGCGCGAAGTCGTGGCGTCACAGCGCTGACCCACCCACCTCTCCTCTAGGGCCAATCGTATCCGTGGTTTGAGCAAGGCCCGCCCCTCCGCGTATGCAGAGGCGGGGCTGCGGGGTTGGAGCGTGGGAGGCGAAGGGCATCACGGGGTTCGCGCAGGCTGTTGTCACCGCCCAAGTTTGTGGGCTCTTAGGCTGTGGTTTCCATCCTAGGAAGTTTCCGCGCCACGGAAATGAAAGTCACATGCAAACCAAGCTGTGCGCGGCGGCCTACCTTGAAGCTGGAGAATAATAGCTACTTCAAACGCTGCGGACGCTTTCCCTTTACTAACGCGTAAGAAATATGCCGCAAAATATCGAGTAATAAAGAGATCACCATATCTTAACATCCCCCCCAATTTCATATCACTTTTCTGTGTGCGTCGCTCTAAACTTTCCTCCCTAAAGAATAAAAAAATACCTCTTAACGTGAACGCTTCTGCAAAGAAGATACACAGTCCAAATGTATCACGTAATTAGTTTCCTGTAATGGCTGGTTCTCTTTATTTTTCTAAAGGTAGATATTAGTAGTATTTCCATCTTAATTTTAGGCTGAAGATGAACTCAAGCCTGAGCCCCATCTTGAGAATGTTAACAGTTGCAGGTGGAGCGTCTTTCCTAAATCTCTGGGCTGCACCATTTTGTTCTACTCAAGTTTCTTTTTCCTATTGATTGTGAGGATGGGGAAGAACTGAATGCTGGTAACAGACATCATTTACAAAAGAATATAGAGTTTTTCGATTTCTAATGTTTTTTCTTTTTGTTTTGGTTTTGCTGGTAGATAAGATATATTTGATAATGAAAGTGTAAAACTTTAATGTGAGACTTAACTGCTTCCATTTGGAAAGCCTCTTCTAACTGTAGAGAAGTTCTCTTGAGTTGTATAGACACAACTTTTGGTGTATGATGTTTTATTTATTTGCAAGTTGTTTGTTTGTTTGTTTTTTAACTAATAAGGTCTATAAGATTTCAGAAAGTTAAAAGGATTGATTTAGCTGGTTGAGAGTGATTGACAACAGTGATTCCAGCACATGGGAAGGCTGAGGTGGGAGGGTCTAGATTTAAACTCAGCCTGGACTGTCAACCAAGACTGACACAAAGGGGAACAAGAAATGGTTTATGTATGAGGATATTAATCACATATCATGTGTATTTATTCTTTCCTTACTTACAGCATTTCTCTTTAGTTTGTCTTGTTTGGTTTTTCTTTTCCTGGCTTGGGGAAAAGGCAGAACATTGTATAGCAACTCTTATCATTGAGCTACAGCCTCAGCCTGTTAAGAGCCTCCATATTTTTTGAGGCTTGCTTCAAACTCACTCTGTTATCCATGCTGGCCTTGAACTCACAGTTTGATGGGATTATAGGGCTGTGGCATCAAGCCTAATTCTTTAGTTTAATATCTTGGTTTGTAGGATTTCTCTGTTTTTTTTTTTTTTTTTTATCTTATATCTAGTTATGATGAAATGCGAACTTATTTATCTCTCTCAAGGTATTGAAGATTCATCTATTTCATTAAGTCTAGAATACTTTTGACCATTCTCATGCCAAATGTCAATTTTCCCTACAATGTTCACTCTGTCTGACATATGTATTAGGAGTATCTGTTTTATTGGACTTTAGATATATTCAGTTTTTTTGTTTTTGTTTTGTTTGAGATAAAGGTCTGATGTTCCCTGGCTGTACTGGAGTTTGCCTGTTTGCTTGGTAGACCAGGCTGGCAAATTTGACTTTTTAAAATTGATGTGTATGAATGTTTTGTCTGCATGCATGTCTGTGTACTATGTGCTTGCCTAGTGCCCCTGGAGGCCAGAGGCAGCATTGGAGCCCCTGGGACAGGAGTTACAGATGGTTGTGAGGTACCACGTGGGTGCTGGGAATTGAACTCCAGATCCTCTGCAAGAGCTGAGTGCTCTTAACCACTGAGCCATCTCTCCAGCCCAGCATTTATGTCCATTTATAAGATGCACCATTATTTTATGCAGCACAAAAGCACTACCATACGGTGCTTTATCACATACAATTTTGATATTGTAATAGTTAAAAATAAAAACAGTTATGGGCTAGAGGGATGGCTCAGTGGTTAAGAGCACTAACTGCTCTTGCAAAGGATCTGAGTTCAGTTCACAGCACGCACATGGCAGCTTAGAATCCTTTGTAACTCCATTTACAGGGAACCTCACACCCTTTTCTGGCCCCCAAGAGCACCAGACACATACATGGTAAATATATGTACTTGTCAGCAAATACACATATACATAAAATAAAAATAATCTTAAAAAAGAATACTATTCTGTGGCATCTGGAGTTTCATCCATTTGTAAGTTTTGATGCTGGCATTTCTTGTTTTACGTGTAATGTATTGTGTTTTTTTTTGGTTTTGTTTTGTTTTGTTTTTTTTAGACAGGGTTTCTCTGTATAGCCCTGGCTGTTCTGGAACTCACTCTGTAGACCAGGCTGGCCTTGAACTCAGAAACCCACCTGCCTCTGCCTCCCAAGTGCTGGGATTAAAGGCGTGCGCCATCACTGCCAGGCTGTGTTATTGTTTTATTAACATTTATTTATTTATATGTGGTGTATGCGTGCCTCAGCACATGTATGGAGGTCAGAGAAAAACATGCAAGAGTCAGCTCTGTTCTTTCACCATGGATCCCAGGATAGAGCTCAGGTGGCCAAGCTTAGTGGTAAGTCCCTTTACCTGCTAAACTGTCTTGACAGCCTGAATTATTCCTGCAGACATTAAAAGATAAGGTAGGCCTGGGCTTGCAGCTTAGAGTTACTGTGTGGTTAGGACCTTGAGTTAGATCTCCAGATATCACAGCACAAACAAAAATAAAAACCCATAATATAGCTACAAATATTGGTGAGAGTTTTCTTTTCTTGGGTTTCTTAAAGTCTTGTTTCCTTTGCAAACCAGAATGTGTTCTTTCCTACCTGTGGTCTTGCTTTGCTAGCAACATTAACAACAATATGCATCTTCTGTTGCTCTGTCTCAGTGCTGGGGGCTTACATAATATTTTCTTTAATGCCTAGATACCGAGTAATCATTTTAGAGACTTTTTTAAATGCTGGGAACTGATGTCAGGACTTCAGAAAAGCTTAACAGAAACCAGCCTTTGAGCTACACCCCAGGCCCCTGAAGATATTTTAAATGGCAGATAAACTCCATTGGCACGATGCCTGCAGTGCCCATGACTTTGTTGAAACAAGTACTTAAGACTAGCTATGTAGTAGTTGTAGAAGGCTGTCTAAGGAGGTAGCATTTTAGCAGAGAAGCTAGCAGTTTGGGAGTGGAAGAAAGAACATTGTAAGAGAAAACAGAATGATTAAAATAGTAGACATTAGCGCTGGGGATATAGCTCATACATACTCACAAGTCTCCGGGTTCCATCCCCAGCAACACACACAGGGGGGGGGGGGAGGAAGGAGAGGAGGAGACTGATAAGCATGGTAAGAAAAGGCGTGCTCAGTGTCTTGCAGTAGAACTCAAAGGTTGACATGACTGGAACATAATGAAAAGTGGGAGACCAATGTAGGTGGAATTGCAGAGCCAGGCAGGGACAGACCACACAGGACTGTGTTGGTCCTTTGTAAGTACAAGGACACCTTAAAACAGACCCCTTCACTTTAAATACAGGGTCTCACTGTGTGGGTCAGGCTGCCCTGGAACTTGTTACATGCATAGGGTAGTCTCAAACTTAGGACCCTCTACAACATTTTCAGGGGTCTTTAGCATTTAGGAAAGGAATAAATGGACTGCGCATATTTTTATCTAGTGTCTGGTTCCACTTTTAGAACACATCTATGGAATCTTCCCAATAACAATTCTTCAGACTCCAGATGAAGTTTAAGTTAGGTGTGGTAACCAAAGTTGGTAATGAAGTAGGATAAAAGGAAAGAGTGATTATTACACACTGGTTTATTGATTTATTTTGTGAAAACACTGCTAGTACAGCTTGTTGTCGAACAACGCCACCTTACTCCAGGAACAGAAAGACATGGACAGGGGCTAAAGCAATTGAAAAATCTCAACCCCAAAATGGTTGTTGTCCCTAGCAACCTGACCACAAAAGCTTACACTTGCCAACGGTAACACTTGCATTTGAAAAGCAAAAAGCTAATTGTGATGCATGTTTCTTGGAAGACATTCGCTTACTTGCCTGCTCATCTCATCTCATCTCATCTCATTTTAAAATACAAAATGAGAATGCAAAATGGACTTGGAACTGAAGTGTTTTTTGTTTTTGTTTTATTTTTGGTTTTTGTTTGTTTTCTTTTGTTTTTTTTCTGGTTTTTTGTTTTTTGTTTGTTTGTTTGTTTGTTTTTCGAGACAGGGTTTCTCTGTGTAGCCCTGGCTGTCTTGGAACTCAGTCTGTAGACCAGGCTGGCCTGGAACTCAGAAATCCGCCTGCCTCTGCCTCCCAAGTGCTGGGATTAAAGACGTGCGCCAACACTGCCCTGCTTTATTTTTTTTCAAGACAGGGTTTCTCTATATAGCCCTGGCTGTCCTGGAACTCACTCTGTAGATCAGGCTGGCTTTGAACTCAAAGGTCCATGTGCCTCTGCCTCCCAAGTGCTGGGACCGATGGAGTGCAGTACCATGGCCCCTCAGGACTAAAGTCTTTCAGGAGCTATCATGGCTTTGGTCCACCAGTGACTATGTCTCTGCTCCACTCCTGGTGTGGGAGTACTTATTCCGGAGAGATTCCTGCAACAGCAATTCTGGCTTTAGGGAGAATGAGGGAAGAGGAGTTTGAGGTCATCCCTGGCCACACAAGTTTGCAGTCAGCCTGAGCTATGTGAGACCTTCCTAAAACAACTGAGAAGCAGGGGTGGACTGTGGTAGAGTGTCAAATTACATTCAAGTGAATGTATATTCAGTAAGAAAAATATTTTGGTAAATCCTTATGACATCTTGCTGTATGGGCTTCTAACCATAAAGCACTCCATAAGACATGAAGAATATTTTAAAACTTCTAAAAGTCCTGCTTTGGTGAGCACACTTCAGGTTTTAGTGGCTCAGGACATTAACTCAAACTGAGGTGGGGTTTTTATTATTTTAATTCGAGTCAGGTTCTTAATGGAGCCTAGGCTAGCCTGGAACTCACTATGTATTTATTCCAGGATGTACTTGGACATGCAATAATTCTCCTGTCTCAGCTTCCTGAGTGCCAGGATTGCAGGCATAAACAACCTGGCTTTTAAGAAGGTTCTGTAGGCCAGGCAGTGGTGGCACACGCCTTTAATCCCAGCACTCGTGAGGCAGAGGCAGGCAGATTTCTGAGTTCAAGGCCAGCCTGGTCTACAGAGGTGAGTTCCAGGACAGCCAGGGCTACACAGAGAAACCCTGTCTCAAAAAAAACCAAAACCAAAACCAAAACCAAAAACAAACAAAAAAGATGGTTCTGTAGAAGCTTTAGATTTGGATTAGGTATCTGTTCTGAGCCCAAGAGACCAAACCAGTGCACAGTGTCACTGCAGAAGCAGCTTTGGCTGGTTATCAAAGGTTCTGTAGCCAATGAACTGATAAAGCTGTGAACAATTATCTAGTTCAACTACAGTCAATTGCTAATTGATTGACTAAGTTGTAGTCACCTAAATTGTTTCCTAATTCACAGCTATGATTTTCTGAAAATGCTCTCTGATTGCATTGTTGGCCCAAAATCTCAGAACCTTGGTTCTGGGAGCTGGTAGAATCTTGAGTAGCATTCTTTAGTTCTTTGCTAAAAAAAAAAAAAAAAAAAAAGGCCTTACTGAAGGATTAATGTAAAAAGCCTTGACTTTATTTTTTTGTACTGGAATGGGACACAGGACCTGCAGCCTGCGCACACAGCTTTGCCACTGAGAGCTGTTGGGGGTTGATCGCCTGCTACTGTGTATACAAATGCTAACTTCTTAACCCCAAGATCTGTTGTGACCCCCCATCCTCTACACACACCAGTCTTTGTTGTGTAAAATGTGCTCCCCAGTTTAAAGCTATTGGTTAAATAAAAGTGGATATTGCCAATTCCTGGAGAGAACAGAGGTAGGTGGGGTTTCAGTTACCAGGCTGAGAGACACAGGTAGGGACCACAGAGAGAGAGAAGAGAAGGCAGAAGGAAGACAGGAAGAAGGGAGGAGAACATGTGTGTGTCCATTAGATGTGATGGACCAGGAGCACATGGCCAGATGAAATGCCCCGACTCACAGAGCAGAAATAACCCAGGCGAGACTCAAAAACAGCAAGTACTTGAGGAGCACAACTGAGAGTTAACCAGTCTATGGTATAAGTAATTAGATTAGGAGTGATTGTGCTAAGCTGATCTTAAAAATCCATAGGAGTCTGTCTCAATTATTGGGGGACTGGCCAGGTCATAGTAATAACTAATAGAGTTATTAAGTTATTAATCTTTCAAAACCATTACAGAAAGTTTGTTTGCAGTTCTGGACTTTCCTTCAGTAAGAGAAAGGGAGCTTTGCTAAAAATCCAGAAGGGCATGGCTTCCAGAATCAAGGCCTAATGTTAGCATATGTGTGAAAATACTGTTTGGCGCCTTAACAAATATTCATTCCCCAGAGATATGTCTTAACCTCTTGTGTGAAGAGGGATGTGGGAGTATAAAAGGTGGTGTTTTGTCAGGGCTGGGGTTGGAAGCCAGGGCTGTGCACCTGATCTACCTCCAAGTTACCCCCATAGGCCCTGGTGTAATTTTCTGGTGGGAATTTGGAAAAAAAAATATCAAAAGTCTTAGAATTTGGGGCTGTGGATGTGGTTCACATTGCAGAAACTTTCCACATAAGCAGGAAGTCATGGATCCTGTCCCTAGCACCGCATAAACCTAGGACTTAAGCCTGGTGGTGGTGGCATACACCTTTAATTCCAGCCTTCGGGAAGCAGAGGCAGGTGGATCTCTGAGTTCAAGGCCAGCCTGGTCTACAGAGTGAATACCAGGACAGCCAGGGCTACACAGAGAAACTGTCTTGAAATACTAACACCCCTCCCCCCCAAACAAAACACTCCCCACCCCAACAACAATGGCACAAACCTAGGATTTAGGATGATGAGGCTGGAGGTGTTCAGTGAACAGCAGCAAGAGGGGCGGGAGAAGATGATCACAATGAACCAATGGGCAATGGCCTCCAATGAGCCTGGGCCTATGAGGGGGTGTTAGGTAGGCTGTAACCCTTTACTGTGGACCACACCTAGCCTTCCTGACAATTCTTTAATAAGAATTCCTGATAATTCTTTTATTGTTAAGGAATTGTTCACTGACAATTATTCCTGTAAGCAGAGGTCTGGTATACCTGTTTAGAGAATTCGGCAATTTCATGCCACTTGCATCATATATGTATGTATGTACATATGTATGTATTTATACGGGACCTCAATATGTAGCTCTGGCTGTACTGGAACTCACTATGTAGACCAGGCTGGCTCACAGAGCCTACCTCTGCTTCCTGAGTGCTGGGGATTAAAGACATGTGCCACTATGCTTGGCTGTTTGTTTTCCAAGACAGGGTTTCTCTTTGCAGCCTTGACTATCCTAGAACTTAGTCTGTAAACCAGGCTGGCCTCAAACTCAGAGATCCATCTGCTTCTGTCTTCCAAATACTGGGATTAAAGGTGTGTACCACCATTGGCCTGGCTGCCTGGCTTTTTAAAAAGTTAATATTTAGTTTTTGTTCTTTTTTTTTTTTTTTTTTTTTTTTAAATATCAAGATCAGGGGTGAGGTTTGGTGGTGTACTCCTGTAATACTAGCGTTTGGGAGGCAGAGGCAAGAAGATTGCTATGAGTTTGAGGCCAGCCTGGTCTACAGAGTCCAGATGTCCAGAGACCTTGTTGAGAGAGAAAGGAAGAAAGAAAGAAAGAAAGGAAGGAAGAGCCGGGCAGTGGTGGTGCACACCTTTAATCCCAGCACTTGGGAGGCAGAGGCAGGCTGATTTCTGAGTTCAAGGCCAGCCTGGTCTACAGAGTGAGTTCCAGGACAGCCAGAGCTACACAGAGAAACTCTGTCTAGAAAAAAACAAACAAACAAAAGAAACCAAACAAACCAAAAAAAAAGAAAGGAAGAAAGGAAGAACAGGAGGTGTTTTATTATGAAGTGACATTACTATATCCAATAGTAGCTGCCTCTTAGACTAGGTTTACAATCAGCCTGGATATTCTGGGAGACTAAAATCCCAAGTTCTGTTAATGAACACAGTATTAAAAATAAAGGAATTAACCAAGAGTATAATGAAGGGAAAACATTATAATAAAATATACCTGAGGTTTGGAGAAATGGCTCAGTGGTTAAGAGCACTTGTTGGTGATGCAGAGGACTCGATTGATTTTTAGCACCCACACAATGGCTCACAACCATCTGCAACTCCAGTTCCAGGGGATCTAATAACCTCTTTTGATTTTGACCTCTGCAGGGATTAGGCACATACACTTGGAATAATAATAAATCTAAGAAAAATTGTACAATGAAAAAATTACAAGAAAGAAAATTACAAAATGTCTGAGTCCTGGAAGAAAAGATTCCAGAGGAAAGGCTAAATACAATGAGCAGAACAAAATGAACCAACCAACTGAAACAAACCCCCAGGAACTGCGGGGGCACAAGATAATGTTTTGTGATGACAGAGGAAGACTTTTTACTTTTCTTTCTGCAATTGAAGGAGAGGCATTAAAACTGAAGTGCTATTAGCATGACTTGTAGAATTGTCTGCTTAATGGATTCCTGCTCTCTACAACACTGATTTTAGGAATGCATTTGGTTTGAGCTCAATTAGGCCTGATGATAAGGGAGGACTTTGTTCAGGCCAAATTCTAAGGCATTATCTCATTGAGTACATATTTCATAACTCTGATTTATATTGATTGATTTCCAGGTCTTGGTTTATTTTTGATGTGGATGGGTGTTTTGTCTCCATGTACATCTGTGTACTATGTGTACACCTGCTGCCCTCAGAGGCTAGAAGAGAAGTTGAATCTCCTAGGACTGTAGTCTCAGTTGTGGGCTGCCATGTGGGTGCTGAGAATTTAGCTCAGGTCTTCTGGAAGAACAGCCATCTCTCCTAGTCCCTGAGCCATCTCTCCAGCCCTGTTTTATTTTTTAAGATAATATTTATTTTATTTTTTGTATGCTCGTGACTTCTGGGTTATGTGTACGTGTGTACCATGTAAATGCAGACGCTCCTAGGGCCAGAGGAGGGAATTGAACCCCTTGGAACCAGAATTATAGGCAGTTGTGTGTCCTCTATGGGTGCTTAGAACCAAACCTCCATCCTCTGCAAGAGCAGTAAGTGCTCTTAACCATTGAGCCAGTTCTCTAGCCATTTATTTTGGTCTAACTTGCTCCAAGGAACTTGATGCCCTTAATTAGCAGGAAGTAGTCTCACCATAGTATCGCCCCTTTCACCTCTAGCCTCTTTTTTTCTCTCCTGCCTAGTGATAGGGGGTTGAAAGGGTAGAAGAAGAGGGGTGGAGAAGGGTAGAAGTAAAAAGAACCCACAAAGTAGCCAAAGTCTGGCTTCAAGTGGTACTTATTTCTAACAGAACAAAGCAAAAACCCAAACCCAACAAAACCAGCAACCATCAGTAGAGGAACAAGAGCACCCAAGCATTTGTGCAAAGCTGTTAAATAGCTAATAAAATTCAAAGTCCAGAGGTTTGACGTTTGTCTGAATATTTTGCTGTTACTTTGAAACATCATAACAAGAACTTACGAATAAACTCAGAGACCAGTATTATTTAATGTCTTTTTCAGAACTCTTCCTATTTTCTGAAAATTCACAGCTCAGGTCAAAATCGCTAAAAGGAAACTGAACCTACGTGTGGAAGACTTCTGTTAAATTACAATATGGAGCCTTTAATCCCAGCACTCGGGAGGCAGAGGCAGGCGGATTTCTGAGTTCGAGGCCAGCCTGGTCTACAGAGTGAGTTCCAGGACAGCCAGGGCTACACAGAGAAACCCTGTCTCGAAAAAAAAAAAAAAGAAAAGAAATTACAATATGGCTAAGGACTGGGAGCCCTGTTTTGCACGAGAACAATGGTACTGAACTCAGGCAGCATATATGAACATTGATTACAGCGTGATTTCGGTAACAGAGGTATGGGTTCTAATTCTTACTAGTAACCTTGTAGCTGCCAGCTAAATGCTTAGGTTATGTCAGGAATATAGGAGCTACATAGGAAACATTCCTTTCAGTCCAAAGATTTTCTAACAATCCTTTGCGGGTGTTAGCTTACTCACAGAAGTTGTGGTTAACAAGAGCGAGGCCCCAAATTCTACTTTCAGCACAAAACAGGACAAAAACTTAAGACAAGAAATACCTTGGATGATGTTACTTGCAGAAATCATATCCATTTCTAAGTGTTTTTGGTTTTGGGTTTTTTGGGAAAAAAACAGGGTTCATTGGGTAGCACTGAAACAGACTACATAGATCAGATCCACTTGCCTCTGTCTCTGGAGTGTTGTGAAGGTGTGTGGTTTGAACGAGACAAACTAACCAAGGTTATTTCTGAGTTCGGTGCCTAGACAGAATCAGTGCTCACTAATTTACTAGAGACCACGGCTTGGCAAGGCAAGGTGAGCTGAAACTTAGGTTTCACCTCCTGCTATGATGCTTAGAGGTTCGCTTGGACTCCCAAGCTGAGAGCAGCAAGTGTTGGCGAGCCTAGGCCGCCGAGAGGTGCTGTTGTTCCCTGGTAACAGGTTACCTTCTGGACCCAGCACTCGCGCGCGGGCACTCGCGGTAGGAACCAAGGACCCCATTGGTTCATTCTGCTCCTTTCTCCCGCCCGCTCCAGGTTTTGTCCAATGAGTGTCTCGAACTCCGCTTCTCCCTTTCCCCGCCAGGCTGCCCCGCCTCCTGGCGTCTGGGCTCCCCGGAGGAGATGGCGGCAGTGCGCGTGCGCGCTGGCTCGCAGCATCCCGGGAGGAGGAGCGAGCGGCCGCTGGGGAAACAGCGGCTCCGCTCTCCGGGCAAGGGCGGCGGCAGCGGTGCTGGGCGGGGCCGGGCTCGGGGCTAGTGCCGCTGCTGCAGGGGCTCTGTGAGGCACGGTGCTCTGTGGGGCTGCGAGGTGCTCGGGCCAGCCGAGGGGCCGTGCGCACTTAGCGGACCTCCGCGGCCACTGCGCTGCTCACTCTGCGTGACGTCGCGCCGGGGTCCCCAGCATGACCGAGCTACGGCAGAGAGCTGTCCGCGAGGACGCACCTCCGGAGGACAAGGTAGAGGCATCGTTGAGTGCGGAGGGGCGCGCGGGCAGCCTCGTCCTCTGACCTTTGTCGCGGCCCTGGGCACCAGGCCTGGGCTGTGCAGAGGGTCGGCGAGCGTCCTTTGCTGGTGGGGACAGCCGCCTGCGGGCACGGGGGGTAGCGCGTGAGCTCTGGAGGGTCCTCCTCACCTTCTCTAGGCCTTCCTAATGTGGAGACTGGACACCCCACAGATCTTACTTGGGGCCCCGAGAGTGCGAATGTAGGCTTACCGCTTGCTTTACAAATACTACTGTTAATTGGGGAGCAGGGAGACTCAGGCCAAAGCATCTGTCCCCTGGGAGATTAAAACCTTCTTTTGAACTTGATTAAAACATTAAATCGTTGGTTCTATCAGAGAGGCCTCTTGATTCACGCGGTGAACTGGCGGGTTAGTGAGCAGGTATGTGCTCCCAATGGTGGGTTTGTTTACTGCGCCAAATATGGACATTGATGGGGTAAAAAGGAGGAAGGTAAGGAGGCCATTTTGGCAGGGACACAGCCAATGTGGGGGCGCTCCTTTGGTTGAAAGTGCGAGGTTTGTGTGAAGTTGAGAAAGGTGGAGAGTGGTTGTTTTAATGTGGACGTTGAGTGACAGTATTTGTGGTCAGGATCAGTGAGTGATGTGTAGAACCGACTGGGACAACCTGGACCAGAATGATGGAGACTGGTTAACTCAGGGATTGCCAGCTTGTGACCTGCAGAAGCTTTCGTAGGCCTACAAGCTGATACGGAAATAAGGGTTCTGCTGACAGTCTGTTTCTAGCCTGTCTTCAATAAAGGAGGATATGCCGCGTTTCCCCTGATTAGTAGTTGACAGAGTTTAGTATCTTTGTTTGCTTGTTCGAGACTGGGTTTCTCTGTGTAGCCCTGGCTGTCCTGGAACTTGATCTGTAGATTAGGCTGGCTTCCATCCCAGAGATCCGTCTGAGTGCTGGGACTAAAGGCCCTCTGCCGATACCCCCTTCCCCAAATGCTGTTTAAGGAGACATCATCAAGCCTAAGCACCCACGTTTGTCGTCTGAACTTTTATTTGGTTTTAGACACAATCTCTCTATGAAGCCCTGCTACCTGGCTTGGACCTCATCCACCTCTGCCTGCCCTGTGCTATGTTGTTAAAGGCACTAGTCCCCCCAGCCAGCTTGTACCTTTTTACTGTGTTTAAATTTGTTAGAGAGAACATCAGGACGGAAACAAGCATAAGCCTTAGGGACAGTGTGCCAACAGTAATTTACTAGGAAGAATGTTTCAGATGAAAGATAAAGCGTTTAAACAACTTTGTTACTATTGTAGACAGTGGGTCATCAGAGGAGAACTCTTGTATTCCTTTGGAGAAAGTTTAGGGCTGAGGTCCAGATTTAGGAGTACATTTCAAATACATATAAATCTCTAATCTTCCCCGAGTATAGTGGATTGGCCCTGAAGAAAACTGTGCTCTGAATACTCCTTGGTGAGTTTGAATGCCACCCTGTCTAATTAAGGGTGACTTCAAGCTGTGAGAAGTGGGAGAAGACAGAAGGTCTAGCTGAGTGTAGTGGAGCATGCCTACGGTCCCAGCAGAGGCAGGGGCAGGTGGATCTCTGAATCCAGCCTGGTCTACAGAGCAAGTTCCAGGACAGCCAGGGCCACATAGAGAAACCCTGTCTTCAAAACAAAACAAAATAACCCAACAAACCAAAATTTGATAGCTGTTGGATTATAGCTACACCTACATGTACGTACACACACGCATGCTTTTGCTTAAAAAGGTAACTATAATAATTAGACAAGACTGCCGGACAATGGTGGCTCACGCCTTTAATCCCAGCACTTGGGAGGCAGAGGCAGGTGGATTTCTGAGTTCGAGGCCAGCCTGGTCTACAGAGTGGGTTCCAGGATAGCCAGGGCTACACAGAGAAAACCTGTCTCCAAAAAAAAAAAAAACTTGGACAAGACAAAACAACTGTGCTATCAGTGGGGGCGAGGCAACTTTTACTCCCCATCCAGCTCATTGGCTCCGTTTCCCAAATGTAAAGTGTCAGTTGACTCTTATATTCACTTCCACATTTTAGGTAGAGAAGATATGAGGAGCTGTCCAGCCTAAGTAATTACAAGTGCATTTAAACCGCGTGAGCAGTGAAAGAAACTTGTGGTTGGTTGTGAGATCTGCTAGGTGTATGCTCCCTACTTCCTAAAAGATTGTGTAGGGCCAGCAGCCCATGCAGGGTAATGATTACTTATTATTTCTGAATTGTTATACATGGGATTTTTAATAGCATAAAAATAAATATAAAAATAAAGTAATTTAATAAAAGAAAAATTAAAAAGTGACTTAAAAATAAATAAATAAATAAAAATGCACTTAGGACACAGTGAAATGCCTTATTTTTTGATGAATATAGTAAAAATTTTAAAATCTTAATTCTTTAGAGAAAGATCTGCTTTTATTTATATGTGTCTGTGCATGTGGGTGTGCGTGCCTGTGGAGACCAGTAGAGGGCGTTGGACCCGCTGCAGCTCCTCCTTTGGGCGCTCAGGACCTGCCTGATGTGCAAGCTGGGAACTGAACTCAGGTATACTCAGGAGCAGCAAGCCCTCTCAGCTGTGGAACTGTCTCGCCACCCAGTTCTTATTTATTGTTCCGTAATCTGGAGAAAGACCTGCTGCCATAATTCTGATTTTGCTAACACTGTTGTATCCCAGTCCAAGGGTTTAGATATAACAAAGCTCTGATGTCTTTTGGAAAAATGAATTGTGAAATTTGAACCCTGTTACTTCAATAGTGCAAGAATCCAAAGAACAAATTTCAAGGCAGGTCTTTAAAGAACAACTTTGAAAGATTTCTCAAAATGTTATAGCTGCTAATATGTGTTTGCAAATCAGTCTTGTTCATAGACAAACATCACTGTCAAAATTATCTGAAGAACGTGTTCATAAAAGGTCAGGAGGTATTTTGCCATATTTAGCATCTAGAATGGAATTCTCAGAGCTAGTTGCTACTAAAGGAAATGTTCTCTGGGATCTGGAGTCCCAAAGCGGTTGACAAGCTTTAGGACAGTTCTCTGTTGCTGGCCATGTTTTCCCAGCACAGTGTAGGAAACTAAAGGATGAAACCTGGACCATAATACTAAAAACAATTGGATTGGCATGTCAGGAGACTTTTTGTTAGGGACTTAAATGGAAGGTTCTGGATTTTCTGCTTTACTTAGGTGCTGACATGGTTTGAAAATATAGCATTAGTCGTTTCAAGGGGTTCTATTATAGATGGATGAAGTTAGTATAGATAGGCAACAAGTTGTTTGTTTGTTTATTAACAGGGTCTTGTTGTGTACCCTAGGCTGGTCTCAGAGTTGCTATTTAGCTCAGGCTGGTCTTGAATTGGAAATCCTCCTGTCTCTGTCTTCCCAGGCTTGGTATTAAAGGTATATGCCAACATGGCTAGAAAGGAGAATTCACGTTTTAGTTGCAGATAAATCAGAGTGTTCGTGAGATCAGCCTCCTATGACTAGACTCTGCCATGTTACCACTTGTGTAAGTCAGTTGTCAAGCCCTAAATTATAAGTGGGAAAAGGGCATGTGCTTCATAGGTCATTTGAGTGGATCAGTGTGTGTACAGGGCATGCACCAAGAAGAGCGTGTTAGCCACTGCTGCTGCTGGTTTAAACAGATTTTAATAGAATTTAAATTAATTTTTTTGTATGTGTTGGTGTGACCAGTGTTTGTTTCTTTGTGGGGGGTCTTCTTTCTTCCACCCTTCTCCACCTGTTTTAACTCCTTAACACTAGTTAAGGGAGAAAAGGGGATGTATGCATGTGTACTACATGTGTGCCTGGTGCCCATGGAGCCAGAAGAGGGCACTGGATCCCCTGGAACTAGGATTACTGATGGTTGTGAGCAGTCATGTGGTGGTAGGAATGGAACCCAGGTCCCTTGCAAGAGCAACAAATGCTGTTAACCACTGGAGAATCCCTTCAGCCCTGTGTATTATTTCTTTTTTAAAAAAGTTTTCATATAAGGAGTGACTTGGGAATTGAAAAAGCAGAAAACCTTAACCACGGCTTGTAGACATTATGTAGTGAAATGTGGCAGGAAAAGGCAGGTTTGTCATCTACCCTAGCGTTTTAGGTTTCTTAAAATTTTTTAAATATTTATTTCTTTATTATTTGTTGTCTGAGGTGTGCATTGGCACATGCGGAGGTGAGAAGGTAACTTGCAGAGTGGTGCTTTTTCTGCCTGTAGAAGCCCGGAGTTTGCCCTCAGCTTGGTGGGAAACACCTTTACCCATTGAGCCATCTAGCTGGTGTATGGTGGAAAAACAATATTTTATTTTAAGGACTTGGTTACCTCCCAATTTATGACTGCTTGACATCCATTTTCCCTACAAGGCTAGTTTTATTCAAAATGCTTTGTATTTGCATGTGTTAGTATATTTCTTTATGACTTAATATCCTTTAAAAATGTTACCTTGCTGTCTGGGACTCTGGGAGTACAAGGGGTCTTCCAGGTTGTTGCTTCATGTAAGAGGCACCACCACCTGCCTCGGTAAGTTTCTTGCCTAAGGTAACGTAGTTAGTTAGCTGCAGGGCTTGGTAGTGTGAGTCATTGAAGTTTTTCCTCTCATGTTGCATAATGCCTTTAAGGATATGGGATTAATGCATTAAGTTAAAGTCTTTACAAGTTCTTATATTGATGTGTTTTGGTTTAAAAAAATTAAATTTTATCTATTCTTCTTATTTCTTGATTTTTATTATTATTTGTTTAAAAGACAGTCTCACTATATATTCCTGACTATCCTGGAACTCAGTGTGTGGACCAAGATGAGAGATCCCAGGCTCTGTCTCTTGAGGGCTGGGATTAAGGGTGTGTGCCACCACCTGAGGCTCAGTTTTCTTATGTAATTGTAAATAAAGAGTTGCAAAAAAAAAATCTCTTAGGTGTAAAATGTAAAATGCAAGTGAGGTCTCATATGTGTGTGTGGTGATTGTAGAAAGAAGTATTTATTTATTTAAGAGAAAGTAGATTAGACAACTCTCAGTCGTTGGTTCTCTGATTTATACATTTTGAAGTCCATCCCTGAGTGTAGCTACTGGGCCATCCGTGAATGGATCTCCCTTTTGGGGCTTGGCCCCCACAGAACTTCACTCCGGGCAGTGTGAGTATGTGAGGCCACTAGAGGAAGTGCTGGCCAGGCATGACTAAGCATCAGAACTGTCTGTTCCAGCATCCTCATCATCAGATTGGCACCTCCCAGATGTTCCCTCTCAGTCTCCTGTGTGCATTGCCTGTGGCTCTAGTATGCATTGTGTCTCTGGTTGAGGCTGATGTCAGTGTGAATGGGGTCGTATCTATAATTTAATCAGGATTGTGTGCTCATGCTCACATGCTGCGCTGGGGTGGAACCCAGGGCCTGACCCATGCCCCACAGGTCACCTACCACTGACCTGGATCCCACCTCTATAACATTTTGATTCCCAGTGAGCTGCTTTGGTTTTTTTGTTTTTGTTTTTTGGTGGGGTAGGAGGTCAAACCCAGGCTATAATGGTTTCTACTTCAAGCATTCTACACTCCTAACCCTTAAGACAAAAACCTAAAAATTAGTGTGTGTGTGTGTGTGTGTGTGTGTGTGTGAACATGCTACAATGAATGTGTGGAGGTTATGGTTTTGGGTTTGAATTTAGATCACCCTCTCTTAGGCCAAGCCCTTGGTTTTTGGAGGCAAGGTCTCTCACGTAATTTAAGCTAGCCCTGAACTCTTGATCATTCTGCTTCCTAAGTGCTAAGATTATAGGCATGTGTCACTGACCCTGGCTGAGAAACTCATTGAAAGTGAATCTTGTGATACTTTTCACAGTACAAATGATCATTCTTTAGCTTGTTTGAAAGCTTTTGTCCAATATTTCTAGTTTTCTCAATTGTCTGTCCTTCTGAGGTTGTATAGGCTGATCAGATTCCTTCATATAGCTTGTTTATCTGCACTTGTGCTGTGATAGTTTCTAGCCTTGACTGGCACAAGAGGCTGTGGGGTTGAAAAAGTACAGCCATTCCTCCAGTTTGAAAAAGAGACTTGGGCTCTTGACTATTAAGTCTGCCAGAGACTTGTTGAATGAATGCTGATTTGTTCCTGGCATTAAGCAGGGTTCAGCTTTCCAAGGTCTGTTGTGTAGTAGCTGCTTGACTGGGGGAGTAGTGAGACACCCACCGCACCTCTCCGTTAGCCACCTTCCCAGTGCCAGTCACTGGTCTTTGACCTCATGTTTATCCAACAGTAGGGATGGCATTGGGCCCACATGGCTGCCTGACCTCGAAAAGTTAAATTTTATCATAAGTGGCAGTGCTTGCTGGGTCAGGATTTGAAGGGAAGGGTGCAGTGTGAGGCTCCTTCCTCCTACCTCCCAGAGACACCCCTTCCATGGTGAGCTGATAAGCTCCTGGGTGCTGGTATGGGTGGGAAGGCTTGACCTGTCTGGCATTGATCAGCTGTCCTTTTGATTTGGTGCTTGTGGACCCCTCTTTGCAATAGGGTCACCGTAGAGCCATCTTGGACTTTCCTGAAGACTTGGCTCAGAGTTTGAAAAGGTGTTAGTGGTACATACCTTTAACCCCAGCACTTGGGAGGCAGAGGCAGGTGAATCTCTGTGACTTAGAGTCCAGCCTGGTCTACAGAGCTAGTTCCAGGACAGCCAGGGCTACGGAGAGAAACCCTGTCTCATAAAAACAGACAAACAAACAAACAAATGCTTGGGACCTAGGATTTGCTGGCTACATTCTGTTTTTGAGTCTCTGATGGCTGTCATGTATCCCCCCCCCCCCCAACTCTTACTGCTGTGTTCTCCCATCTGTTTCCTGACTAGTCCTGTGCTTCAGCAGTCTGAACGCATTTCTCTGTCCTTTCATAAGTGCAAGCTTGGCTTGTCTCATGCCTGAGTCTGTCATGTTCTCTGTGCTGACCCTGTTCCTACAGTTTCTTTTCCTCCTCAGCTAGAACCACAGATCCTGCAGTTACTTAGGCATGAAGTCTGCTAGCCTTGGGCCCCAATGAATAAGCTTGCTGCCAAGTCTGATAACCTGAGATTGATCCCTGCATTCTACAGACAGACAACCAACTATTGGATGTATGACTTTCATGCATGTACCATTGCGCCCCCCCTCCCCCACTAAATAAATTTAATCTAAATTATTAAAAAGACATCTGTTAGTCTTGTAATTCCTCTGCTCCTCTGCCCAGGCCAAGACTCAGGTTTATCTGCTGCCTGGCCTATTTCCTGTAGTTCAAGACTTGATGCTTTTGCTGTTGTAAACTTCTCACATTGAGCCTCCTCTAGCTTCAGGATGGGCTCTCAGCTCCTGCTGTTCCAGCCCATCTGAGCTTTGCCTCTTGTAGCACTGTGGAGCTACACTGTGAACTATGGAACATGTCTGTCTTCCATGGTGCCTCCTTCTGCTGGATGCCTCTGCGCCATTGATCGTCTTCCTTGGTCCCAGCGTCTAGAGCATCTTCCATTGTCATTCTCTTCCACTTTGAGCTATAGAAATCTCACTTTCTCGCTGGAAACGATTCAGGCCTATGTTATAGAAATTGGTGAATGTATACATGTGAGAATAAAGTCTGTGTGAACTCATGAGAGACACAACTGTGGTTCAGCTCCTGTGCAGGTAGCTGCGTGACTGACATAGCAGCCATGAGTAATCTCACACTTTGCCTCTTTGTGCTCCTGGAAGCAATGCCTCTAAAGTTTCTTGTAAACAATGTTTTAAACTTATTCTTGATTGTGAAGAAACAGATAAAGACAAAATTCTAATTGTAGATGCACCAAAAAGAAAGGAAGAAATGGTCTTAGTTCTGCTGTTTAGGTACCACTGTTAATATTTATATGTATATTTTGTTTCATTTTAGACATTTTACACATTCCTGCATTAGCTACTTTATTACCCATGTTTTCCCCATTTTTCTAGAAATGTGATTTGAACATTGAGATTCTAAACTCGGTTTTTTTTTTTGTTTTGTTTTTTTTGTTTTTAAGATTTGGTAAATTTTATTTTATCTTTTTTGCATGTGAGTGTTTTGTCTGCATGTGTGTCTATATACCACATGTGTGACTGATACCTACAGAAGCCCAAAATGGGTGTCAGGTTTCCAGATCTGGAGTTACAGGAGGTTCCATGTGGATGTTGGGAATTGGACCTGGGTCCTCTGGAAAAGCATCTCAGCTCCCTGCATCTTTTAAACAGTATTTTTTTGTTGTATTTATTCATTTGTGTGCACATGGCAGTTAGAAGACAACTTGTGGGACTCTGTTTTTCCTTTCTCTTTGTGGGTTGTGGAGACTAAGTTGGGCCCCCAGGCTTGGTGGCCGGTGGCCGGTAGTATTGTTTTTTAAGCAGTGTGTGTGTGTGTGTGTGTGTGTGTGTGTACACTGTAGCTGTCTTCAGACACACCAGAAGAGGACATCGTGTCCCATTACAGATGGTTGTGAGTCACCATGTGGTTGCTGGGAATTGAACCCAGGACCTCTGGAAGAGCAGTCAATGCTCTTAACCACTGAGCCATCTCTCCAGCCCAAAAAAATTGCTATTTTTATGTGTATGTGGCTGCATGAGTTTGTGTGTACCACATATGTATGTGCGGGAGCCTGCAGAGGCCAGAAGGTGTTGGACCCCCTGGAACTGGAATTACAGGGTGTTTACGAGTATAGGTGCCAGGAACCAAAGTAACTTCTGCAAGAGCAGCAGGTACTCCTGACTGCTTAGTTCAGTCTCCAGTGCCTCTAGTGCCTCTCTCCCATAATTTAAAAAGCTCTAAGCCACTGTGTTTTATGCTGAGCCTTAGTCTTTTAAATTCGTTAAAAATTAAAGTTGTTTTAAATATCTAGCTATTATAACTAGTGCTATGTAAGATAGCTTTGGTTGGTTTGTTTGTTTTTTAAAAACCATCAACAAAACACTAAACTCTTCCATTCCTGCATGGCCTCCTTGGAAGATTCTTTTGTTTTGAACTGCTGAGCCAGAAAAGGATGACCATTGTTTAAACCTTTGATACAATGAATGCATTTCCTTCTACAGGAAATTGGTAGCTTCCACCTTGTGTTTCTTGATTTTTTTTTTTTTTCATTTTTCGAGACAGGTTTTCTCTGTGTAGCCCTGGCTGTCCTGGGACTCACTCTGTAGACCAGGCTGGCTTCGAACTCAGAAATCTGCCTGCCTCTGCCTCCCAAGTGCTGGGATTAAAGGCGTGCACCACCACGCCTGTCGATTTTTTTTTTTTTCCCAAGAGCTATTGTATTATAGCCTGGCGATGGCAGTACAGACTTGAAGGCTGGCCTGCCTGCGTTGTACTGTCGCACTGCACTAATCTGCTCTAGTATTTCCATCAGAGCAGCCTGTGGGGATGATGTCTGGCTGTTTTGAGGCATTGTCTTTCCTTCTCTGTGTGAAGCATACTTTAGAGCAGGCTACCCTCTTTCCCTAGAGAAATTTTTACCCTACTCTAGGTATATAGGCAAATAAAAGTAGCTAAACAAATCAAACATTTAACTAAATTCGTAAGCTTGTTTTAGGAATGGGGACATCCTTCATAGCCATCAGATTGCTTGCTACAAGAGCAAACTCATGAGGAACTGAGTTTGAGACTGAGAACCCATCTAAAAAAAAGCCAGACATGGAGGCATAGCTTGCAATTCTGGAGGTGTGACAGCAGAGACAGATGACTGTCTCAAAAACACAGTGAATTGACCTGAGTTGACCGTTGCCCTTGACGTAGATATACATACATACAAGCATCCACATTAACATATCATCCATGCATGCATATAAACATTTCATTATGTTATTTTTTTGTCTTTTTGAGACAGGGTTTTTCTGTGTAACCCTGGGTTGTCCTGGAACTCTCTCTGTAGACCAGGCTGGCCTTGAACTCACAGAGATTTGCCTGTTTCTGCCTCCTGAGTGCTGTGATTAAAAGCATGCACCACCATTGCCCAACTCAAATTTTATTTTTTTACATTTATTTATGTATGGGGTTGAGTTTGCCATGGTACATATGTGGTGATAGGATTACTTTCTGAAATTAGTTCTTCCTTTCCATCATATGGGTTCCAGGGATCAAACTCAGGTTTCCAGGCTTGGAAGCAAACATCTTTACCCACCGAATCATCTCCCTGGCCCCAGGAGTTTACTTTAAAGTTGCTATACATAGAATTTTTGTTCATTAAACACAAAAGCACATTTGCATCTGAATAGGATGTTCTTATTTTTACATAGAATTAAATCTTTTATTTTATTTATGAGTACACTGTAGCTGTCTTCAGACACACCAGAAGAGGGCATCGGATCCCATTACAGATGGTTGTGAGCCACCATGTGGTTGCTGACAACTGAACTCAGGACCTCTGGAACAGCAGCCAGTCCTCTTAATCTCTGAGCCATCTCTCCAGCCCAAATAAATTTTTTTAAAAGATTTATTTGTTTTATGTAAGTACACTGTTGCTGTCTAAGACATACAAGAAGAGGGCATCAGATTCTATTGCAGATGGTTGTGAGCCTCCATGTGGTTGCTGGGAATTGAACTCAGGACCTCTGGAAGAGCAGTCAGTGCTTTTAACCACTGAGCCATCTCTCCAGGCTCCAGAATTAAATCTTAAATATTAAATATTGTTAAGCTGGACGTGGTACACACACCTTTAATCTCAGCACTCAGGAGGCAGAGGCAGGCAGATCTCTGAATTTTAGGCCCCCTGGTCTACATAGCAAGTTCCCGGACAGCCAAGGCTACACAGAGAATCCTTGTTACAAACTAACGAAAAGAAGCAGTAGCCACAGCAGCTGCTGCTGGGTGCCTTAGTTAGGTTTCTATTACTGTCATCAAACAACAACAGAAGAGGCAGCTTGGGGAGGAGAGGGTTTATTTCTTTTCTTTTTTTTTTTTTTTAAAGATTTTATTTATTCATTTTTATGTATATGATGAGTATACTGTATACACAGTAGCTGTCTTCAGACACACCAGAAGAGGGCATCAGATCCCATTACAGATGGTTGTGAGCCACCATGTGGTTGCTGGGAATTGAACTCAGGACCTCTGGAAGAACAGTCTGTGCTCTTAACTGCTGAGCCATCTCTCCAGCCCCCAAGAGGGTTTATTTCAGCATACAGCTCTGTGGTCATACTTCATCATCGATGGAAGAACAGGGCAGGAACGGAGGCAGAGGCCATGAAAGAGTCCTTCTTTCTGGCTTGCTTCTTACAGCACCAGGGAATACCAGCTCAGGGGTGGCACTGTTTACAGCTGGTCTCTTCCACTTCTGTCATCAACCAAGAAAATGCACCACAGGCTTGCCCACAGGCCGTTCTGACAGAGGCCTAAAAGGACCCTAGCTTGTCTCTTGTTACGTTGACATAAAACTAGCCACCATGCTTAATACCTTTAGAGTAACCAGACATTTGATGTGGGAAAGTTTCTCTTAGAAAGTCATAGTTTTAAGGGACTGGGGACTGTACCACAAAAACAATAATGGAGCTGTCTCAGCCCACTGAATTAATGGGATGAGATGGCAGTTGTGCTATCGTACAGATGCCGGATACATTCCGTAGCTTCTGATGGAAGAGTCTTCTAGGAAAATCCCACTCACCGGCTGTCAGGACTTTCAGTTGTAAAGTTGTAACTGACAGGAAATTGAAAGAACAAGAGGGTACACTGAAAACACCACTGGACCAATGGCCCGCTGCTTCTGTAAATAAGTGGCTCAGAGATGCTTCTTGTGAATTCCCCCATGAGACGGGGAGTGGGGGGAAAGGTAGAGATAGGGGAGAAGGAAATATCACTCACTACATTAGCAGACTTAAAGAAGATTAATAATTAATATTTGAATATTAAGCCAATCAGACTTATGAAGAAAAATATATTGGGTATATTTGAATATTTGCTATTTTTTTAAATTAAAATCTTTTTTTATTTTATTTTATTTTTTGGTAAGAGCTATGGTCTTAGCCAGGTGTGGTAAAAGCCAGCATGCCTTTTAATCCCAGTACTGAGAAGGCAGATCTCTATGAGTTTGAGGCCAGCCTGGTCTACATAGTGAGTTTCTGGAGTGAGACCCTGTCTCAAAGAAACAAAACAAACAAACAGAAACCTAAAACAAAAGGATAGGTGTGGTCTTGCTGTGTTCAGACTTGCTGTGAACTCTCAAGCAGTCCTCTACACGGCCTTGCAAAAGAAGCTGGAACTGTAGGCACATTCCCCCAATAGGCTCTTTGATAGTGGATCTTTATTGTAATGTAAATAAACTTAACTTTAATCTTTTTTTTTTTTCCTTTTTGAGAAAAGAGTCTTACTATGCAGTATTGGCTGTCTTGGAGTTCATAGGGATTCACCTGCTTGTCTTGCTAGTGATGGAATTAAAGGTGTAAACTTCCATGCCAGGCTGAACTGTTGTCTTTGTTGTTTGTTTGTCTTAAAGATTTTTATTTTGCTTGTGTGTGCATGGGCCAGTGGCTGCAGAGGCCAGAAGAGGGCGTTGGATTCACTGGAGCTGGAGTTCTAGGCAAATTATGAGACATTCAATGGATGCTGGGAAATGAACTCTGGTCCTCTGTTAGAGCAGTGAGCGTTCTTAACTGCTGAGCCATCTCTCTAGTCCCGAATACTTTTCCTTACAGTTCCACCATTGAAGTGCCGACTTTCTGTCCAGCAGCCTTCCCATTTGTTTTGTGGGGGTGCTTTATCCATTCTAGAAATGAATCCCATGTCAGGTATGTTTTATAGAAACAGTTTTCATCCTCTTAAGAGTACAAGAAACAGAAGGTTAGCTGGCCATGGTGGCACACACCTTTAATCCCAGAACCCAGGAGGCAGAGGTAAGCGGATCTATGAGTTTGAGGCCAGCCTGGTCTACAGAATGAGTTCCAGGACAGCCAGGGCTACACAGAGAGACCCTGTCTTGAAAAACCAAAAGAGAAAGAAGCGAAAGTTCATGCTTATGGCCTTACAGGCACTTGCACTTCAGTGCACATACTCTCCCATACACGTATGCATGTAATGAACAAGGAAGGATACTTACAGCCCAGCCTGGTGGCACAGATCCACAATCCCAGCTACTTTGGATACTGAGGCAGTAGGTTTGTAGAGTGAGTTCAGGGCCAGCCTGAGCACCTTAGTGTGACTGTCTCAAACTGATGTTTTTTGGTTGTTTTTTTTTTTTTTTTTTTTTGGTTTTTCCAAGACAGGGTTTCTCTGTGTAGCCCTGGCTGTCCTGGAACTCACTCTGTAGACCAGGCTGGCCTCGAACTCAGAAATCCGACTCCCTCTGCCTCCCGAGGGCTGGGATTAAAGGCATGCGCCACCATTGCCCCGCTTGTCTTAAACATAAAAAGGCTGGGGATATAGCTTGGTGGAAAGAAAGGTGTTTGCTTGGCACGTGTGAGGTCCTGGGTTTACACTCTAGTTCCAGAAATCAGTCAGTCAGGCCGATACCAGTACCAGTCATCAGAGTACTGATAACGAAAGCCACGATAAACATATCCATCTAAATGTCTGAAACCGAAAGGACTGACAGTACTGTTATAAACACGTGGAGCTGATGCGTCGTTTGGGGGTGTGAAGTGCTGTAGGACATTGTTGGGTGATGTATATGGAAGCTAAATATAGCCAGGCCAGCCAGGTCCTGAGGCACGCTAGCTCTGTAACCCTAGCAGTGGAGGCAGACAGAGGTTTATGAGGCAAGGTCTCCTGACCTGCATAGTGGCCATACTGGAGGCCAGCATGGGTTGTATGAAGCCCTGTCTCAAAACAATAACACTTCTCCATTTTATGATCAAGCCTTTCCAGTCCCAGGTGACTGGTTGCCTGATAGAAATTCTACATATAGAGCCTCTGGAGGAAAGTTCTATATACAGTATTTATTCAAAGTTATGTAAGCCGTGCAGTAGCGAATAGTGAGTGTGGTGAATAGTGAGTGTTGTTGTCAACACCAGGGTGCAAGTATCTGTGTCTTCTCCCACACCCTTTTTTCTCCTTTGAGGCAGGGTCTTTATGCAGCTCCAGCTGCCCTAGAACTCACCATGTTCTGGCTGGCCTTGAATTCAGAGACCCACCTGCCTCTGCCTGCTGAGTGCTGGGATCAAAGGCATGTGCCATCATGTCTGGCTCTGCTCACAATGCTTTTAGGTGTATAGCCAGAAGTTGGATCCTAAGTCATTCTAACTTTATTATTTGTTTTTTTGAGGAACCACAATACTTGAGTGTTCTTGTATTTCAGAAATTTCTCAGTTTTAATTTATAACATGGTAAGTTTTGATGGATCTTCATAAACAAGTCATAAAGACCTTAGTCTTAATCCTTAGTGATAATTACCTTAGTCATTAAGAGCAGCCACTATAATGAATGAAGTGCATTTCTCGCTTGTCATGGAGAAGAAGACTGAAGCTGCCACTGTCTTGCATATAGAAGTGAAGGTGTGAGATCCATCAGATCTTGAGCACAGTGGCACACACCCGCTGATCCCCAGTGTTCTGATTTGGGTGGGATTGCAGTGCTGGAACAGTTTCGCTCAGTACCTGTGATACTGTCACTCTTTAATTGTCCTGTAGGCTCTGGACAGTCAAGCTAAAGAGTGACACTTTATTCTAAGACAAGACTTAACTGGAGGTGTTATGAGACATTTTAATATTGGCCCTGTATTTCAAAAATATTTACTTATTTTTATTTGTGTATATTGGTGTGTGTGTGTGAGTGTGAGTGTGAGAGAGACTGTCCCATGAGTAAGGGTTCCTGAGGCCAGAGGAGGATGGGGCATCCTCTGGAGATGGAGTTACAAGGAGTTAAAGGGTTGTAACTAAAACTCAGTCCTCTGGAAGAGCAACAAGTGTTCCTAACCACTGAGCCATCTTTCCCAGAGGACCTCCCTTCCCCCCCTTTAAGTAAAGTATCTCACCATCATGTTGTTGCAGAGAACATGCTACTAATGCAAGCCTCAAAATGTCAGTAGCTTTGGGGACTACACATTTGATATTTCATGTACTTTGCAGAATTTGTATTTCTTGGATGTTATGTGAAATTAGTTGTGAGGATTTTCCTGTGCAGTCATTGAAAATGTTGACTGGGTTTTGAGTTAGATAAACACACACACACATACTGACTGAAACCATGTTGAGGATATCTTCATGAAGTTTGTATATTTGTCTATGTATGTTGTCCCAGGAACACATTAATTGGGAAGCATCTGCAGAGCGTGTGGCCTTGATCAGCTTTCTCCCTTTTGGTCTTACAGAACACGTACGTCATCTCCTAAGTCAGTTTTCTTCTTGGGTTTGGTGAAAGACCCATCCACAGAAGGAAGGCTTGCATCCTGGAAGCAGGAGCATCCTGGAGTAGTGTGCAGTGACTGTCACAGAGCCCCAGTTTTCTGAGACCCAGATCAACCCCAGCTTCTTCTGGGAAGCTCTCTGGACTCTTCCAGCCCATTTCCACATCTCCTTTCTTCCCCTGGCTTCTGTGGAAATCACTGTCCATGACTCCATTAGGTGGCATCTCCTGCTGTCTTCTCAGCACACTGTCTTTGGGGTTGGATTCTTGTCTTAGATTTCTTCAACTGCCCTGGGGGTTGGACTCACAGGTTTGGCTTTCCTGCAGACTTTGTTATGAACTCCTTTCACATTGCTGGACCCAGTTCCCAGCACCTGTGACTTGTCAGGAGGTTGGGGTTGAGTTGGTGCTAAATCAGCTGCGAAGATTAGCAGCTACTTGGGCAGTGAGAACCAGGCCTCTGATTTAGTTTGTTATGCTTAGTGACTAATGTGTTGTGAAGCGCAAAGAAAATTGGCATGTCAGTGTTTTATTTAGTGCTGAAGTACCAGGTAAATATGTGTTAATGCTACGTTAACACAACCCCAGTGTTATATTTAAAAGTGTTTAGGATTTAAGAAAACCAAGTGGTTTAAATATTTAATGTTTTTTGGACATACCTCAGAATAGTAATTAAAAACCCAAGTTAATAAAAAAATATAATTTTGAACATTAATTATTCTTCCTGGGTAGGTTAGACAAAATTTAAATATTTCCAATGAAAATTTACCAAGATGTTCCACATTAACTGAGTTTATTAAATATAAAATCAAAACAGATTGAAAATGAAATCCTTTTAAGATCTGTATCAGCGGTGATGATGACTTAGATATCTCTGTTCAAGGTGTTTTCCCTGTATGAGCTGACTCTAGGAGGAGGAGCAGAGGGACCACTGAGCTGCTGCCCTTCCTCTAGTGTAAAGACTCCCCTGTAGTGTGCTAACTTTGAGAATTTGAGGCCTTTAGTTGCTAGTAATCTGTTTTTTTCTCCAGGACAGGATTTCCTGCTTGTCTTGATGCCCTTCAGTTTCATCTGTTTAGAAAGTCTTTGAGCTCAGTTGAGACTTAATCTTCAGACAGAAGCTTTGCCCTATTGGTTGCTTTTCTTCCTCTGAGGATTATGCAGGGAGGCAAGGCTTCTAAAAGAGGACACTTGGTCCAGGTAAGCCTGCCAACATGTACAGGCTTTCAGAGAGCACTGTATCGTGCCATGGGAGGAGGGGGGCCTGGCTACCCAGGTGCCCTCCCAATGAGCTCTACCCTCAAACCCAGGCTTTTCTTCTCTAAAAGGATGTCTTCGGTCTGCCCCCACACCCTCATTGGCCCCCATCACTAGGATTTGGATCTGTGTGTGTCAGCTTGTATATACATGTGATTTGGGAGTAGAAGCTTCACAAAACAGTATTCTTTCTGTGAAACAAGTCAAAGTTTGCTACTCTTTGATTTCATTATGTCTACCCTTTCTGTAACTGTTTTGTTGAACTATAACAGAAATGTGCACATAGTGTACTTTCCCAGTGACTTTTCATAAATTAAGCACATCCCTGCAGCAGCCTTGGATCAGACAGAACATTTCCAGTCCCTGGGGAGAGGCTCCCATGGGGATGCTTCTGTGTGATGTCTTCTGTTCACTGACCTCTCCTGTGGGAGCCACCAACCTACTTTCTGGCTCTGTGTGTGTGTGTGTGTGTGTGTGTGTATGGTGTGTGGTGTGATTGCGTGTGTATGTGTGTCTATTTGTAACCCACTAAATTAATTAAGTTGAGACCAGTGTGAAAAATATAGCCATGTTTTGTCTAATTATTCTTGAAGTAGGAATTTTCTTTTTTTGTATATGAAAAAGATGAAGTCCAAGATGACTTGATTTCTCCCAGGATCACATGGCTTGTGCTGTTCTCTCTCTCCCTGAGGAGTGTCTTGTTTTGAAGGTCAGTTGTAGCTGTTTCTGTGTTTTGTCAGCTTTTCCAGCTTAATGTGCTCAGAGGATGGGTGTTCATTATGAAGACAGCTCCAGTGAATTGCTGGTATTAGCACTCTGAGTGTGAATCAGATACATCTGCTTGTTGCTTTGGTGTGTCTTGGAAACTTTCTTGGCATTTGTCCTCTGGTCTCAGGATAGAAAGAACCTGGAGAGACATAGACAGCATGGGCTGTCACCGTGCAGGACAAACTCAGTGCCTCCCCTGCTCTCTGGTGTGGCTTGTTGAGAGATTCTGTCTTGGGGGCTTAGAATTCCTACTGGAAGCCAGTGTGACTATCCTGTCATCCTTACGTTCTGATGGAGAGGCCACTACTTCTAACCAGCACATCAATGAGCTGGCACTCCGAGAGCTGCTGAAGTCATGCCCACAGCCTGGATCTAGAAATCTCTGCTTGACTATGCACCTAGGGACTCTGTCCGGCTGGAAATGTTTGCTAACTTTGTCAATGCTTAGCTGAAACTTAGTTCCAAGAACCTTGAATTTTCAGGTTCTTCCCCATGGTAGAATTAACTGGTTGGCAAGGTTGTCAGACATGGGGCATAGCAGTGAGTAAACAAGTTCCTTCCAACATTGAGTTTGTTTTCCATTGACATACGCAAATGAATGTTTGCTGTCAAGAGCTAATGAAGTTAGACAGGGTAAAGAAGGTTGTTCTTTTGATGCTAGGCCTCTCTATGCTGCCCATTCTGTTGGAAAGCCCGAGCTCACATGATCCTCCCTCATTTGACTCCTCCCAAGTAGCTGGGATTACAGGTAACATGCTGCAGTCCTGCCTCTGGCTGTTTTGTCTTTTCTTCCTTTCCTGTTCTGTTCTTGACAGTCTCACTGTGTAGTCAAGGCTGGCCTCACATTCACACTCTTCTTCCCTCAGCTTCTTTAGTGCTGAGACTGATAGGTTTGTGGCCACCATGCCTGGACTAACTAGGCCTTTCTTGCTCTGAGGGTAGCATTTTCAAGTGTTAGCTTTTCAAGGGACCTTCCAGTGTGTTGTAGTCTAGTTGGCTGAGATGTGGCCATGTTTCTGAACCTGTCTGAGAAATAAGTGGAAATGTAGCTAGACCTATCTGTGCTGTAGTGCTGGGTGGAAGCACTGAGAACTCTAAAAGGCTTTGTGTTCCTGGCAGTGCATTAGCTGATGTTGGGAAGTATATCTCAGCACTGTATTTCTGTTGTTTTATTAACTGAGCCTGTTGTCAAACTGTCTTCTAGATATTTATGTTTATATCAGTTGTCTTAGTTACTTTTCTGTTGCTGCGACAAAGTACCATGACCAAAGCAATTTGTAAAAGAAAACATTTAATGTGGCCTCATGGCTTTAGAGAGCTAGAGTCAGTCAGTGGTGGCTGAGTATAGATTTGGCAGCAGGAACAGCTAAGAACGCACATCTTGGTCAGAAAGTAGGAGGGGTGTGTGTGTGTGTGTGTGTGTGTGTGTGTGTTCGTTCATACACTGGGAATGGTGAGTCTTTTGAAACCTGTCCCGAGTGACATACCTTCTCCAACAAGGTTATATCTCCTAATCCTTCCCAAAGAGTTCTGTAAGTTGGGGACCAAGTATTTAGATGTACTTATTAGGGACTTGTCATTCAAACCACCAAGTCCATAGGTTAGTGCTGCTTTCAGTCATAGTCAGAAAATGTTCTTTTTGCAGTAGGCATCAATCATCGCAGAGACTCATAACTGGTCAGAATGCTGAGAATTAGGGACTGAGTACTCAGCCACAAGCAGAACAACATCAGGGAACATTGCTGTAGAGGAGATGGACAGTGTAAGCCAGAGGCTGGGAGGAGCACTGTGAAATGCTCTCTTCTGGACACGACATTGCTGTTGCTCTCATGAATTTCCTGTAGCTATGGTTACTTGTACAAGACCTGTACAAGATCAAGTCAGTCAATAATTTCAGCATGGATAGAGAAGCTCAGCTTCACCCTCACATTAGAAGCTATTGACAACTGATGGCTGCTGTGTGTATGTGTTTTCTTCTTGGGCCAGTTGCTTATGCTCATGTAAGCAGTATTACATGAGTTATACTCCGTAGGTAAAATGAGTTACCTACGGAGTAGGTAAAATATACGGAGTTATACTCCGTAGGTAAAATGAACTCCAGTGATTTATTGTTATAACCATAGACTAGTGTATTGGTCAGTTCTCATCAGAGAAGCTGCTGCTGCTTCTCTTTCCTCCTTTCTTCTTTCTTTTTTAAATCTTTTTTGCTGTAGACACGATTAACACAGAGTCCCATAACTGATCAAGGTGCAGAGAATAAGACTGTGGAATGCTCAGCCCTAACAGGATAATCTATATCTCACCTGGTCCACCCAAGACAGGGTCTGGGATTCTGGGAGAAGAGGGGATGGAAAGATTGTGAGAGCTGTAGAAGTGGAGGATGACCGTAAGGAAGCCTTCTGGACACAGCAGGGCAGTTGCACATATGAATTCACAGTAGTTGAGACAGCATGCATAAAAGCCACACAAGCTCTGGCCAGACAAAATTCCAGCATAGAGAGGGAGTTTGGTCTGAAGTTCTACCCCAAGCTAAGAAGCTATTGGTAGTTGATAGCTTCTGGGAAAAGGAGAATCAGTTTTTCTTGAAGGTGTGACCGCTGGTGGCTAGACCAACATCCAATGAAGACTACGTATCCAAGAGTATAGAGGCAGCACAAAGTGTACTTGATAGGTTTAAAAACAAGTAGTAAAAGGAGGACACAGAGATGGGTGGGTGGAGAAGGGCAGAGAGGTCTGGGGAAGAGAGGGTGAGTGTGGTAAAAATGCCAAGGCAGTGCGAATGTGCACGGACTTGTAGAAGGATGCGAACGTTCTTAAAAGTTGCCAACAGTAAAAAAAAAGGTTCTAAAGATACCAGGGCCAAAGCTTGCTTCAAAATTAAATTCAGAATGAATCTAAGGTGTTTCTGGGATTGAATGACTTCACTGTAGCCTTGGTTTTGAACACAAGACAGGTGACCATACTGTTGCATCATGCAGCATGATGTGACATTCTGCTTGAAACATTTCAACTCAGATTTGGACTATTGTATGTTACAGATTGGTGTTTGTCTTTTCTTCTGTGCACGTACTTTTCTGCTCTTATAGAAACATAATGGTTTGGGGATGGAAATATGGCTTAGTGGTTATGAGGGTGTACTGCAGAGGACCTGAGTTCAGCTGCCAGCACCCACCTTGGGTAGGTCATCACTGCATAGTAATTCCAACTTCTCGGGGAACCAGTGCCTTCTTATGGCCTCTGTAAGCACTGCTCTCACATGGTTCATACTGCCTTTCCTCATCCACCCATAAAAATAAAATCTTTATTAAAAAAAGGGGCATAATGATTTAATTGTGGAAAACAAGAATTTTAAACACTTTCTTCTGTGTTTTAACAAAAGATTTCTTTTTAAGAATGTGTAGGTATGTACACGTGAATGCAGGCTCTCTCAGAGCCAGAGGTAAAGGATCTCCAGGAGCTGGAGATACAGATGGTTGTGACCCACCTGACGTGGTTGCTGGGAACTGAATCCAGGTCCTCTGGAAGAGCCATCTCTTAAGATTCCGTTCTTGTTTTTCTAAAGCCTGAAGGTACCATCATTAGGTTGTTTATTTGAGAACTCTCTAGTTTTTAAACATGAGCCCTCATTTAGAATGGCTGCAAGAGACAATCTGGAAGCTTAGCCAAGATCTGATTCTAATGGAGTTTGAAAGAGTTTAGAGATAGTATTTGAACACTGGGCTGCTCTGTAGGATGGAGGAGTATGTTAGCTACTTTTCTCTTCCTGTGATAAAACTCCATGATAGTAGAAAGAATTCATTTGGGCTTACAGTTCCAGAGTCCGTGATGGTGGAATAAAGGCATGGCTGCTGGAACAGCAGCTGAGAGCTTGCATCTTGAACTGCAGAGAAGCAACAGGATGTGCGACCTGGGAATGGAGAGAGTCTATTAAACTCTCAGTGCCAACCTTCTGGTGATTTACTTCCTCTAAAAAGGCCAACCTCCTAATCCTGTCCACACATCACCAGTTTGGGACCAAGTACTCAAATGCCTGAGACTGATATGGGAACATCTTATTCAGACCACCTCAGGGAGAGATGAGAGCAGATGTTCTCTCCTTGCTGCGGTCTCAGGGGTGGGGAAGAGCGGATTCCAGGCTGGAGGAAGGTGGCCATCCGTGCAGCCGCAGTTATCAGGACGGATGCTGATACTAGCTTGAACTAAGGAGTCAGAGAGGCAGTAAGATGAAGAGCAGCAGATCAGTGTGGGAGCTCGGAGCATTAGCAAAGTAATGGTGGCTGTAAGGATGGGGGAAGGGGCCACATTTCACACTGGGTGAAAGACTCCGCTGCTAAGTCACCCAGGAGGAGGAGGAAGGAGGTTTGGAGAGGAACTGGTAGATTTGGTTATGGACACATGGAGAGTTTTAGGTGCCTGTGAAGACCTCTGAGAGCTTATATGGACATAAATGCCTGCAGCCAAGACGAGAGAATTTATGGCTGGAATACAGCTTAGAAGTGTAGAAAGCTTGCCTAACGTGTGCAAAGCTAAAGGAGGACAGTTGGAGGCCTGATTTGAACAAGTGAGGTTACTCAGAGCGAGCCCAGTGGTAGGACAAACTCCCAAGGAACCCCAAATTCAGGGACAGGCTGAGAAAGAGGAGCTGCTAATGAGAGAGAGGCTGGCTAAGACAGTCTGGTTGCAGAGGCAGATGTCAGGAGGGTTGGTGTTTGTTTGTTTCTTTTTTGTTTGTTTGTTTTAAGTATCAGAAGTTGCTGGGGTGAGGATGGAGAGCGAGTTCAGACGGCTATAGTGATGAAATTATTTTGATGAGGGAGCTGCTTAGGACCAGGCTGGGTGAAGTTGGCTTGCTGTGGTATGAGAAGTGGTGCAGCCAGGGCCAGCTCTTTTCTGTGCAGTTTGCTGTGGAGTGAGGAAGAAAGTGCGTTCATTGGGTGCACTTTGGGAGTAGTTTATTATTGAGCCTGCTTAGGTAGCCGGGAGAGTGATGTGAAGAGGAAGGAGGGGAAGCAGAGAGGTGAGTCAGTCAAGGGCCAGGCAAGCACATGGTGACCTCTCTGTAGCTTTCCAGGAACTGGTCATCAGTGCCGTGTCCTTTGCAAATGCCCCTTATTCTCTTGAAATAGTTTGGAGATAGTTTACAGTCAACTAGTTTTTTTTGTTTTTAAGATTTATTTATTTTATGTATATAAGTACACTGTAGCTGTCTTCAGACACACCAGAAGAAGGCATTGGATCTCATTCCAGATGGCTGTGAGCCACCATGTGGTTGCTGGGATTTGAACTCTGGACTTCCGGAAGAGTAGTCAGTGCTCTTAACCGCTGAGCCATCTCTCCCACCCATCAATTAGGTTTTTAAAAGCTGAGTCTACGCCCCTACCTCCCCACCCCTGATCTTTTCTTGAGTGCTGTTACTGGTAAGGGAACCTGTAATGAATTTCATCTTGGAAAGCTGAATGCTCTTTCTGAAAGTCTCAGTATTGATTTGAGACTTTGGTGGGCAGGGTATGCTACAGTGGGGGTGGCTCTGCTGGGTTTCAGAAATGATTCCCAGTGTGTGGCACCTTGGCATGTAGAACATTTTTAACTAAGTCTCTTCCATGGCCACTCTGACTGCTGAACTCCCCTGATGCCTAGAGGGACTTGAATTCCCTAAACCGGCCAGACGCATTGCTGTTGTAGCTTTCCAGCAGCTAGCTACTGAGCCACATCACAGGAAGAAGCGCTTGACTCCATGCAGGGTAGATTTGGGGGCGGGGGGGAGTTAGCACCGGCTCCCTGGGCCACTTCCTTGCCCTCGAAATTGCAAGCTTGTTCATGAAGAGTGTAGATAAGCTTCTGTTTTCTGAGTTCTTGATGTTCACTCCCTCTGGAGCTAAAATCTATGTGCCCCTTTCTTGTTAATCTATGTAGGGCAAAGAGGAAGTTCACTTTGCTTCTGTAGTTCCCAGCTCACAGTAAACTCATCTTTGACCTTTTCTGTAGACACATGAACTTGTCAAATGGGATTAGTATTGGAAGGGATAGAAGTAGTTCTCTGTTCTTCCTGACAGTACCCGCCCCACCCACACACATGCAGTACACATGCAGGCATTTATCTTTTTGTCCTGGAAGAGCTCAGTTCAGACCTGCTGGGCTCTCCCATCAAGAACGACATAGGGATCCTGACGTTTTTTAAGCACCCTCTGTCTAGCAGTTTCTCCCCTTGGTACTTGTTTCGGTAAGTGGGGGCGTTGATTACTCTGGCAGCTGGCCAAAAGGCTTGTTTAAGATGACAGGTTTGGTATTCGGCACTAAGGTTACGCTTAGGTTAAGTCTTTGCTCCAGGAGGAGGCTTGCCATTTGCATATAAAGCAGTGCAAAAAATAGTTTGTAAGTTGTGGAGTCATTTGAACCACTGGAATTTATGGATTGTATTGTCAGGTCTTGGAGAGGAGAGAGCTTGGGGGCATAGCTGACCAGTGCTCCAGATGCTGCTACTTGGAAGTGAATGAGAGCCTAGTGAGTGGCACTGCTGCTTTCCTTGCCTCTGTTTCTAGCTCTTCTTAAGACAGACTGGGATAAAATATGAGAATTTTAACAGGAATCAAAAGAGAATTGGTGTCTAATAAAGAAATGGGGTGTGGAGTTGGCTGAGTCCTACCTACCTGGATTCCCCAGTCCACAGGGGCTTCTGTCCAGCCCTAGACACAGCCACATTTCTTATAAAAGGTCAGACTCTGTCACATGGAGAGCTTCAAAAGTTTTTTTTTTTTTTCTTCTCGTGAGCCGGAGGCAGTCCTTAATGAAATACTGAGAATTAAGAGGGAATTGGAAGAAAATAGGGTGTGTACTGTGATTATATAGTCAATTTAATGAATGCTAGAGTCTTCAGAGAGAAAGGATCCTCAGCTGAGGAAACGCCTTCATGAGATTTCATGGTAGGGCATTTTCTAAATTAGTGATCAATGAGGAATGGTCCAGCCCATGGTGGGTGGGGCCTTTCCTCAATGGGGGTCCTGGGTTCTATAAGAACGCAGGCTGAGCAAGCCAGTAAGCAGCACCCTCCAGCCATGGCCTCTGCGTCAGCTCCTCCCATCAGGTTCCAGCCCTGCTTGAGTTCTTTCAATGATGGATTAAGATCTGGACATGTAAGAAGAATAAAGCCTTTCCTCCCCAGCTTTCTTTTTGGTCATGGTGTTTTGTCGCAGCAATAGAAATCCTAACTAAGATGGTGCAAGTAAACATCAGTTCCACCTAGAAAGAGTAGCAGGCATGAGCTGGCACAGGCTGTTGCAGGCTTAGTGAGGTCCTTCCCCAGCAAAACCCAGACCATGACACAGGGTCTCTCTGCTTCCTTCCACTTTTTCTTCTGTTGGAGATAGATTTCTGTGCTGTTGTGAGACTTGTGTGGTGCTGGGCTGAGGGGGTGAAGAGTCTGGAAGGCTGCCCAGGGCCACTTTTTGAATAACAGTTTAAAAATATTCATGTCTTTTGCTTGACCCTTGGTGTCTAGAACTCTGCATGTGCCTTTCCCTGAAGGGTCTGTGTGACCCAAAGGGGCGGGGTTTCCCTTCCTTGCAGAGGATGTTATTTTCTGTTTACATCAGCATCACCGTTCAGTGTCTCAGGAACTGTGGGAGGATGGGTGGAGGCTGAGGGGTTTGCTCTGCTTATCCTGTGCTCTGGGCCCAGGGGACTGGAAAGGAAGGAAGGCTCTTGAAGAAGAGGAGGGGCCCTGGAAAGAAATGGGGTTTCTAGGAAGGAAGGGAGCCCTGGGAAGAAATGGGGGCCCTGGGAAGGAGGAGAGGCCCTGGGAACAGCCTATTCTGCACGCACTGACCTATGTCCATCACGAAGGGAGGTGAGGAGGGTTCCAGGAGCACTGAGTAGCAATGGAGGAAGCCTGTGGTTGTCCATGTGAGCTGGGAGTTGGTATGGGGGCTGTGTGTTCAGTCGAGCCTATATAAGGTCTTGGTATGAACTCAAGGAGGACACTGAGATGGATTGCTGGGGAAGGGCTTTACTTGAAGATCTCAGGCCACAGCACCAGAGAAAAAGAGCACGGCAGGCCTGAAGAGAGGGAGACTGGGCCTGGGCAGATCACACTGCCTTCAGCAGGCCTGACACAGACACCACAAGTACTCTATGGTGGCAGGTCTGACTCCTAGGTATCAGGATCTCAGCTAGAAAGTGAATGTAATCAGAGAGCATTGGTGGCCACACACCCGGCCTTCTGCATGGGAATCAGACAGCCTAGCTGCCAGCTTGCGCTGTGAAACCACATCCATTCTTAGAAGTGCTTGAGATACCCAGGGACTGCAAAAGTGCCTTAGTGCTTAAGAGTACTCGCTGTTCTTCCAGAAGGACTGGGTTCAGTTCCCAGCACCCACATGGTGGCTTATCTGTAACTTCATTTCTTGGGGATCCAACACCCTCTTCTGGTCTTTCAGGGCATAAGGATGTGCATGTTGCACACTATACGCAGACTCCAAAGCACACATAAAATAAAAACAAGTAAATCCGAAGGGGAAGAGGCCCTCACTTCTGTCACACAGACTGGCAGTTTGTGTTGTGTACATCCCAGTGGAGAGTGAGCACATACATTCATTCTTGCTTTAAAAGGTAGCCTGCATGTATTAGACATAACACGTGGCTCAAGGGGTCTTCATTTTAGGTTGGGCTGCCTATGTGCAAATGCTGCATTCAAGTAATTTGTAATTACTAGAATTACAAAATTGCCTAGCCCGTTGTTTTTCTCTCTATCCTGGCCTTGTTTTTCTCTCTATCCTGGCCCTCGGGAGTGATGCTCACATTGGCTGGCTGTTTAAGGTTCTTTTGCTTCTGACCTGTGTGTTTTTTGTTTTGGGCATGTTACTGAGAGGTGGGAGCAGGAGAGGCTGATGGGATGGCTACCACAGACTCCCCCATCTTCCCCAACAACGTCTGAGATAAGGGAGCCTTTTTCCTACTGGAAGACCAGAGAAGGAGACCCATGCTAAGTGTGGTGAACAAGAGCCAGCGTCATTTCCCAGACTAAAGCTGCCACTTGCTACAGAAGGTTTTCCTGAACTTCTGAATTTTTATTTTTTAAATGTATGTTTAATTACTTACTGTGGGGTGGAGGCATGTGTGTGGAAGCCAGAGGACAGTGTTTTGGGAAGTTGGCTCTCTCTTTTTACGCTGTGTGTACCAGAAAATGAACTTAGGTCATCAGGCTTGCCAGCAACTGTCTCTTCCCACTAAGCCCTCTTCCTGGCTCCACTTCTCACTTAAAAGTGGGCAAGCCCTCTTCACTGCAGAGCAGCCCTCCAGTCCCTCATTCTGATTTTTCTGTCCAGAATGTGCTGCTTTTAATCTGAGCCAGGATTTGGTCTCCAGGTCTGTCTTCTGCTGTGGGGTGCTTCCCATTGACAGTCAGGTTCCCGAGTGGAAGGTCTGTGCCTGTGGGTTGAGGAGAGGCCAGAAAAACTGCAGGCTGTAGGTTCCCATGGGTGCTTGGTCCTGACCTCCACGCCTGGGTGTAAGGGTGAGTAGTTGGAGAGGTGACCAGCTGCAGCTTTCCCAGCTGTTGGGTAGGGGCGTGGTCTTGGGAATGGGCATCTAGCGGTACTCCTAAGACCGGTTCCAAAGTGTTTATTTCAGAGATATCCTGAGGTTGCTCATTGGAGGCCAGTAAAACCTGGGAATTCCCGTCCTTCAGGCCTGCTTCTTCCAGACTTACTCCATTTCTTGGTCCCTTATCCCTGTTATCCTGAGGTAGTGGCAGCAGCCATAAGTGTTCTGTGAGAGTTCTGTATTTCCTTTTCCTGACTTGTGCCTCAGGATACTGCTTTTTTCTCTTCTTTTAAGAGGAAGTAGAATCAGGTTTGGGAAGATGTAGGTCAGACTTGGGAGCCATAAAAGGCACCTGCAGACTATTTTAGTTTTTAGTTTTCAGAGACAGGGTTTCTCGGTCTATCATTGGCTGTCCTGGAACTCTGTAGACCAGGCTGGCCTCGAGCTGAGAGATCCACCTGCCTCTTCCTCCTGAGTGCTGAGACTAAAGGCATGTGGCACTATGCCTGACTGACTTTTTATTTCATTTTTTTATACAATTTTATTGTATACCCTTGGCTGACTTGGAATTTCACTGTAGACCCATGCAGGCCTGAGACTCAACGCAGTCTCCTGCCTCATCCTTTTGGGTGCTGAAGTCATAGGATTGTAGATACATGCCACCGTACATGGCCAGAGAGATTCTTAGCATGCTCTCCTTAACTCCCGAGCACTAGCCTTTGTTTTTGTCCTTTCCTGCCTAGGAACCCAGCAGTCTCTGTGAGTCTCCTTGACAACCCGATAGATAAGTTAAAAATAACCCTGTGCTGGGCCTTCCCTGGTGCTTGGCTCAGTTCCTGTGGCTTCTAGATGCTCCTAGAGTGTGTCAGTGGGTGGGTTGCAGGGAGGGCGGGCAGGACAGGTGCTTACATTTTGAAGCCCTGAGGTTTAGGGGTCAGAGCTACATAGCCACCACATGGTATTATTATCTAGTCTTACAGGCAGTTGGTTGCCAGTAGGGTGTGAGCGTAAATGTTAACGAATGGAAACTGATGTTGGTGCCAGGACTTCACTTCCTCTAACTGAGAGGAGCAGTCACTGAGGTGATAGTGTCTCAAGTCTCTGTGGCAGTGGAGTGGACACAGGTTTGGTGGCATTTGCTTCTCTCCCTTCAGGGAGTCCCTACACTGGACTGGAGGATATAGATCAGTGGTAGGTAATGTTCTTACACGCACAAGGCCCTAGGCTTAATTCTCCAGTACTGTAAAATAAAACAGCACGCAGAAAGGAACCCTTAAAGGTGAAGGGGGCTTTTACTGAGCCCTTTCATAAATGGAAATATCAAAGTATTTAGCCATCTGGGTCAGTGGTGACAGAGGCTGTGGCTTCTCCCCCTTGGTTAGGTTCAGGTGCAGGCGGAACAGGGTTTTCAGAAATGGACAGCTATTTCTGAGTGCTTAGGCTGACATAGGGATGAGCCTGGGATACATAAACAATGGCAGGCTTAGGGCCAGGCTTTCAGAAGTCAGTCACAGCCTTCTCTGTTTTGCATCTTTGGAAGCCATTTCTGTCTTCTCATACCTTCTCCAGGGCCCTTGGTGTGAGGCTGTTAACAGATTGTGCATGGCATCCCTGTCTCTGCTTATGTGAGAACACTGTCAGGATTACTGTGGCCCGTCTGTCCTGTCACCTCACTATGCCCAGTGCTCTGAGTTCTTTTAATGGATCTCCTGTGACAGCTGTTTACTTCTTAGTAGTTACCCAGCAGTTTTGACCTTCACTCTTTGTTTTTGTGTTGTAGGAATCAGAGTCTGAAGCAAAGCTAGATGGAGAGACTGCATCAGACAGCGAGAGCCGAGCGGAAACAGCTCCCCCACCAACCTCCGTAGATGATACCCCAGAGGTCCTTAACAGGGCCCTTTCCAACTTGTCCTCAAGGTAACCTGGCTTGTGTGCACGGTGTCCATTGCTTGGTAAGACTGAGGCTTTTAGGGTTTCCGGCTCAAGGTTATTTTTCTCTCCTCCACATTCACCCACTGTAAACATTTCCTTCAGTCCAGGAAGAACTAAGAAGTATAAGACTCCTGACCCCCCAAAACCAGTCCTCTTAACATCAGCTGTGCACTCCAAAGCATTCGCTGACAGTGTACCTGTGCCTCTCCTATGGGTAAGGCAGCATGAGTCCTTAGCTTCACCCCTAGCTTGCTGTGGAATCTGTTTCCATCTCTCAGCATAATATGTACAGATATTATGTGCTTATTTAAAAATGCATTTGAAATAAAACCTATCCAGATTGTTGTACTGAGAGTGGGCTGGGCTGCCGCATAATGTTCTTATAGACAAACCTGGTGCATATTTGTGGCAGTTGGCACTCTTGGTCTAAGACAGCTATTATCATTGTGATTTCAGGGCCATGCTGTGTAGAAGCCAGCTGCAGGGAAAATGATTTTACCTTCCTCTTTTCAGATGGAAATGGCCACAGAAGCCATTCATGTAGACACAGAAGCAAAGGACACTACCTTTTCCCCTGGCTCTCCCCACACTACCCCCATGCTTTGAGGAGTGTGCTGGTGGCCTCTGCACCTGCTGAGTGGTTGTGAGCAGGCAGTGGTGCTGAGGTCCTGCTCTCACCAGCTGTGCCTCTGTTGAGGTGAAGGGATACTCTGGAGAGGGTTACATTCAGAGCCCTCCTGTCTCACCTCCTTGTGCTTGTGCCTGACAGGTCTTTCTCTCTTACCTAGATGGAAGAACTGGTGGGTGAGAGGCATCCTGACTTTGGCCATGATTGCATTTTTCTTCATTATCATTTACCTGGGACCAATGGTTTTGATGATGATTGTAAGTACCATTGACAAGCCATTTTAGTGCTGCATTCAGCTTTTCCTGGGGGATTGCCATCTCCAGTCTGCTGCTGACAGTACCTGGTGATAGGTTGCTTCTGGGACTCTCTGGAGCTCCAGGTTTCTCAGAACCTTCTGTCTTAGAGCACCTATAACTTGCCATTTTTCATGTGCCAGCTGTAAGGTCACTGGCATTAATGGTGACGCTGGCTGTTAGTTTGTGTGAGACTCTGGTTTGGTTACTTGTGTACCTGGGGCTTTACTTATGGACTTAGAACATTTCATTAAGAAGTTTCAGTCCACAGGAGTTCAGTCATCCCACCTGTTTTAGTTTTGCTTTCTGTTGCTCTGATAAACACCATGACCAAAAGCAACTTGGGGAGGAGGAAAGGGTTTATTTGGTTTACGTGTCCTGACCACATCCATCACGAAGGAAAGTCAGGGCAGGAAATTGGAGGCAGGAACTGAAGCAGAGAACACGGAGGAACACTGCTTGTTAGCAGTCCCCATGGCTTGCTCAGTCGGCTTTCTTATACGTCCCAGGACTACTTAGTGATGGCACCATCTGTGGTAGACCCGGCTCTTCCACATCAATCTTCAGTCAAGAAAATGCCCCACAGGCTTGCCTACTGGCCAGTCTAGTAGAAGAATTTTCTCAGCTGAAGTTCACTCTGTTCAGGTGGTGCTAGCTTCTGTCAGGTGGACAAAAACCTCACCAACACTGCCACCTTTGAAGACTGGTCTAGATGATAACAGCTAGATGTCAGGAAAGCAGTTGAAGCCCCCCCTTCCCCCATGTATATCTTTAAGGTCAGAGTGGGAAGAGGCTTGGTTGAGATCCGGAAGGCTCTAGAATAAAAGGTTAACCTGGACACCAGGACTGTGCGTTTTATTGTGAGGAGTTGTGCTGTAAAGGGCTGCAGTGCCCTGGGGTAGTGTGAGAGACAAAGGGAATCAGTGTAAGACTGAAACATTTCTTAAATGCCATAGCGTTACTGATGCTGTGACCTGTTGCTTTCTCTTTCTGAAGGCCCTAAGAAGAGCTCTTTGATACCTCTGTGTTTTTCAGGTTATGTGTGTTCAGATTAAGTGTTTCCATGAAATAATCACTATTGGCTACAATGTATACCACTCCTACGACCTGCCCTGGTTCAGGACCCTCAGCTGGTAAGCTCTCTGCTCCATAGGGCGGGCCCCTTCCTGATTTGGGCGATGTGATTTGTGGCAGGTTTGAGACATTGCCATAGACTTGCAGGGGATCTTTGAGCCTGGATTGTATGGGCACTTTTGAGGAGTCTTGAGTAGCTGAGGACTTCACTAAAACAAACAGATGTTCTGTGGTTGGGTTTAGCTCAGCAGTAGGATCCTTAGACTCCTGCTACCAGGGACAGTATTGTGCATCTGCACCTGAGGTCAGCGTACTTTTTATGCTGCAGCCCAGCACGTTTTTGGAGTCATCTGGGAACTGGCAGGTTCTGGTGCCAGTGTTGCTGTCTCTGGAACTTGATTTCCTCATCACTACAGCAGATTGTTGAGGTTACTTTCTTTAAGGCACTCAGGGTGCCCTCGTGGTTAGGATCTGAGCTCCTTCAGAGAGACTGTTTTCTTTCTTCTCCTAAAAAGGCTTGGCTGCCTAACAGCAGACACTAAACGAAAAACTGTAGCACATAGGATTTCTGAGCCCTTTCCTGAGCCAAAGCTCTGTTGTTGGCCATGCTGTTCTCAGGTAGTGCTATTCTAGCAGAGCTGGGAGACCTGCTGACTGTGAGAATTGCTTTGTGACTTAATGGGCTAGACAGTAATGATTTGTATGTAAGCAACTTGGTTATGGTCAAGGAAGCTGACACACTCAGATCTGGGAACACTTGTTCACGTGTATCCAACACTCAACAGTACAGGCTGACTCTCAATTTCCACCTGCCCTCTGGGCTCAGATGGTGTTCTCTTTGTGGCTGTTCTGTAGCTGGACAGTAGTGTCTTCAATCTTGATAATGTACTCAGGAGGCCCTTCTCAATGGTCACTTCACAAAGACATTTTTTTTTCATACCAAATAAACCCAAAAGTTAGAAGTTGGGAAAGAGAGGCTCTTCAGTTTCTTCCTGTTGGGGGTTTGGGGTGATGCAGTGTGATCCAGTACCCAGAAGCAACGTAGAGGTTGCACAAAGGTATAGGTTGAAGCTTCCTCAGGTTTTCAGTTGAAGAGAGGATGTAAACAAATGTTCAGTTGATGCTAGTTGAAGGGTCTGGGTCACAGCCAGGCTTATGTCCTGAAATGGAGCCTGATTGCCTAATGAGGTCATCAGTTACTACTTGCTATAGAAGTAAATGTAATGTGGTAGATAGGATGTCAGGCAATGCAGCTTTTTAAAGCTTCGTTTTTATAAAATGGTGTTAAAACAACAAAGGAAATTGATGGGTGGATGAAGGGGGTGTTCCAGCAAGGATGAGGTAAACCAGAAGCGACAGTAACAAAGCCAAGTGACCTGCTTTTGATAGTGGAGGGGTCCTGTGAGGTAGTAGGAGTGAGCCTAGGGAGGTGGGCTGATGCACACTTGCAGGGTCCTGAGGTTAGGTGTGGGAACACGAAGGGGGAGAAACTGACGTCCAGGTTTGTAAGAAAGAGACAGTGAGTGAAAGGTGCCACTGATATCTAGCTCAGCTCTCAAGGTGGGGCGGGCTGTGCTCTCTTCTTGGGGCTGTCTGACACGTCATGGAGGAGAGCTACACGCACTCCCCTGGCATGGTGTTCTCATTGTTTCCAGGTACTTCCTCCTGTGTGTGAACTACTTCTTCTATGGGGAGACAGTGACAGACTACTTCTTCACTCTGGTCCAGAGAGAGGAACCTTTGCGGATTCTCAGTAAATACCACCGGTTCATCTCCTTTACCCTGTATCTGACAGGTAAGTAGCACGTGTTTCTCCAGTTCTCTGGGCATCCATCGAGTCCTCTGCTTGATTTATAAAAGTTGGTTATAGTTCTGTGCTGTTAACTCTGACCGTGCTAGGAAGTGAGCTGACAGCTCTGTCTTACATTGTCTGTAAACTCATTTTTCCCTGTGGGCTTTGAAGTTAATGTAGTGCTTAATTATTACAAATGAATTAGTCAATGGACTTCTTAACTCAGCTAAAGAGAACGAAATGCAGTGATTGATTATATTCTCTCTCCTGTCTCCAACTAGGATTCTGCATGTTTGTACTGAGTCTAGTTAAGAAGCATTATCGGCTGCAGTTCTACATGGTAAGGAGAGAGAGAGAGAGAGAGAGAGAGAGAGAGAGAGAGAGAGAGAGAATGGGAAGTGAATGTATATATTCTGGGGCCATGATGAGAGATTGAGATGATTTCTTGGTTTACTTGAAGATCTGCAGAAATTAAACTGTGGAGTTTGTTGGCCAGGTAATCTGTAGAAATTCAGCAGAGCTTTCATGCTTTATGTGACAAATCAAAACTTGACATGGTTTGTTCTGTATTCATCTAGAGCTTGGGTCAGGGAGAAAAAGAGTCCTGCAGTGCTTCATCTAGCTAGGCCAGATACTCAGCTTGCACCCTGAGGGGTGTTTTCCTCTGGGCATCTGAAGGCGGGCTCCTGGCAGGGACACTGCTATAGGGACTCCATCTAATTCAGTGTTTGCTGCTGGTCATTCCGGGCCTTTCTCTGAATGGGACAATGTTCCCAGGTTTGAGAGAGCACAAGAGGACTCACTCATTTGTAGGGTATAGACCTTACTGCAATGTTTCTGTTGTTTGATTGGGTATTACTATGTAGCTGAGGCTGGTCTCACATTTACAATCCTCCTACCTTCAGATTGCTGAGATTTCAGGCATGCATTGCCCATGCATAGTCCATGCTTTTGGTAGGACTGTAGCTGGGACAGAGCACATTACTTCCAGAAGTGTGTTCTGTACTCGTCACTGCCAGTAAGCGTGGTAGTAAAGCCGTCCAGTAAGCGTGGTAGTAAAGCCGTCCAGTAAGCGTGGTAGTAAAGCCGTCCAGTAAGCGTGGTAGTAAAGCCGTCCAGTAAGCGTGGTAGTAAAGCCGTCCTCCCGGCTTCTCAGTAGTTTCCCATTTGCTCCTTCTCCTTTGAAGCTGCTGTGGTGACAAGCGTGAGTGCCTTGGTTATGAAAGTGGAGTTCATTTCCTTCTCTTGCAGTTTGGCTGGACCCATGTGACCTTACTTATTGTGGTTACGCAGTCACACCTTGTTATCCATAACTTGTTTGAAGGAATGATATGGTAAGTAGTGGCACTGGGAAGAATTTTTAGGTTTTTTTCCCTCCCTGGCGTTGGGGTTGTTTTTCACACACAGGTAGGCCAAGGACCTTGGCCTCTTTTCAAGCTTTCCACCTATCAGAAGTTCCTGTGGGCTGGTTTGCAATGAGTATCTGATTCATCGGGTCTGGGGTGGCACCTGATTTGAATTTCTAGTACATTCCCCCAGGTGATGTAGATTGCCATGGGTCAGAGCCCGACTCTGAGAAGCTCTATTCCAGCTTTACAGGAACACTGAAGAAACCAAAGGTGAAGAACTATGACCACAGACTTGATAGCGTAGGTGAGATAGTCATGATTTCCTAGCAATGAGTAAACAAGGGAAGTAATGGAAATACACTTGAATGGATCACTAATTGTAGAGGAGCTTTGGAAACTGTTAATTCCACATTCTGCAAAAGACACAGGACCATATGGGTCAAGAGCTGATGATAGTTAACTGAGCCTACTGAAGATCATATAGTGGGAGAGGTAGATGGGAAACTGATTTCCTTTATGATTAAAAATAAATAAAATGCCTGAGAATTGAATTTGGCAGTGGGTCAGAAGAACAGTATGCTGCTTTCTGAGAGTTTTAAGTTGTGGTTTCATCTGGAAATTTGTCTGTTGTTAGTCATGGCTGATTGGAGACGTTAGGTGCCCTCATGGGATGGTCAAGACACACCTGGTGTAATGAGAGAGACACTGAGTGTTGTGGGTGACAAGCATACACGCTTCATCTCAGAATTAGAATTTGTCCATCTCTAAAGAGCGCCTGTAAATGTTAGCTGTATGTATTATATTTAAAACAAGTGTAATGGCCCAGGGAAGCACCAACTAGCCCCTTCCTGTCTGGATTTTTATTAGGTATTTAAAAGTGCTAAATTGAGCCTTAGGGCCAAGCATACCACTAGGATCAGTAGTAACTAATACTAATGTTTCTGATGAAGGCTTCACCATAGCTGTGTAGAGCAGAAACTACTGGAAGCCTTGAGGAAGGAAGCGTTGTGGGGCTTGGAGGTGAATAGACTGTGGAGGTTGTCTTAGGGTTTCATTGCTGTGGGTAGACAGCATGACCACAGCAACTCTTATGAAGGGAAACATTTAATTGGGGCTGACTTACAGTTTCAGAGTTTTAGTCCATTATTGTCAATGGTGGGGAGCATGTCCGCATGCAGGCAGACATGGTGCTGGAGAAGGAGCTGAGAGTTCTACATCTTTATCCCCAGACAGCAGAAGGGGACTGTGTGCCACGTTAGGTATAGCTTGACTTCAAAGCCTGCCTCCACGGTGACACACCTCCTCCAATAATGCTACACCTCCTAATAGTGCCACTCCCCATGGGCCAAGCATTCAAACACATGAGTCTGTGGGGGCCATACTTATTCACCACATTCTGTTCCCTGGCCCCTACAGGCTTATAGCCATAACATAATGCGAAATACATTTAGTCCCAGCACTTGGGTTTTTGAAACCTAAAGCCTGTTTCCTGAGGCACACCTCCTCCATCAAGGCCACACCTAATCCTTCCCAAACAATTCCACTGACTGATGACCCAAGTTTCACATAGATGGACCTGTGGGGACCGTTCTTATTCAAACACCATAGGGAATGCTAGTGCTAGTAATAAGCAGTAAACATTAACTATGACACGGATGCTGTCTACTATTTAAAAACATAAAGGTACTTGCTAAGCAAAAAAGTCAAATGACTTTAAATGGCTGTTTGGGGAATGGTAGCAGGGAGTGGAGAATAAGCAGTGCTTCCCTACCTTTAACAGTTTATTGTCTGGTCATGTACTACTTTGTAATGAAAAAGGAACAAGTGACTTGTAGAGTGCTGTCTCAGTCAGTCAGTGAACACCAGTGCCAGGCACCAGGTATGGCATTTTGGTGTGTATTTCCCCACTGCCGTTTTTGGATATGTCCTCATGTGCAGCCTACCAGCCTTGAACTGACAGCAATCCTTCCTTACCCTTCCCAGTTGCTGTTAGAGGCTTGTGCAGCCATAGCTGACGCTGCCGTACTTTCTTTAAGTTTTTATTTACAGACATCAGTTAAAATAGGAATGTCTTTTGTTATCTTCTCACACATATGCGCAGCGTATTCTTGTTGTTCACCCCCTGTTGCCTTCTCTTACTTCCTACCTCTCCTGATTCCCTGCCACTTCCCATGTTTATTTTCTTCTCAATTAAACCTTAGTGAATTATAAACATGCCACAAGTTATTTTGACACTGAATTATTATTGACACTCTTCGGTGGACTTCTGAGATTATCTCAGTAGAGTGACTCCTCTTGGGTCTTTCCTAGGTTTATTGTTCCCATTTCATGCGTCATCTGCAATGATATAATGGCCTATATGTTTGGCTTTTTCTTTGGTCGGACCCCACTCATTAAGGTAAGTGGATCACCCTGACATGGGTTGTCATAGTGGGTGGTAATGCTTTCTCTATGACATGTCGGTGGACAGAGAGGAAAACTAGCTGGCATGTATCCACTGTGGTCCTGTCTTCACGTTACTCTGCGGCTCTGTAAGAGAAAAAAAGGACCAAAGAGATCCTGGCAAATACTCTCAAAAAATCTACCAAGGAAAATATTTTTATGTAGGCATACTTTTATGGCTTTGCTCTTTATTTGACTATTGTTATTAATGTGGATTTTTATAATCAATGTGTTAGCCACATGGAATAAAAAGAAAACGAACCTGAAGAACATAGGATAGGAATCAAGAAAAAACATTGTGGGGAGAATTTTGAAAGTGACATGATTAATTGAAGATTGATTTTATATAGAATTACTTGTTTGCATGGTTTTGAGATAGGGTCTCACTGTGTAGCCCTGGTTGTCCTAGAACTCACTGTGTAGTTCAGGCTGGCTTCAAACAGAGATCCTCCTGCTTCTGTCTCCCTCACACTTGGGATTAAAGGTGTGTGCCATCATGCCTGGCTAAAAGTACTTTTCATAAGTAATCAAGCACCAGACCTGAGTTACAGTTCTTTGCTGACAGTGTGTTTTCTTTCTGCAGCTCTCTCCAAAGAAGACCTGGGAAGGCTTCATTGGGGGCTTCTTTGCTACTGTGGTGTTTGGCCTTCTGGTAGGTGGTAGCTCCCATCTGGATGGGGAGGGGACAGGTCTGTGCAGGGGTAGAGAATATGTTTTCCCAAACCAGAGACTCTTGCCCAATGCTGACCCTTGCTTAAAAGAATGCATTCTGTAACTGACATGGCAGCTTCCAACGTTCAAGCAGTTGTGTAGGGACCCATGTATATCTTATGTGCCCCTTATGCCCATGCTCCAGGTAACACTAATACTGGGGTTGGAGTAGGCGGTAAGATGAGATGTGTTGCTTCAACTCAGAGGAGTACAATCTTCTAGTCCCTTTGAGGACACCATGCCTTCTGCTGATCCTCAGTCCCTCCCTCCCCCCCATGGCACTAAGTTTAGAGAGTCTTAGCACACAGTAGGGCAGGGCTTTCCAGGTGGGAAGAATTGTCTTACAGCTCTTTGTTCAGATCTTTCCTTGGCTTTTTCAAGGTCTTTGTGTTTGGACATATGCAGTGTGTGTGTGTGTGTGTGTGTGTGTGTGTGTGTGTGTGTGTGTAATCTTGCTTAACAGTTCAGGTGAACTACACAAGTGGTGAAACATAAACCTCTCTTTGAGCCCATGACTTACAGTGAACAACGTGGGTGGCACTCTGAGACTTGTGACCCAATCAGGTGTTGGCCAGCCAACCTGCATGTCTACAACTGATGCCCTTGCCTGCCCTCTGCTCTCCGTCCTTAGCTCTCCTATGTGATGTCTGGGTACAGATGCTTCGTCTGTCCTGTGGAGTACAACAATGACACCAACAGCTTCACTGTGGACTGTGAGCCATCTGACCTGTTCCGCCTGCAGGAGTACAACATTCCTGGGGTGATCCAGTCAGTCGTTGGCTGGGTACGTACCAGGAGCCATTGCAGAGAAGAGTTTCCTCCAGAGATATTAGTTTCCCCCTCCTAGCTCTGAGCCAATGCCAAGGTCAGGTAGAGGAGACCTTTCTCTAGCTTCATGTCAGTTAGAGGAGTGGCTCTCACATTGTGTGGACCCTTAGAGGTTCCTGCTTACTGAATAATATGCTCCCCTTTCACTGGGCTGGCATTTTCTTGATGACACCGAGTTAGTGGTTGGTAAAACCAGTGGCAGTGGGTTAGAGCTGCAGCACTGCCTGGACTACAGGTCATTGCTTGCTTTGTGCTACACCCCCTGCCACGGCACACAAACTAGCTACTCTTGTGAATGCAAGGCCTTGATGGGACTCTAAGATTAGTAACTCATTAAAATAGTCCTGATCCTTGACACCATTTTAATATTCTCTGTACTGAAATGGAAAATACACAAAAAGTATTTCTGCTAAATACTGAAGCACAGAGTGTCCCAAAGAGAAAACATGTACTATTGTTTAAGTTGTGAGCTCAACTGGCTGCTTAGCTCTAGGGATAGGGTTTTTTCCCTGTGATTCTTCAAGGGATTTTTGTGTTTCCTCTTTAAGGGCTTGTAGCTGTTTACCTGTGTTCTCCTGTATTTCTTTAAGGGAGTTATTTATGTCCTTCTTAAAGTCCTCTATCATCATCATGAGATGTGATTTTAAGTCTGAGTCTTCCTTTTCTGGTGTGTTGGCGTATCCAGGGCTTGCTGTGGTGGGAGAGCTGGGTTCTGATGATGCCAAGTTGCCTTGGTTTCTGTTCCTTATGTTCTTGCCTTTGCCTCCTGCTGTCTGGTTATCTCTGGTGTTAGCTGGTCTTGCTGTCTCCGACTGTGGCTTGTCCCTCCTCCAAGCCTGTGTGTCAGCACTCCTGGGAGACCAGTTCTCTCCAGGAGGAATTTGGGTATGGAGAGCTGTGGCGCAGGGTCAGCTCCTGGCGCAGATGGAAACCGGGAGGATCCTGTTCCAGGCTGTTCCTTGTTTCCTGTGCCCTGATGGCTCTGGGTGGGTCCCTCTTGGGCTAGGAATTTGAGCAGAAGTGGTGGTCTTACTTGTGCTTGCAGGTGTGTTGGCATTCCTGGGAGACCAGCTCTCTCCCAACGGGATTTGGGTATGGAATGCTATGGCAAAGAGTCAGTTCCAGGCACCCAGAATAAGGCTTTTATTTGTAAAGATTTGGGTATGTAACAGATAGTTTTCTTGAGAAAAAATGATGTAAGTCTGTCGCTTTAAAAAAAAAAAAAAGTGGCTGGTAGCAGTTGTTACCAGTGATAAAATCTGCATTTCAGGTGGAAACAAGAAGTTTGAAAGCACTCACCTATCATTGTGAGCATGCTGGGTTTCTGGCACTTAGAAGCTGTTCTGACACCACATAACGTAGTGCAGTGAGCTGCTATTTCTTAAAAGACCAGTGTACGGTGTTCCACAGTCATGTCTGGATAAAAGATCGACCCACAGTGCATCGTAGACCAGTGGATTGTGTGAGGAAGCACAAAACATTCATTAGGAGGATTTCAGATTCTACACTGTACCTAGCTTCTTCTTTTTGGGGGGTGGAGACAGGATCTAACTATGAACGTGGAATCCTTCTGAGCGCTGGGATTGTAGGTGTGTGACACCACCTGGCTTGCAACTGTTTTTCTTCCCTTTGTGTGTGTGTGTGTATAAATGAATGTATGCATATTTGCATATATACATACGTATGTGTGGGGCCCAAGGTTGACGGTAGAAATCTTTCTCAGTTGCTCTTTTGAGGCAGAGTTCTTGAGCTAATCTTGCTCGTCAGCTTGCTCTGGGATCTCCTTCAGGGTATCACAGGTGGCTGCCACGCACATTCAGTATTTACATGGATTCTGGGGATCTGAACTCCAGTCCTGTTATGGGGCAAGTGTTTTAACTGAGACTCTCCCCAGCTTGCACCTAACTTTATGTGGTTATGCCTGTCAGGTTCCTGTGTAATAACCACAGTTCTCTGAGGAGACTGCTAACACACTCATTCTTTTGAAATTTCATTCCCTGTAAAGCTAAGGCTAGATTTTCTTCACGTATTGCCTGTAAAACAGCATAAGGAGTTGATTCTAGAATCTCTCCTTTGCTCGTTTGTTTGTGACAGGTTCTTATGTAGTTTAGGCTGACCTTACATTCCCCCTGTAGCTGAAGGTGCCCTTGAACTTCTGATCCTACTGCTCCTATTTTCCAAATGCTGGGGTTACAGGCACATGCTACCACTCCAGACAGAATATCTTAATGGTCTTCTATTGGGCCAACCATTAAGGATTTAAAAGCATGGGGCAGTTTGCTGTCTCTCTGTCTCTGTCTGTCTCTCTGTCTCTCTCTCTCTGTCTCTCTCTTTGGACTCATTCTCGTTAGATGTATAAATATTTTAGGTGAGTGTGTGTGTTTCTTCCTGTCTGCCTGCAGTGCCAGTGGAGGCCAGAAGAGGGCATCACATCTCCTTGAACTAGAGTTCTAGATGGTTGTGAGCACCAGTGTGCTTTAGAACAACTCAGGTTCTTTGCTGGAACAGCAAGTACTCCTGACCACTAGACCATTTCTCCAGCCCTGCAGTCTTTTGGTTGATTGAAAAATAGAGACCTTGTTTTATCAAGTTTTTAATTAACGGTAAGAAGCCAGACTTGCACACGTGCTGACTTTGATCTCCCTTGTTCTCTTCAGAGAACCGTGAGGATGTACCCTTTCCAGATCCACAGCGTTGCTCTCTCCACCTTTGCCTCACTCATCGGCCCATTCGGAGGGTTCTTCGCAAGTGGATTCAAACGGGCCTTTAAGATCAAAGTAGGGAAACTCTGCCCTTTGCCCCTCACCCCTCACTCCCTGTCTGCTCCATCAGCTTTCACCCCTTGTACCAGGTCACGACCCCTGGCACTTAATGTGTGCTTTTCTTGACCCATGTGCTGAATTTGGGGGACAGTAAATGAAAATAAAAGTGTTTAGTTTGTTAGTGCTTCTTTCAACCAAAGAACTTTTTGTTTTTTTTTGGTTTTTCAAGACAGGGTTTCTCTGTGTAATCCTGGCTGTCCTGGAACTCACTCTGTAGACCAGGCTGGCCTCGAACTCAGAAATCCACCTGCCTCTGCCTCCAGAGGGCTGGGATTAAAGGCGTGTGCCACCACTGCCCGGCCCAAGAACATTTTGTAATTTACAGTTGTGTCCTGTGATCATCTGAGCATTTGGTTGTATGCCTCTGTCCATCACCTTCTCTACCCAGCAGGGTTTTGGTCATGGGGTGGATCCATTACTCTGGAATTTGGTTGTTGGTGAGCCCAGGCTTATCTGTCTTTCCTCTGCCTCTAACAGGATTTTGCCAATACCATTCCTGGTCATGGAGGCATCATGGATCGCTTTGACTGCCAGTACCTGATGGCCACCTTTGTCAATGTGTACATCGCCAGCTTTATCAGGTACGGACCTACTCCACTGGAACCAGAGTGGGTTTTAAAGCAGGAGTGTGGTTTTCATTGTTACTGTTTATGATCCTCTGAGGTCTCTCTCCCCCTACTAAGTGAATTCGGGGGTCAGAGTCCCTCATGGGTAACTGGGTCAGCAAAGCAGCTGGCCCCTGCTCAGGGATGCTTCATGTTCTGTTGTAGGGGTCCAAACCCGAGCAAACTGATTCAGCAGTTTCTGACGCTGAGGCCGGAGCAGCAGCTTCACATCTTCAACACACTTAAGTCTCACCTGACTGACAAGGGGATTCTGACGTCTGCCTTGGAAGATGAGTAGAGTCCACCCAGGGCCAGGATAGCTGGGGCAGGACTAGATTGAGGGCCGGCAAGGCCGGCCAACTGCTGTGACTTAGATAACGGAAAGCTTCAACCCACTGTCTTTTTTTTTTTTTTTAAATCTGTATATACTGTCTGTTTATAATGTGGGCTGTGAGTAAGCGGTAGCTTTGAGTTGCAAAGAAGTCACAGGAAAGAACCGTTTGGGTTTCTTAAGTACAAGTATTGAACAACATGAAGGACAGTGTTGCCCAGCTCAGGGTGTCTGTTTGGTGGTTCTAACCCCCGCCCATCCAGTTATTTCTGGGCTGTAGGAGAGATCATACATTCATGTGTGTCTGACTAGTTGAGGACCTTCCCACCTGGGTGGGCCTCCATGGCCTCTGTGCTTTTGCTGTTCTTGACACCTTTCATTGGGGCTTCTGTAGATGTCTCTGTCTGGGAGCAGTGGAGGGCTGCCTTCTGTAGAACTGTGGGAGGGAGGCTTACTGATCAGATGAGCATCTTGTCCAAGCCAAAATTCTGCAGAGGACATGTGAGCTTTGCTTATAGTTGGCTTTCACTGTAGAGACTGAAAGAAGATTTCAGACTTCTTTTTCTCAGAAAGGATGAAGAATTTATGAAGTCTGGGAAAAGAAGCCCCTACCGTAATATTCCAGATGTATGCAGTAGAGCGCACTGTCACAGCCCTTTCTGTGCCACCCCGGCGCCAGTGGCCTCTGGAGGGTGGTCTTCTTACAGACCAAATCTTCTAGAGCTGAGGCCTTCCTGATTGTGCTGTGGCTTTGCTGCTGTGCTGAGTTCTTCTGGGGGATCCCTGAGAGGTGGGGAGCAGAGGGCTTTTGCACACACACCCTTTGCCTGGATGCCACTTGTGTTGCTGCTGTGCTGTGTATGCAGTACTCTTGAGATGAGCGTATGTGTGTCTGTTTAAAGGTCACCTTGTTTCCTACATGATTTCAGTCATACCTGAATGTCCTCAGAGTCCCTACGTCCTGTTAGAACTATGGCGAGCCTAATCTGTCAAGAGGCTTGGCTCTTTTCAAGACGCAGTGGACACTTTTTATGGAATGTGACCAGTGTAGATGTAGTTTATACTGTCCTGGGGACCTTCTGCTGTTATTTGTGTAAGCTGTGATGATTCTTTCCTTTCCTAATCATAAGTTGAGATTGACATGAAAAGGAGCAGTTGTCAGGGAAGGAACTTCTTCCCCAGGTGTGTTAACCCACGGCCCTGCCTCCGTGTACCCACTTTGAGGAGGCTGCAGTGACTTGCTCAAACTCCCCGGTCTGTGCTAGTTTGTTTTCAGATTAGCCTTCCTGTGTCCTCCAGTGCTCAGACAGCCCTCAGTGTCCCTCTTGCACATGGGGGCAGTGGTGGGGCAGCTCCTTGTCTCTCAGCCATGACTTCCTTGTCAACCTTGTGGCTTTTTGTTCTCAGCTCCCAGGGTTGCACTGAACACAATGCTGCTGCTCTCAGTTTGGTTCTGGCCAGGCAGCCCTAACCTTTGCTCTTGGAGTTCTCTGGCTTTCCCTTGAAGTTCACAATTCTGAAACTCTACGGAGAAGTTTCTGTCACTATCGGCCCCTGATGCTAATGAGTCATGTCATGGTTACCCAAAAAAGCAAATACACTTAGGTGTATTTTACAATTGCTCCTTAAGATTCTCAGTGGTGATTAGGAGCCACACTCCACTTTTCAGATTGAAAAATGACCTTGGATCACCAAACTAGGTAGAGAAGGGCACACCACTCCCCAGCAGCCAAGACTGACTCTTGGGCAGCAGCAGCTGAGGCTTAAGGAAGCTGATGTCCTAAAACACTGAAACCCAGTGCTCACTGGAGCTGCCTGCCAGCCACAGGTTTTTATTCTTTTCTGAGTTCCCGGTCTTGTGAAAGAGACTTTCCCAGTCAGGTAGCCAGGAGAACAGTGCCACCATGTGACTATACAGCATGTTGTTTGTCCCATTAAACTTCTCAATACCGTGCAGATCTCAGTGGTTCACATAACTTGCTTTACACTCATTTTGTTTTGTCAGAAATAAAATGTTTATGCCTTTTCTTGTCATAAATTCTGTGTTTGTCACTTTGATGCATGGCTTTATGTTTCCCGCTTTGTGTGAGCATAAACACTGTGAAGTTTTACTGTTTCCAGTTTGTGTGCCATCTATTCATAGCAGCCTCTGAGGTATCTCAGGTGAGAGCCATGGGGTGGAACCAGAAAGTACCCCATCTCAAAGTGTGCCTGGAGGACAGGGTTATTAGCTAGTCCCTGAGGCTCCAACACCGGAAATACTGCAGTATTCCTTCCTGCAGGCCATGAGCCCTGACCAGGCCAGTCCTGGGCAGCACTTAGATGGCTATCAGCTCATGACTGGTGAAGTAAGGATTTGGTGAACAGTGGGGTCCCAGAAACCAGGCTGACTTGAGAACAAGCCAGGGTGTCTTCCTGGTGAGTTCTGCTCATGGTCGTTCTCAGGAAGACTGAGCCTTCCCTTTGTGTTTACCTTTCTCACCCTCTTAACCACTTCAGTGTCAAAAAAGTTTTGACACTTTTTTGTTTTGTCTTTGTTTGACACTTCATAGTTTTGTCTTCTGAAAGTGAAGTCCTATAAGGTCGGGAGAATATGCATATGAATATGCTCACATGCATACATGACACACACAGACACACGCACACAGACACGCACACAGACACGCACACAGACACGCACACAGACACACGCACACAGACACACGCACACAGACACACGCACACACACGCACACAGACACACACACACAGAGACACACACACACAGACACACGCACACAGACACACGCACACATAGCTTTTTTCACATTCTCAGCCTTTTAGTTTCTGCTTTTTATTTAAAATGTATTTATTCTTAATGTACTGTAGTGTGTGCGAACCAGTCTTCAAGGTGTGAAATGTAACGTAATCTTACACAGGTGGACTGCGAAACAGTTTTAATGGTATTTTGCCCCTGCTTGCTTTCATCCTGTAACCTGGCCTGTATTATACAAGAGAATTTGAGCAGTGTATTTCAAGAGAATCAAGGAAGACCTTATGTTGGGCTAATTGCTGGGTTGGCTGGGACCTGCTCTGAAGGGATCCCTCAGTTCACCGAGTGGCAAGCTGAGGTCAATCCTTGTCACTGTTGATAGAGCTGGGAGGAGGAGTGACCTAAGGACTCAGGACACAGCATCTCACACACAGTTCTGTGTGGCAGTCACTATGTTCCTCATGGAGTCAGCCTGAAGTAGATTTCCAGGGAAACCTTTTCCTCACTACCAGGGTGGGATGTCACAACTAAAACTTGTTGTGTTAGTAACATCTAAGGCCATGTTGTCTTTGTTTTTTAGAGTAGTTCCTGGCTGTGCCTCCCTCTCCTGCATACTGTGCTTATGTGCATGCTGTGCTTATGTGCATACTGTGCTTATGTGCATGCTGTGCTTATGTGCATACTGTGCTTATGTGCATGCTATGCTTATGTGCATACTGTGCTTTTATGGGGAGGAGGACAGTTTGATGTGCAGGCAAGGTTTTGTTCTTTCCAGGAAGGCTGGGGAGGAAGGCCTAAGCGAGGATGACCAGGGGTCTGGTGTAGATACAGTAGGAGATAGTCAACGATGGGGATGGGTGCACTCTGCCTGGAGCACAGGGCTCCAGAGAGCACCCAGACGGGGCCGTGTGCTGCTGGAGAGGCGGCTGTTGTGGGGCAGAGCTTCAGACTCTTCCTCAGCTTGGGGAGAGGAAACCCGGATCCCTGTAGTACTCTTCTTACAGTTGCTCAGCATCCTGGTTTTGAAGAGCATTAGCTTCTGTTAACGGACTCATTTTCTTTGTTGAGTGGGCACCTTCCAGGAGCATGCTGGAGTTTAGACCAAGTGGCAGAGGAGGGGTCTTATTTAAGGGCTTTGCTAGGCTCATCTGCCGTGTCCTGGGAAGTCCTCACATTCTTGCAGGGTGAGCCCATGCTCAGGAGCATGCATAGCTGCTGACCAGTTCTGTTAGAATGCTGTCCACTTTTCTGTCCACTCTAACCTCCCTCTCTTCAGGTTGATGTAGCGTCCTTACCTGGGCTCTGGGCTCTGGGCTCTCCTGTGGGCGGAAGCCGTTATCATTGGGCTGCTTCTTCGATGGGCAAGCCATTCTCTATTTTTTTTCCCAATGGTCAAGAGACCCTGGTGATGGGGACACTTTAGAGGGCATGTTTGGATGCTGTTGTGTTAGGGCTTTAGGACAGAGGGATGGATGATCTTAAGACTAGATGGGCAGAATATTCGAAAGCCCAAGTTTTGTGGCTAGTGATCCTCAAGTCTATTGGCTGTTTGAAGATCCTGTCCCTACTTCTCCCTTTATCAGGTGATGGTCTGCCAGGCTCTTTATCTTATTCTTCAGCCAATGAAGTAGCAACAGTGCATTATTAATAATTGCAATTATACAGTGCTTAATATGTGCCAGACACAGTGCTGAGGGTTTGCATGCATTATCTCCTTTAATCCAGAAGAAGCTCTGCCTAGGTGGTATTATCCCATCTTACAGATGGGAAAACTGAAGTTCTGTGCTAGAGATTGAGAACAATGTAAAGACGACAGACTTGAGGCTTAGGTAGCGCTATATCTGGTCAGGTTATAGGCTGTGGGCAGCCTTCACTTCCAATAAGCTGCTGTGAGGATTTAATGAGCTAATGCATGTAAGCATTTAGCAAGGTGCCTGGCACATAGTAAGCACTCAATAAATGATAGTTTTTATTTTATTTTTTTAAACTTGGCTCAGCGAGTAGTTTGGCCCACACTGATGGGCTGCCTGGTATTCAGCCACCACACTCTCACTGCCTGGACCTAGTTTGGTGTTTGTGTCCTATAAAGTGACCACACTGTCTTCCCAGAGAAGCCCTTCAATGGTCCAATGATAAGAGCCCTGCGCAACAGCTTGGTGTTTTCCATAGCATTGAGGCCCTGACTGAGGGATGATGTGAGACGCTTCTGTTCTTTTTCCTGTGGTCAAGACTGCTCACAGGCTGTTTGCTCTGACTTGGTGGTGACTGGGCAGCCAGGGCCTGTCTTGCTCTGGACCCTGCTTTTCCCAGCTAAGTTCTTTACTCCTGTTGTACATCTCAGGAACTCTCAGTTCCTCCACAAATGGTAATTTTAGAATAGAGCAGAGTAGAGAAAACAAGCCTGAAGCTGAGTGCACCAGCCAGAAGCCTAAAAGCTCTGCCTGTGCTCTGACAACATAACCATTCCACCTCTTCTGTCTGTCTGCCTGTCTATCTATCTGTCTGTCTGTCTGTCTGGGGTTTTTGTTTGTTTTGGGTTGTTGTTGTTTTGAGACTGGGTTTCTTTGTGTGTAGCCTTGGCTGCTCTAGAACTTGCTCTGAAGACCAGGCTGGCCTCAAACAGAGATCTGCCTGCCTCTGCTTCCCAAGTGCTGGGATTAAAGGCGTGTACCACCACCACCTGGGTTTTCTTTCTTAAAAGAACAGGTTAGAGCAGGTGACCATTGAGGACAGGTGATGTGAGTGTTTGTCTATTCCAGATTAGCAAAGAATCACATAGATTGTTAATCGTGAATGGAGATATGTTTAATTCAAATTTCTGAATGGGCATGGGGAATTGGGAGTGTGTGTGTGTTTGTGTGTGTGTGTGTGTGTGTGTGTGTGTGTGTGAGAGAGAGAGAGAGAGAGAGAGAGAGAGAGAGAGAGTGTTTGTGTGTGAATGGCATTGGCTAACAAGAACCAGGAGATTCTGACCCCATTAGTAGTAACTAGGAACTTCTGTTCCAGCTGTGGAGTGTCCCAGGTGTTAATGAGACCTGCAGCCCGTTGCTGGAGTTCAGACTGCAGCTCCTCTCATTCCTCTGTACTTGTGTTTGCCAGCCCCTGCCCCTCCTTTGTCATGCCATCTGATGGACCAGGAAGTCCTGTATCTGGAGGGAACAATCTGATGCCAGCAAAGGTTCTAGGGTGCTGCTCTTCAAGCCCAGCTCCATAGCTCCTGGGTGACTTTCCCTGAGTTCTCTGAGTATAGCATTAGAAGGCCTAACTACACGGCCACCTGCCCTAAGTGACATTGTGTTTTTAGGTGTCACCTCTCAGCCCTCTCTTCTTTCCTTACTAGCATACCTTTTCCTCACCCGCTAGGTTTGTGTGCTGGTTCTACTGGCTTTTCTCAAAGGAACACTGAGGTAGAAAGGGGGTAAGAGTGTTTTCCAGTGAGCTGAGTGTGCACACGCTTATGAGAGTCCAATGTATGAGCTCTCTTCTTGTTCCTTGGTTTGTCTTGGACCACACTGGGCAGGTGTCTAGGGCTGAATATAAAGGGAGTAGAGACAAGCCACTCAGGTACTGGAGGCAGCAATTCTTTGTCCAGCTCAGGGACTCCTGACAGGCACGGGGAAAGCTACAGGACCCAGAACAGGGAAAGGGGTTGGGAGTCACACGACCAAAGGTAGACGCAGACCAGTTCAGTGCTCCTGGTGGCCGTAGGGACCAGAAAACACCTTAGGAAATCTATCCATCCTGGGAGTCGTGGGGAGCTCATTGGCCCCTTCTAGAGTCTGTGTGACCTAACTCTCTACTGAAGTCTAAACACCTTCCAAACAACAGCAGGGATCACAGTGGTAGACCAGGCAGAGTACCCCAGTCAGTTTCTCAGCCACTTCCATTGTGTGGAGGGACTGGCCCCCTCTCCTGGAACATCCCCAGGATGCTCTGAAGGGACCCTTCTGCTGTAAGGAAAGAATTAAGTTATCTCACAGAGCCTGGATGCTTTCCTGCCCTCAGACTCAGCACCTGTCCGTGTGGAATCCATGTGACAGTTGTCCCAGACAGGCACATGCATGGTGTTCTGGCGTGCCACCTTTCCAGCCCAGGATTCACCAGTCAGTGTTTTCACCACATCCAACCTTTCTCCCTGCGCTTAGGATTGGTATTCAACACACTTGTAGATTCCTTTCAACGCAGTATAAGAATGTGATATATTGTATATTGGAAAGTATTTACCTTATTTATATACCCGAATGTTCCTATTAAACAAATAAACATATACTAAATTCTAGATTGTGTGTGGTTTCTGATGGGAGATGCCCTTTTAAAAAGTTATTATTTTATGTTTATGGATGTTTTGCCTGCATGTATGTGTGTGCCACATATGTGCCTGTTGCCTGGACAAACCAAAAGAGGGCATCAGATCCCCCTGGAACTGGAATTACAGGTGGGTGTTGGGAATTGAACGTGGGTCCCCAGAAATTAGCCAGTGCTTTTAATCACTGAGCCATCTCTATTCCTGAGAGGTTAGTGTCTATGTTTGTTTTTAGACAGTCTTACTATGTAGGCTGGGCTGGTGTGGTATGTGTTTTGGAGTCCAGCTGTGGTTCCGAATCCTCTAATTCCTCTGTCTCAAAAGTGTCCAGACACTGCTGCACACCAGGCTGGAAGGATGAAGCAGAATCCATCTGGGAGTGAGTGGGGGTGTGGGTGGGGGGAGGTCAGGGCTTGGGGACAAGTGGGTTTGGGAGAAGGCATTCTCCAAGGGTCTTTTAGGTGAAGGCCTTCTCTGGTGATCTTCAGTGGAACAGCTCTGTGTTGCTTGAACTCAAGAGATTCTCAAACCTGGCTGCAGGTGAAAAATAGCAGGGTGTTTCAGAGAGTCCCAGTACCCAGGCAGCTGAGACCAGTTAAATCAGAAATGCCGAGAATCAGGCTGGGACGTCATTTTATAAATCATCTTATAAAAAGCCCCTCGCTCTGTGGTTCTGACATGTAGCAATGGGTGAGTAAAGGTTGCGGACTCTCCTGGTGGTGGATGCAGTGGATGCAGTCCGACCTCCAAGGGGACTGGCCCCCTCTCCTGGAACATCCCCAGGATGCTCTGAAGGGACCCTTCTGCTGTGAGGGTGCTCTTCAGGCCAGTGGTGGCCTCCGGTGTAGAGTCCAGTGGTGGCCTCCGGTGTAGAGTGATGTGCATCTTTGGGACCTCTGCCAACTCCTCCTCGCACCTCAGACGTATTTTCCTTACGAAGTAAGTGCCTGAACATTTCCCACCTGTCTCCTGTCTCTCCTTTATCCTCCTGGCCTTCCTTTGTTCTAAGTTTCTCTTTATTTTTCAGAAGACAGACTGTTCCCTGAGTCCCCCTACTTCTGTGCTGGCTGTTGTCTAGATATAAGTATCCTTTGGGGTTCCCATCACTGCCTGTAGTTGTGTGTATTTGAGTGAATTAGAGGGGCTATGCATGTGCCCTGAAGGTCTCCAGAGTGCAAGTGTGCCAAGAGGCAGCTGTTTCCTCCTGTCATTCAAGGGTCCCCTCGCGCCCTGCCTACCATGGTTTACCATCGTGGTCACCATGCCGAGGACCCAAGCAGGCGTAGCTGATTAGCTCTGTATTTTGATTAGTTAATGTTTCAAGGGCAGTTTCAATAGCATAAAGAACACCCTTCATCCTGCAACCCAGGTGT
>JADRCH010000045.1:8133958-8219315 GCA_019843965.1 Rhynchomys soricoides
TCTCTCTCTCTCTCTCTCTCTCTCTCTCTCTCTCTCTCTCTCTCTCTCTCTCCACCCCTTCCCTTTCCTGTCTATATACTATGGACTAGGTATAAAGGAGCCTTCATCCTCAGGCAGTGACAAGAGTCAGTGGCCTAGAATTGTTCTTTCACTTATGAAAATAGTAAGCAGAGACAGATCAGTCACCCCTTGGCCTGTATTAATCAGAAAGATAGCTGTTTAAATAGACCATCATAGGGCTGGGATGTAGTTTAGTAGTAGAATATTTGCCCAGCATACATGAGGACCTGTACTGATAACATAATGATCATCATAACCCATTACAATACCACATGGGAAGGTCTTTTAGTGCTTCAGTAAAGTTTTGAAAGCTCCCCACCATGAAACACATTCTGTGACTAAGGTTTTATTAGCACAATTGGGTTTACTCCCTGTAGCATCTGTGGAAGTGAAATGTGATTGTCTGTTTCATTATGACATTGAGTCAGAAGAGTTAGCTGTTCAAGATCCTAAGACAGTCAGTCCTCTTGCCTAGCCCTCCAATTGAGTAGCACTTGTCAATTGTGTTGATGGCTCATGCCTGTAATCTCAGTACCTGAGGGCTGAGGAAGGATTGCTATGAATTTGAAGCCAGCCTGTGTTACAGAATGTGACCCTGTCACAAAAACAAACAAACAAACAAACAACCTCAAAAGCAATGGCCATAATTCTTTCCTTCCCAGAGACAACTTGCAAATTGGTTTCTTTTCCCATGGATTGAACTGAGGTTGCCAGGTTTGGCAGCAAGTGCCTTTGCCCGATGAGCTGTTGCACCTGCCAGGAATGACTGCTTCTTATTGTACCATCACACTGTTTCTCAAATTATTTGATGCCCGAGGTTAGTTAAAATCCTGTCTGATTGTAACAATTAATATGACTGAGGACTATCTGAAAATTGGAGTATGATTGATTTTTTTATTTTTTTAGGGTCATGTGATTAAGGAGGATTGTTGATAGCTAGGCCTCAGGGTAGCATCCCTTTGATGCCATGTTCCTGCCAAGGGAGGTCAGGATGATGGCTCCCAAGAGAGCTAACCCAATGGCTATCTTCTGTAGACTTACCTGGGGCATGGGATGGAAAGTTGTCCATGCTACTCCTTCATGGATTGTGAAATGGAGAAAAAATTATAGGGAGAATTACAAAATATAGGAGATGAAGGAGAATGAGAACACAGAGCAAAGAAAACCCAAATCAAATGGACAAAAGATATTGATAAGTTTTTCTCTAGACCAGAGCAAGAAAAAGGCTAGTGTTCTCTGAAGGAACAGGGAACTGATAGAAGGGTTTATTACTTCTGGATTTATTGGATTGGTTTATTGGATGTGGTCTGTGGTAGTTGGAATATGCTTGGCCCAGGGAGTGGCACTATTAGGAGGTGTGACCTTTCTGGAGTAGGTGTGGCCTTGTTGAAGGAAGGGTGTCACTGTGGGGGGTGGGCTTTGAGACCCTTCTCCTAGGTACCTGGAAACAATCTGTTGTTGTCTTTCTTTGGCTGAAGATGTAGAATTCTCAGCTCCTGCAGCACCATGCCTGCCTGGATGCTGCCATGCCTCCTACCATGTTGATAATGGACTGAACCTCTGACACTGTAAGCCAGTCCCATTTAAATTTTGTCCTTTATGAGAGATGCCTTGGTCTTTGTGTTTCTTCATGCAATGGAAACCCTAACTAAGATATGGTCTGTGTAGATCAACAATGGCTGTCTCAGTCTGTGAGGCTGGATGTCTCAGCAGCCTTAGTCTGCTGCTGAAGGCTTGGAGGATTCCTGGAATGCTGATGATGTTCAGTCTAGGAATGAATAAGTTGGTTCCAATTTTGGTCAAGGAATACAGTACCAACAGGATAGATGAACTTGCCAGTGAGAGTGAAGGTAAGCAGACAAAAGCAAAGTTTCCGTATTCCATGTCCTTTATTTGGGCTGCACCAGAACGTGCCATCCACATTTAGGGTGTGTCTACCAGCTTTAATAATCTGATTAAGAAAATCCCTCACAAAGCAGATTGAGTTTTTGCTTTTTGTTATTGTTTTTGAGACAAGGTTTCTCTGTGTCATCCTAGCTGTCCTAGAACTCACTCTGTAGACCAGGCTGGCCTCAAACTCAGAGATCCACCAGCTTCTGCCTTTCAAGTGCTGGGATTAAAGGTGTGCGCCACCGCTGCCCATTGTAGGTTGGGTTTTAATTGATGCCAGATTCACTCAAGTTGGCAAATAAGTTTAGCTATTAAAAGTATTAAGTAGCTGAAAAATAGCTGAAGTGGAGTGAGCAGATGCCATTACTGTATCTACAAAAGACAAAGGTTTATAAGAGACCAATGCATGCTAACACAGTATGTCATTAGGGCAATTGTTGGGCATATTAAAGGCACTGCATTAGTGTTTAGAGTCACAATTAATTCTAGAAACTACTACATAGTGTCCCAGATACACACTGGTCTTTTTGAGGACATTGAACTATTGACCCGAAAAAGGCTATGCGGAAAACCACAGTGGTCCTCCCCCCCAAACAAATTTACAGTAGTGCTAGAAAGCATCACTTTTATGCCACAAAAAGGGCAGAAGGGCTCCATGAAGCAGAGCAGTTGGCCCTTAGGAAACTGCACTATTAACCAGCATCAGAGGGAGAGGAGAAACAACCAGTGACTTTGGAGCCCCATGACTCAATGTCCAACCATCACAGTTAGTCGGCTTCAAATGGACTGATGGGAAAGTTGCCATCTGAACTCTAGCTTTGGGCACTTTACTGGAATGGTCAGTTACAGGTGACAATACTGAAAGTTCAATGCAGGTCTTTGTCACAAGCGAGAACTGGAACCACAGGAAGATGTCTGGATGACTGAGCACCACTCCCTCCCTGCCTGTGTCAGCTCACACTGTCCCAGGCAGTACTGGTGCCAGGCTCAGGCTCTTCTCTTACCGTTCAGATTGTGGTATGACTATATAAAATAACATTCGTGCTAGGCTTGGAGGGGCACATCTTTTGTCCTGGCACTCAGGAGGCAGAGGCAGGTGGATCTCTGTGAGTTTAAGGCCAGCCTGGTCTACAGAGTGAGTTGCAAGGCAGCCAGAGCTATATAATGAGACTCTGTTTCAGAAAACAAAAAAGTTATTTATGGCGCGCGCGCACGCGCGCGCAAACACACACACACACACTTCACTTCTACCATTCACTTCTCATCTGGTCTCTTCTCATCCCCTCGCCTGCTGCCTCCTTAATGTACCCACCCCTGTTGTCACATCCCTGGATCAATTACCAGCCTAGCTAGCTCACGTCTTCTAACCTTGTCTTCACCTGCCAGAGGTAAGCAGTCACTCAAATTCTGTCCCATTTCTAGGGCAGACAAGTATACAGAATGGGTTAGTAAGCTGGGGCTCTACTTGGTTTGGGCTATGTGCACATCCTTCTTTGAATAATACACTTGGCAGCCTGAGAGCCTTACTTGAACGTACTACGCACACACACACACACACACACACACCCCGTGAACAATGAACCTAGCACCTTGTTAGAGACCTAGAGCCCCCACTCACACTGAATATCAGGTCCTCCCCACTCCAAAAAATGAACTAAGTATCTTCTCCCTTAATGACAAAGTTGGACATCTTCAAGCTGGGGAGTTGATTAGTAAGAGAACATGTTGCCCTTGCAGAGGACATAGCGTTGATTCCTAGCATCTGACTGGGGGCTTACCACTGTCTGTAACTCAAGTCTCAGAGGACCAGACACCCTCTTCTGACCTCTGAGAGCACTAGGCACACGTGTAGTGCACATACATACATGCAGGCACAACACACATAGACGTAAAATAATAAATAAATCTAATTTTTGTTGTTGTTGTTTGAGACAGGCTTTCTCTCTGTAGCCCTGGCTGCTCTGGAACTTACTCTGTAGGCCAAGCTTCCCTCAAACTCAGAAATCCGCCTGTCTCTGCCTTCTGAGTCCTGGGATTAAAGGTGTAGATCACCACTACCTGACCAAATCTACTTTTTTAATTGGACATTTTCTATTGAAAGATTTCCAGTATATCTGAGTACAAGGGAAATCGGACCAACAAGGTGTTCTGGCTCTGGATGAATGCATAATAAGCTGAACTGTCCTCTAAGTGAACTTTTAAGGATGCTTCCCTGTCTACTTTTTATGCCTATGCATAACTGAGTGCACATATGATTAAAATACGGTGCATTATGGGAAGGAACATACACGTAGAATAAAGGTTGTATAATTTAACTTGTCATTTAAAATAAAGATCTGCACATGCAGGGCTTCAGTGTAAAAGTAATGGGGGGACCTCTTATATGCTTTTGTTGCGGAATAATGACGGGTGTCTCTACACCTGCTCCAGCCCATTTTAGCTGCTGAATAAAGGCACAGAGACCTGGTATTTTTATTAACAAGTTGTTGGCACTAAGCTGGGCAGATTCTGAACTATTCTAACCTTTCTAGGCTGCTATTATTTAACCATATGCCTTGTTACGTGCCATCTGGTCTTGCCCTGGCTTGCTCTGGTCCGTGTGTCCTCATCTCTTACCCTGACCTCATGGTGAATCCTCCTGGTCCCACTCCATGGTCTCTCCACCTCTCCTCTCCTCTTTCTCTCCCTCTTCCTCTCCTTCTCCCTCTTCTTCTGGGATCCCATGACTAGAATCAGAAGTCCCACCCTATTCTCTTCTGCCCAGCTAATTGGCTGATTAGCTCTTTATTAACCAATTAGAGATGATATAAAACAATTTTTACATAACACTGAGACCAGAGATGCTTGACCATGCCATCCTCAGGACTGCAACCAGATGTCTGGTCATAGAAATCAGCATCTGAACACACAGTATCCAAAACCATCTCCCAGCCCTGGAGAGATAGCTCAATGGTTAAGAGCACTTGCTGCTCTCCTGTAGGAATGGAGTTCCCAGCACTCATGTGACAGCACACAGCTGCCTTGAGACTCCAGCTCCAGGCCCTCTTCTGGCCTCTGCAGGCACTGCACTTAGCATGCTGGTGTAACACTCATATGCTAAAATCAAAAATAGTTAAAAGCTTAAAAAAAAAAAATTAGTACAAAATTAGCCACAGGTACATTTAGCAACCAAAGTTTTTCTTCTCTTGAAACTCATGAAAGGAAGCATCAAATGACAACCTTTATAGTGCCCTCACTCATGTGGCCCACTGCTGTCTCACAGTGTGTTTTATTCTGCATGTACTACCACTTGTCTTTGAATAGTTTCCTCACTGTACTGTAAATCCATGTGTACTTATTTCAATGTTTTAAATACAAAGCCAAGAACCTTGAAGTTCAAGAACCTGCTTGAACCCTCCAGCCAAAACTGGAATCTTTACTCCACTTACAAGGTCTGATTTCATTTCCTCCTATTCCCTTCTTGTTCATAGAAGATCACCTGGCCTCCAGTGAGCCCTTCTTCATGTGTGTTCACTTGTACGAGCTGCTCACTTGCATTCGCTGTGCTTTGGCATGCTTTGTTCTCTTGCATGCACTATTCTTTTGCATGCTCTGTTCACTTGAACACTCTGTTCACTTGCACACTCTGTTCACTTGCATGCTCTGTTCACTTGCATGCTCTGTTCACTTGTACTCTGTTCTCTTGCACACTCTGCTCATTCGCATTCTCTGTCCACTTGCACACTCTGTTCTCTTGCATGTGTGTCCTTTAGTGTGTGTCTACCTGCTTGCCTCTTCTCCACTGAGCTCTTCTTTCTCAGAAGGTTGCCCATTTAGTTCTGCCTGCACTGCAGCCCTTTCTCTCTTTCCTGATTTTTTTCCTTAGCATTTGTCACTCACACACCACACATTTGACTTTGCTTTTGGTTTGTTGACTGTATCTCTGGAAGGTAAGAAAGGAAATCTGTTTCCTAGGTACTTGGGCCAAGTATGTATCATGCAAATATGCTAGCGAGTATCTGTGACAAGTGGGGACCTCGAAGGGCTCCTTTATGACTCGATCAGCAACCATGCCAGCAAGCCACTGAGATTACTTCCCTCATGGATATCCAGGTACACAGAGGCTCAGCTGCTCTGGTTTGCATCTTGACCTCCCTTCTCTGTTTGCTGTGTGCACACAGACTTTTTCAAACCCTCTGGCCTAAAGTTTCCAATAAAATAATGGATTTGAACTAAATGACTGAAGTTTCCTAAATTCTAAATTTAGTTCTCTAAATCTTCCTTTTCTCCTTCCTTCCTTCCTTCCTTCCTTCCTTTTTCTTTCTTTCTTTTCAAAATGTCTACCTTCAACCAGGCTAGTGATGCCTTCTGGAGAATCCCAGTTTCAGCTGCTTAGACTAGGCACCATCAGTGACCAGCCCCTTAATTCTAATTCAGGGTTCCAGGACATGCCATTTACATCCTATAGTAAGTGCCTGCATTTTTCCCCTTAACGTTGTTCTTTTTAAAAAAATTATTTTATTTATTTACATTCCAGCTGTTGCCCCCCCTTCTTCCCTCCCATAGTTCCTCATCCCAGCCCCCTCCCCTCACCTCCTAGAGAATGATCCCCCTCCCAACAGGTCTCTCCCTTCCCTGGGGCCTCAAATCTCTGGAGGATTAGGCACATCTTTCTGGAAGTCAGGGACCCCTATGGTTGAATTAGGGGAAGAAACTGGAGGGGAGGGTGACCCCATAGTAAGACCAGCAGTCTCAGCTAACCGGAACTCCAGGACGCTCCCAGAGACTAAGATTGTTATTTTAACCAGTGATAGGGCATGCTGGAAGTTCTAGGAAGCTTGCAGGGGGACTGGCTTTCAGCCAGTGATTTATTAACTTGGTAAATACAGGGAAGGGCAGTGGGAAGGAAATAAATAAAAACAAAATAGTTATGTATGAAAATTCCATAATAAAACATTGTGTGCTGATTTAAACAACAACAACATTGTCCTCTGTGTTGAAAAAGTTGGTAAAGATCTCAGACTCTTTCTCTCACAGTGGTCTACCTCTCCTGTGTATTCTATCTTGTCTTAGTTACTTTATACATTGCTATGACAAAATACCCAATCAAAGCAACTTAAGGGGCAATGAGCTTACTTCACTTACAGTTCTAGGGATACGGGTCATTGCAGGGGGGGTAGGCAGAAGGCTGAAGGAACATGAGGCTGGCTGCTCACAGGGAGAGAACAGGAAATGGGGCTAGGTTATGAATATCAAGGCCCATCCCGGATGATGATGACGTACTTCCTTTAGCAAGACCCCAGCTCCTAAAGGTTCCACAGCCTTTCCAACAGCACCACAGGCTGGGGACCAAAAGTTCAAACACATCAGCTTATACAGAACATTTTACATGCATACCCCAACACATTCTATCTCCCAGAGTTCTCCAGCAAGAGGCCCCAGTTACCTGTGTGGCGTCATGCTCCTTAACACTTCCTGTCATCCTCCGTAACTCAAGCCCCTCTCCTCAGTACTTCCTGGAATTATTTCCCTAATAGTTTGCTTATATGTAAAGCCCTGTCTTGGCTAATCCAGCCCTCTGCCTCTCCTGAACAGTAACCCACTGAATTCTTCATGAATTTTCTGGCTGGAGCCATGTCTCTCTTCAATAGATTACAATGCACCTCTCTACTCATCCCAGAGAAAGCGCCAGCGACAACCAAATAACAATTCCACCCGAGTCTGGCTTGGTGAGCAGGATTTTGGGTGAGGGGTTACTTAAAAGAGTATGGGTGATCCTTAAATAACCAAGCCACTGAAAAGTCTCACACCAGCTTGGGTGATGACTTCCCCTTAGCGGCACAAATGAAGTCTTACTCCCTTGGCTAATCTACCATACTGTATGAGTTCGTCAACTGCCCAAGACCACACAGCAGAGTTACATTCAGCTGACAGGAAGGCACAGGAGGGAGTACCTGAAACCTCAGCTGAGGATTTAATGACCCCTTCTACCCCTTCCTCCTGGAAAGAAATATCAAGAGGCTTACCTGGAGTATTGAACTGGAACAGTCACAGTCGCTCTGAAGAAGCGAATGGCTGCTGTGGTCAGAGGACATCATAGCCCCATTCTCCCATCTGCTAGGCGTGTCCATTTATAGATGCCTTCTTTCACTCCGTTGCTGGGACCCCTTTCTCTCGCTTCTCTATCCTGGACCAAACTACCATGAAGAACCATTTAATTGTTCTAGATCATCACCTCTGTCCCTAAGCTATTCCCATGGGGATGGTTGCCTTCTCCTGTCTCTTGTTAAGACACTTAATAAGCAAAATAACAGATATCATCTGTGCATTGCTTATATGAGTTTGAATGTTTCTCAGACTGCAAGCAGATAAACAATGTATTTTCCTTGTCATAGCAGACTCCATGAGCACAAGATCCATCACTGGGTCTTCACTCAGGGTAAGCAAACTCTGTTGCCATATGAATGATGACTTGGCAGAGGCATAGGCAAATAATACAAGAAAATGATATTTTTTAATATTCTTTCCTTTTGGGCATTTCCTAAAGATATTATAAGGACTTTGGATCCTATTATTCTGAAAACTGGCATATTGGGTTGGTGAGATTACTCAAGCCTGGTGCTCTGAGTTCAATGAAGGGAGAGAACTTACTCTTGGCCTCCACACATGTATTATGCTGTGAATATGCACAGGTGAGCACACACTGAATAAATAAGTGTAATGATAAACATGTAAAAGAAGGTATTTGATATGAGTTTCTTTTTTAAAAAAATTGGTATATAGCTTCAAGTTGCCAACCAACTCAAGTATACACCCAAACTTATAAATTTTCTTGACTCTTCTGCATACAATTGTGAGCATCTATGCCCTTCACTAGGCAAGCAGTGTTGATTGCCTGCAAATGTTGAGCTGCCTGCTGAGGGGCTAGTTGAGTTTGCAAATACATGTGCGTTCTACAATCTCATGAAGCATCATGTTCTTTGGAGCCTGGAGAGTGGTAATATACTGCTCACTCACTGTACTCTGCCAAGTGTCTCTAATTAGTCAGGGACTGTTAGCCCCTGTGTGGGGCTGAGCACAAATCAGACAGGCTTGCCTCTCTCCCCAGTTGTGAGAGTTAGTGTTTTTTGTTTTTTGTCAACTTGACACAAGCTAGAGTCATCTAGAAAGAGGAAAGTCAGTTAAGAAACTGCCTCCATTGGATTGACCTGTAGGTAAGTCTATGGGATATATTCTTGATTGGTGATTGATGTGAGAGGACCACGCCCACTTCAGACAGTGCCACCCCTGGGCATGGGGGCCAGGGTTGTTTAAAAATTCAAACTGAATAAGCCACAGAAGGAGCTAGTAAGCAGAGCTCTTCCATACTTCAGATCCTGCCTCCAGGTTCCTGCCTTGACTTAACCTTAGTGGTGGACTGTGAAGTAGAAGAGGAGGGCAAATATACCCTCTCCTCTCCATGTTGTTTTAGTTAATATGTTTATCACAGCAACAGAAAGTAGTCAAGGACACCAGTTCTCATTTCATCATTACCTCAGACTAACTCAAAACAAACTTAGCTGATTGAACTCTAGTCACTGGGATACAGGCAGGTAGTCAAGGAGTGTCATTGGAGCCTTTACCGTCATATTCTTTACCGTCTTTAGAATATTGTTCTCTTAGTTACTGTACTAAAGTTATGAAGAAACACCATGACCAAGACCATTTATAAAGGAAAGCATTTAACTGGGGGCTTGCTTACAGTTTCAAAAGCAGCAGGCAGGCAGACATGGGGCTGGAGCAGTAGCTAAAAGTGCTATTGTAATCTATAGGCAGTAGGTAGAGAGAGTGAGATCTGGACCTGGTGTGGGCCTTTAAAACCTAAAAACCCAGCCCCAGTGACATATTCCTTCAGTGAACTTATACGTTTCCCCAAAAAGCCACACCTCCTGCTCCTTCCCAAACAGTTCCACTCACTGGGAACCAGGTGTTCAAACATATGATCCTGGTAACCTGTCTGGACCAGTGAGCTAAGTCTCCATGGATTAATGGATATGTCAAAGATCTGTATGGGATAACCAGAGGACTCCAAGTGTTTGAGCTCAAGAGTAGTGCAAATAAGCCCTTCTCATTTTTATTATCAAAGTAAGTGAAGCATGAGGTGATTTTACAGTTAGCAGAAGCCAATACAAGTACAGCGAGGGAATACACCTGGTGTTATGTCTTATTACCTTCAGACCTGTGAAAAAAGCCAAGAATATTCTTTCCTGGCTGTGTTTGCCTTTCCCACAGATACAAAGCAGAGATGCCAGGGCACCCCCTTCATGTCCTTGTTTTCAAGTGCATTCATTTATCATAGTATACACAATTCTTTCTCAAAGGCTACCTTATGAGAAGAAATTCTGCATTCTGTCCCATCCATAGTCCACAATAAGTTTATAGCTTTCTTACACTGGCCCCTACATGAACTTATGGGGGACTGTGATAGTGTGAATGAGAAAGAGCCTCTTAGGCTCATATATTTAAATGATTAATCACTAGGAAGTAGAACTGTTTGGGAGGATTAGGAGGTGTGGCCTTGTTGGAGGAGGTGTGTCACTAGGAGTGGGATTTGAGGTTTCAAAAGCCTGTGCCAATCTCAGTCTCGATGTTTCTGCCTGCTGCCTTCAGGTCAGGGTGTAGGTCTCAGCTACTTCACCACTGTGCATGCCTGTCACCACTTTTACCACCATGATGATAAGGACTAAGGCCCTGATGCTGCAAGCAAGTCCTCAATTAAATGTTTTCTTCTATAAGTTGGCTTGGTCATGGTGTCTCTTCACAACAATGGAACAGTAATGAAGGCAGGGCCATTTTGATTTAAACCACCACCAAGGTCTTGTGGGAAAAGTGCTCACAAGAGACTGTCAAGCAGAATGTCAGCTGTCCCATTTCTTGGTTGAGGGGTTGCTGAAGAAGGAACCCAGGGCCTTGTATCTGCTAGGTGAGTGCTCAGCCACTGACCTACACATACAGCCTGCCAATAAATTATACAGGCAGATGCAAATTATAAGTGCAATGATAAGAAGCTTTTATAGAGATGCTCATATTATACGTATATGTAATTCACATAATGTATACCTATGGGGAGACTATATTCATAATAGGATTGGGTTGGTGTGGGGGTTAGGGAAGATGCTATTTGTGTTTTCACACTATTTTCCTTCACTCATGATGGTGTTTTGCTTTGCTTTGTTTAGAGACAAAGTCTCAAAGGTTATCTAGAAGTCGCTATACATTCCCAGGGCAGCTTTCAACACACAATCCTCCTTGATCCCATTTCCAAATGCTGGGATTGAGGATAAGCACCACCATGTTCCACCAACTACATCCTTTATGAATAGAGAGGTAGATCAAGAAAATCAATGTGGTCTTCTACTACAGATGGCCTGAAGCAAAACTCCTCCCTCTCCCAGCTGCCTTTTTTTTTCACCTCAGAAGTGGCTCAGTGGCTTATGATGCACACCGATGCTCTTCACTTCAGCTGCATTGGTGGTCCTGGGAATCAGTACTGGATTAGCCTGAGGGTCAGACCCCTGCCTGGTCCTCTATCCCTCTGAGAAGCTGCACTGTGCCCTTTAAGTCCAGCCTTCCTCACCCTGCTTTCCTGGGGTGATCTTGTTCCTTGTCATACAACTCAGGGAATTATTTTTAGTTCAGGCTCATCCCAGTTGACCCCAGCATTGCCTCACTCCCCATATGATGATCCCACGAGTACTCACACAACAACAGGCAGGCTGTCTAATGGTCCCGTAAGTACTCACTCACACTTCTGTGTCAAAAAAGCAAGTCACTGTCAATTGTATAGGACAGGCTGACAAAATCAAAACAATCCGCCTTCTGTCTATACAATACAGCAAAAATCAGTAGTGATGTGCGGAGTCTCTACCATATTCCAGCTACCAACCAGTTTCGGGACAAACTTCTATTATGAAGCAGTTGCCCAGTCAGACGCTCTCACATCTCCCGACACCATTACAGAGTGAACGTGTTCTAGAGACAGGAGACAACAGGCAAGCCTAGTTTAATAGCTTTCTTTCCCACTGTTATTTAAATCACCCTTAATGAGGGGATTCTCAAATGTATAACTCATAGCAAAATAAAGCCTGCTTCTTGGGTGTGGGAAACACTCTAATGAGATGTCTCACTGAGTGTTAGCAGCGATTCTAGCAAACAAAGTGCATCAGGGCAAATAGTCCTAAACGCCTCTGAGCACTGGGAATAATGCGCAATGAGCAGAGTTCCCTAGCAAGATTACAAAAAGAGACTCCCAGCCCAACGAAGCTGGGAAAATTACATTAGTCTATTTTGTGTATGTCTGTTTGTATGGCATGCACACACCCGTGTGTGTGTGTGTGTGTGTGTGTGTGTGTGTGTATGTGTGTGTGTGTATGTGTGTGTGTGTGTGTGTGTGTGTGTGTGAGTCAAAGGACAGCTTGTAGAAGTCAGTTCTCTCCTTCTGCCATGTATATCTTAGGAATTGTACAGGAGTCTTCAAGTTTGGTGGGAAATGTTTCAACCCACTGAACCATCTTGTGGTTCATCTTAAATTATGGACAACTGGTTGGCATGGATCATTATAACCTGTCACAAATCCTTTCTCTTTCACACACATGTTACCAACTGTAGAGGATGCTGTCAGTGTTCCACTTGAAAGGCAGGCAGCTGGGAAAAGCTTTGCTTGAACAAACTTCATAAGGACCTGACTTATCAGTCAGTGCAAACGTTACTCAACTGATGTGGGTATTGGCTTCTAACAATCAATCCACCATGCAGACCTTTCCTTGTGTAGGGTCCTTACTCGGGCACATTTGCCTTCATGTCCCTCACTGCACAGCCACACCTAAGGACTAATGGAACTGATGCTACAAAGGGCCAGTCCCCTTACCCTAAGGGAAGTCTCTCCTAATATCACCCAGAGCCAGTATGTCCAGACATGAATGAAGCAGAATAAGATGGCTGAGCAAGATGTCAGAATGCTACCTTCAGCCATCCTTGTTGCCATTGAAAGTCATGTGATGTAGCCACGCCCCTTTGCATATGTACTTTATTGGTTCTACAGGATTTGACATTCATTGTCTCTGAGATACATAGACTGTAAGTGCTGAAGGGGCCTCAGTCACTTCTCCAACAGGTCCTGTGTGGGGCTGAATTATGTTCTAGTTTGCTGTCTATTGCTGTGACAAAGACTGGGACCCAGCAACTTGTAAGGAAAGGGCTTATTTGGTGTTTAAGTTACTGTTCTATTGCTGTGACAAAACAAAAACAAAAACAAAACAACAACAAAAACCATGACCAAGGCAAACTATAAAATGAAGCATTTAATTATGGGTTTGTTTACAGTTTCAGATGGTTAACCCATGGCCATCATGGTAGATAGCATAGGAGGCAGGCAGGCATGGTGCTGGAGCTGTGCCTGAGAACTCTGATAGGCAAGCTGCAGGCAGAGAGAGAGAGAGAGAGAGAGAGAGAGAGACTGCGCCTGGTGCGGGATTTTAAAACTTCAAAGCCCACCCCCTCAGTGACCTCCTCCGAAAAGACTCCTCCTAATCCTTCTGAATCCATCTTCCAACTAAGAACCAAACATTCAGTCACGTGATCCTCCGAGGGTCATTCTCATTAAGTCACTGCATTTGGCTTTTGTCTTGATCAATATTGGTCAATATTGAGGGAAGTCGGGACAGGAGCTCAAGCAGGAACAGTGGCAGGGATTATAGAGGACAGCTGCTTACTGGCGTGCTTCAGCCTTCTTTTATATACACTCAGGCTCACCTGCCCAGGGATGGCAATGCCAGTAGTGGTCCGGACCAAGAAAAAGCCCCACACACTTGCCTACAGACACTATGACAACGGAGGCAACCCCTTTCTCAGGCTTCCTTCCTCTTAGCAGGTGACACTAGACTGTGTCAAGCTAACAACAACAACAACCTAATTAGCACAAATGGTGTGCCCCCCAAAACTGTGTTGAATCCCTAACGCTTGGAACTTCAGAATGTGACTTTACTGAAAATGTGTAATTGCATATATAGTTAAATAGGATGACGTCACACTGGAATGTGGGGCCATTAATTTGATTTGGTAAGCATCTTTATTAGAAGAGGAAAGAGACACAGAGAGGGAGGGGAGCAGAGAGTAGTGTGATGTACCTGTAACCAAGGAAAAAAAGAATTGTCTGTAAAGATGGGAAGCTAGGAGAAGCAGGATACACTCTCCACGAAGCTTCCAGGGTGTGTGGTCCTGTTGAAGCTCATTTGCACACTTCCAGCTCCAAACTATGAATATTACTCTGTTATTTTAAGCCACAGTTGGAGGTCTTTTGTTATGTTAGTCCAGTGGAATGGATATAAGCCCCTCCTACATGTCTACCTTTGTGGACTATTCTAACCTTAAGGTAAGGGCATGCCTGGTCCTATTTCACTTTTACTAAGAGGAGGAAATTCACAGTTTGGCCTGAGTTCTGTGTGCATAAAGTCTGTCTGTCTCCATCTGGACTTATTGCCACACACGTGATTCAGAATGACAAGCATGAGAGGGTTCTGAATCACGAAAGGCTCCGCTGCTAACCTCTTGTAACCCTTAACCCAGCTCATGGAAGCTCGGGAGAACTCAACAAGCTAGGCTCCTGGAGGAATCCTAGCCCACCAGCCTTTGCTGCATAGGCATCTCTGCTTGATGTCCTTGGTTTTGCTTTCTGCTTCTCTTCCTGCCCAGGGCTTTGCTCTGGTTATTGGTTATTGCTACACTGCTTCTGCTTTGTTTGCTACAGAAAGCAGAAGCCCAGGGCTGGCCTCACCACAATCCACATATCCACCTCTTCACCATGATGCCAGGCTTGCTCCACTTGGGTCCAACGTTTACCTTAGAACCTTTGTCCTCCTCTGATACAGAGCCTACATAATTAATTCACTAAACAGCATTTCCGGAGGCAAACATCCAACCGTACGAGGATTTCTCTGCAGACTCCGGTGACTCACTACAATGCAATCCTCCATGTTGTGTTTTGTTTTTCTTGGGAAACAGTTTCTGTGTGTCACCCCAGCCAGGCTGGAACTAACTATGTAGACAAGGCTGGCCTCGAACTCTCAGAGATCTGCTTGCTTCTATCTCTAGAGTGCTAGGATTCAAAGTGTGCACCCCACACGTGGCTGTAATCTTGACTTAATTCATCAAAGCATATTCACCCAAAGCAACATTCAAAGCCAGTGAGAATGGACATCAATACATAGTTTGGAGAGTTTCTTTCTAACTGTGGCTTTAAAAACAGAATTTGCTCAGGTATTGTAAGAACAAAATGACAAATCTTCACAGTGTCCCATCTTTTGTTCCTCCTCCTTCCATTGATGACACGTGGTTATGAGTCTGTATTTCTGTCCTTCAGTGCGATTCCAAGTAGATTTCTTCCTAAGCAACCAGCACAAAAAGTCATTCACTTCCTGGAAGTCCAGAGGAACCACTCATTCAGCAAGTGCTAGTCCCTTGATATGGTTCTAAGTCCACTCTAATAAACCATGTAAACGTTGACATCATGAATTGTTATTAGAAATTTCCTAAAATATGAGTTAGTCAGAAATATGCTGTATAATACTGAGGTTCTGATTTGGATGCACCACTGTGCTAACAAGTTGAAAGCTGTATACAAATGCAGAATTCTAGGCCACCCTCAGAGACTTCAGATGCACCAGCTCTGGATGTGGCTCTGGGGCGGGGCTGGACCCATCCACAGGCCTCCTCTGACTAGCTGCTGGTTGTTCGATTGGGGACTGGTGGGCAACCTGTGGGAGGGGCTAGGCTAATGGTCATAACAGTTCATGCTGATATGGCCCAGGCAAGAACAAAATGGAGAATACCTGATGTTATTTCATTTCTATTTGAAACCTTGCTAATATCGGCTGGTTCAACAGACACTGACATCTTGGTTGGGTTGTGGGTGATAGGGTATCCTGGCTTATGCCCGAGGCTCTAAGGGGAGAGAGAGAGAGATTCCAACATGGAGGGGCTGCCTATGGCATCTAATAGACTGTCTGTGATTTCTACATGCCTCCAAGTAGATTTATTCATTACACACTCCCAGTCATCAAGTGTCTTTTGAAAGGTGACAGTAACGAGGTCCCAGATACATGACAAGTGAAGAAGACTAGCAGCTGGAGAGCCGGGTCAGTGGTTAAAAGCATGCTGCTCTTACAGAGGGCCCGGGTTCAAGTCTCAGCACCCCAGCATCCACATGGTGGCTGAAACTCTATCTGTAACCCCACTCCCAAGGACTCAAAGCTCTTTCCTCACTTCTAAGGGCACCAGGCACACATGTGGTGCACAGACATGCATTCAGGCAAAACACTTAAACACATAAAATACTAATAAAATAAATCTTAAAAGAAGAGTAAACAAAAATGTAGGGTTGTTATTCTCCATTTCCAGTAATTATAAATGATAAAGCCTGAAACAATGAGAATTTAATCATATTTGTTAAGGAACAAGTTTTTAAAAGTCAAAATTAAGCCAGGCACGGTGACAAAGAGTACGTGAGTTCAGGAATAGTCTAGTCTACATTGTTAGCATTCTGTCTAAACTCCATCCCACAGTTACCTGGCAACAGCCTGGTAGACCTGACTCACTATAAAAGGGGCTGCTTGCCCCCTCCTCCCTCTCTTGCTCTCTTGCTTCTCTCCTGCTCTTGCTCCCCCTCTCTCCCCAAACCCTTCCCCCCTCTCTCCACATGGTCATGGCCAACCTCTGCTTCTTTACTCTCTCCCTCTCTCTGCCTCTACTACCCTCTTAACTCCCCTCCCCATGTCCTGAATAAACTCTAATCTATACTATATGTGTGACCGGTCCCTCACAGGGAAGGGATGACTCAGCATGGGCCAGCCGAGGCACCCCCTTCCCCCATACCTCACCACACCCCCATAGAACATATTAGTATACCTCTTTATCTTTTTATAAACACATCATACATAGTAAGGCCTTGTCTCAAAAAACAAACAAACAAACAAACAGGTAACAGCAAAATGATGAAAGGACCCAGGGGACAAAGATTTATACTTTCTCATTGGGTTTCATTTCACAAATTTTTCCTTTTGTGGTGCTGAGACCCGAGTGTCTTGTTCATTCTAGAGAATATTCTACAAGTGAGCCTCACTTCCACCTCTCATTGTTTTGTTTTTAAAGTCATGGAAGCGTGATTTAAACCAAAATTTCATAATCCATACAAAATCTTTCCTGGGTTTTCTTACCTAAGATGGTAGAAACCTAGTCAAAACCATGCTAATGGTTTTCTCATTCTGATGGGATAAAAGTAATCAAAAGACTAGCAGGAAGCAAAGCTGAGAAAAGCTGTCCTTGGTGGGCAAGTACGTGTACTTTACATAGGCAGTTATGCTGGAGATTGGAAAAATACGGGAAGTACACAGGTGGTCTGCCAAAGGCTGTTGGTAACATCTTGGGTAAGAGTTTGCTGGAAGCTGTGTCAGGATTGAAATGAAGGAACAGGTGGTTTTATTAGTCACGAGGGAAAGACAGCCCGAGGAAGATAAACCCTCAATAGCAATCATGTTTGGAACAAAACCAGTGTCTGATAACAAATAAAAAGCGAAATCTCCCATGGTTAACGAGAATCTTTGGCTTTGATTTGGGAGGGAAGAGAACACTGCACAATAATGCACTTGCATTGTTTCATAGGCCAGGCATGTGGCAGAGGACAGTCCAGTGAACAGCAAGTCTTGCTTCTTGAGGGCACTGAATAAGGGTGAACAGGAGAGCTCACTGATTTTCCAGTGGAAAAGCTCTCCAAACCAAAAAAAAAAAAAAACAGCCAACCAACCAAACAAAAAACCCCACAAACAAACAAACAAACAAAATACTAAACCAAACGGGCAGTGATGGTGCACGCCTTTAAGCCCAGCACTTGGGAGGCAGAGGAAGGCGGATTTCTGAGTTCGAGGCCAGCCTGGTCTACAGAGTGAGTTCCAGGACAGCCAGGGCTATACAGAGAAACCCTGTTGTGGGGCGGGGGGAGCTCTTCAAGGTGTTTCTAACTCAGGGAAGATCGATGTAGTTTGCATTTATAACAAAATAAATGATACAATCTGGAGACACTTTCTGGGAAGCAACTCCAAGGTTCTCAGTAGGTCTGACCAGTGACAGGGGTTATTACTGGTCCAGGCAAACCAACAAGGGTAAGTTAACAAGGCTCACTGTCGGTTGCTTTATATTCCCAGTACTGAGGATAAAGCACAGGGCCTTCAGCATGCTAGGCAAGTGTTCTACTTCTGAGTTGTTCCCCCAGCCCAACCCCCAGGGTTCATTTTCATCATAGGTAGGAAAGTTGGTACAGTTAGAATTTACTGCAGAGGCAGAATAATACCTGGACTACACATTTGCTTGAAATAGTGCAAATCTGTGAAGTGTCAGATAATATTTGGTTTATAGGAATTCCTTCTGACCTTCTGAAGCTTTACTGTCTCTCTGGCTCCAAGAAGCCAGGAATACCTGTCACTCTGGAGTTTAGAGGCCCCAGGGTACTTGGGCATGGACACAGCCTTCTCTTTGCCCTCAGCCTCCCTGGAATAGCAGGGCTTGGCCGAAAGCATCCTAAATTTTGTTTCAGTGTACTTATGTCTCAGCCTGCTGAATGTTGTGATTATAGGGGTGAGTCTCAACATCTGTCTGTCTGTCTGTATGTCTTTTGTGGTACTAGGCATGTATGTACCCCACCACTGAGCTAGAACCGAAGGCCAGACTTTTCTTTACTCTTGAAAATGCTTATAACAAAATCTTTTATAGTAAATCATGAATTAACAATAGCAATTTTAATCCAGATGAAAATATTTCAGCATTAAGATGGAAAGTAGATGTCTTTTAGAGTGGAATTTACAGAGTGAGATCGGAAAGCAAGTGGGAAACCTGTCAGTGCTCTTCTTTTTCAAAAAAAATTCATATTTTATGTACATTGTTATTTCGTCTGTAAGTCTGTATGAGGGTGTCGAATCTCTTGAAACAGGAGTTATAGACGGTTGTGAGCTGCTATGTGGATGCAGGGGATTGAGACCAGGTCCTCTGGAAGAACAGCCAGTGCTCTCAACCACAGAGACATCGCTCTAGCTCCATTTTTTTTTTTTCTTGTTTACTTGTGTTTTGAGACAGGGTTTCTCTGTGTAACAAGCCCTGGCTGTCCTGGACTCTCTTTGGTAGATCAGGCTGGCTTCAAACTCACAGAGATCCGTCTGCCTCTGCCTCCCTAATGCTGGAATTCAAGGTGTGTGCCACCACATCCGGCCTAACTCTCTTCTTTTTATTCTTGCTCTATTTTTAAACTGTGGGGGCCGGGGGGAGGGGCAGAAGAGGCATCAGATCTCTTGGAGATGAAGTTATAGGCTGTTCCGAGCTGCCTGACATGGGTGCTGCTCACTGAACTCAGGTCCTCTGGAAGAGAAGTGCACTAACCACTTAATCATCTCTCCCACCCCTTGTTATACTTTTGAAAAAACTAGGGAGGAAAGTCTAATATTTAAATGATAAATTAAGACCAGATATTGTGGAGCACGTTCAGAATCCTGCAGGGAAGTGGAGGAAGGAGGAGTTGCTTGATTCCTTGCTCTCCTTACTAACCCCGCCCCTCAAGAAGATAAAGACAAGAATAGCCGAATGAGATCACATCAAACTATTATGCATTGAAAATATGACAGGTTGATGAGGCACCTCATGCCAGGTGCAAAAAGCTAGTCATAGAAAGACAAACACAGCACAATGTCATTGCAGTCACATGGGTGTCACATCCATGGAACTAGGTAGCAGCGGGTGCCGTCCAGGGGCTGGAGAGGGGAGGCCAAGGGAGCAGCTGTTTAGTAAATATGGAGGTCTAGCTTTGTAAGACTGAACTGTCCACAGGTCTGTCTGACAACGTGGATATACTCAGCACTACTGAACCTCAGTTTTAAAATAATGAAGATGATTGATTTTATGTAATGTGATTTATTTCTTTTTTTAAAAAGCACCCCAAGCCCCCACCCAAATAAAATAAGATAAACCAAAACCCCAAACCAAAAACACTATGGGAAGAAAACATTTGGGGACAGAGGATTATTGGGCTGTTTTCAAAGCTTCCACATGAAGTGCTCAGTAGATTTTGAACTGAGACACTTTGATATAAAAACGATACTGACTAGTCTGAAACAAGGAACCTGAGTTGACAAATGCCACCCAGAAATTTTGTCTAACTAGTGGTAGGAGAGATGGAAGACAGATGTTCCCATCAGGGCAGCACATTTAGTAAACGTGCTTTTAAATTTTTAGTGTTTAAGTTTTGTTTTTTTAAAAAGATTTTTATTTATTTATTTATTTATATGAGTACACTACAGCTGTCTTCAGACACACCAGGAGAGGGCATCAGATCTCATTACAGTTGGTTGTAAGCCACCATGTGGTAGCTGGGAATTGAACTCAGGACCTCTGGAAGAGCAGCTGGTGCTCTTAACTTCTGTCTCTGTGGGAGGGAGAGTGTAGGTGGTAGAGTTCTCAGGCAGCTTAAAGAGACTCAGAGACGCAGGAATCTATCATTTCATCCGACAGGACTGTTGGACTGTTGACCGGCACACACACTGAGGGCCAGACTCTCTTTCTCTCAGAGGAAGCTGAGTGGTCTGTCAGAGAATAAAGATGGCTGCAAGCCTTTGTAGGGATGGAAATGTTTGCAGCATGTTTCTTCCTGCAGTTCCCATCTTCTAGAGTTACCTAACCAAGGTGAGACAGGCTGTCTCTACAGATAGCCTATCATTCCAAACCCTGAAGGAGTATAGAAAATGTGGAATGGGGGGGAGTAGGATTTGAGAGAGTAAGCCAGTGAGAGGACTGGAGACTGGAGTTGACTTAGGGTGATGGTCACTAGTCCCACTGCCAAGAGTGCTGCACCCAAATGTGCTAGCAGAAGCATCAGGGAGCTACAGAGCAGTGAAGGCCAGAAACAGGAGAAAACAGAGGACTAACAAAAGAATTGTATCTGGCCTGGGACAGAGGGATGAAGGTCTCTTGTAGCCAGAACTCTCCTCTCTGAAGCATTGCAGATGTGTCAGGAACAACTGGAGCAAAGGGAGCTGCGGTCCTCGGGTGAGAGCCATTGGGAGGGCTTAGAGAACAGTTTGTTTGGGTGTAGGGAGAATTTCCGTTACGTAAAATGTTTAAAATTAGACAGGGTAACACCATAAACATGGGGATAATGAGGAAGGACGTGATGAGGGCGAGGAGAGGGAGTGCAAAGGAACCTGAGTCCCGTACAAAGGAGGAGGCTGTGGTTGGATTTTTGGTCTGGTTCTGGGGTCTTCGGGCTCACCTCAGACCAGTTAGAATTCTGGTGCAGAAGCTGTGTCTTTCATGGAGGGAGGCACAGACCCCACCCTCAGCAGCAGTCAGATCCAGGTTTGGAGTACTGGGGAGTTGGTCCCGTAGGGTGCTAAGCTGGTCTGAGGTTTCTCTAACGTTTCTTTGAGAACTCTGAGACAGAGATGTTAGTTGATGCAAGGAAGGCTACAGTCGGCTGTTTTAGTTCTTAGTCCTGAAAACCACACCTAGAGTGGCAAAAGCGGGTGAGGTTGATGGCACATGGCCATTAGTTCCCCTTTCAGAGGTCACCCAAACTGCTTTCAGGGGTTTGAGGGTGCTGGTCTCTCTTCAACTGTTTCCATCTGACACAGTAGCCTATGAAGGAGAAACAGGCTGAAGGCCTCAGAGGAGGCTTCACCCAAGGGGCGCAGTAAAACTTAACAGATGACAGAGATCCAGAACGTAAGTCAGAGGTAGTAACTGTATAGCCGTGGAGAACTTTAAGGAGCCAAGTTAATGAGGAAATTTTAAAATGAAGATTAACACAAGTTAATAGAAGGTTAAACATAAAGTCAAACGCAGTTGTACAACTGGCTGGACCATGACAGGGTTCTGTAGAAGGGAAGGTGACTAGTTAGCTGTTTGTTTATGTCAGACTCCTGCATAAGGAACAAGCACCTGGAAGCTTTGTGAAAGAACCCAGGTAAATCATCATCTAATTGACAAGTTAAAAGGGAAATGGAATCCTACTGAATCATCTTTATAGGATTGTCTACCAAAGTTTCAAAGGTGCTGCTGGGATCGTCTGAACAACTTTCCAAAGCTGTGAGTTTGATGGCAGAGTATCAGGGAACACGGGTGGTTAGGGTGTGGACCCTGGAATTAGCTTGAACTAGCATGAAGGTTGGGTGGTCAGAGAATAGGTACAAGGTCACTCTGTCCACAGCATCCTTATATGTCAGTTTCATTTTTTGACCCGAACTGTATTTTCCTATACAAATTTTTTCTCACCCCAGAATATTTCCATTTTGCCAAAAACATATTTCCAAATCTTGCTTTTCCGGTGTGATAGTGTCTCCAGGACTTGCTATGGTGGGAGAATTGGGTTCTGATGATGCCAGGTAACCTTGGTTTCTGTTGCTTATGTTCTTATGCTTGCCTCCTGTCATCTGGTTATCTCTAGTGCTACCTGCCCTCCTTTTATCTGACCGGAGCCTGTCCTTCCTGTGATCCTGGTTGTGTCAGAACTCCTCAGAGACCAGCTGTCTCTGGGATCCTGTGATTCTGGGATCCTGTGATCCTAAGATCCTGGGTGTGTCAGAGCTCCTGGAAGTCAAGCTGCCTCTGGGCTCCTGAGATCCCGGTGTGATCAAGCTCCTGGGATCCTGGGCGTGTTAGAGCACCTGGAAGTGAAGCTTCCTCTGGGTGTTGTGGGACGGGCTGCTGAGTTTGCGCCCAAGGTCTGCCCAAAAACACATTTCCATACCTATATCCTTTTATGTCTCTTTTCATACTTGAAGGTTCTTCCTGTCTTAATCTATTTTATGAATTTTCTTTCTTAATAACTTTGTTTTGCAATAAAACCCTAGGGAACTGTATTTGAAACTATGCTGAATATGTTAACTGTCCCAGAGGCATTTCCATTTCTTCTTACTATCAAATTTAAATTAGCTAGCTGTTAAAATGTAGGTCTCATTATAAAGGGTGCTAGGCAATTGCCAAGTCCTGAATGGGCCCACCCACAAGCCAACAAAAGGCTCCTCAGCCTCTCTCGTGTGCCTGCTTCCTTTCCTGTTTCCATTGCTTCGGATCAAGTGCCTGCTTGATTTTCTATAGATGTGTTTGCCACTTAAGCAACGCCTATCCAAAACATTTCATCCCATTCAAAGATGAGGACAAGTGGCAAACTTGAGCTGAAGTCACTTTGGATTCCAGGAATGGCAAAGCCTCCCAGGACAGACCACCTTTGCTCATTAATTTTGGTCAACTTGACACAAATGTAGACATACCGAAGATGAAGGGATCTCAATTGAGAAATTGCATCCATCACTTAGACCAATGGGGGCCATTTCTAGACTGCTAATTGATGGAGGAAGGCCCAGCAACTCTGGGTAGCGCCACCCCTAGGCAGTGGGTCTTGGTTGTATACGGTAGCTGATCAAGCCAGGGGGAGTAAGCCAGTAAGCAGTACTCCTTTGTGGTTTTGCTTCAATTTCCTGCCTTGGCTTTCCTTGATGATCGGCAGTATCTTACAAGATGAAACAAACCCTTTCCTACCCAAGTTGCTTTTGGTCATGGTGTTTATTACAATAGCAAACTAGGAAGCCATCTTCCATAGGTGAGCAATTACCCACGAAAGCATCATGGCCCCATCCCGGGGCCGCAGCAATCATCCTTATAAGCAATAAGGACTTCTCTGGATCACCTCACAGAACCAAAACTCAGAAAATGACCAACAGACCACAGCCTGACCATACTTGCCTAGTTAATCATGTGTATTGCTCGCCCCTTGTCTCAGTTCCCTTTTAAAATAGGAAGTTATGTCATATTGTAAGGACAGACATGGGTCTCTGGGCCCTGATATGGCCGCATCAGTCAAATTTATTCTCTTTGTCTGTTACCATTTCTTGTCTTTGATTGAGTCAGGTAGTCAAACCTAGTTTTCTGGTGACTGTTGGAGATGACAACTTCACCCTCAGATTCCTTTTATACTAAGAACAAAAAGGGATTGAACTAACTTGATATGAGTTCTTACTTATAAGCCAGTTTTAGTGAATCATTTGAGTGAGAGGCTTTACTATACTATGTAAGTATTGCACAGAATATATATAGCTCACAATAGCAGGCATGTACACAGACATACGGGGTAGGAAGCTTTGCTTTGTAAGCATATCACAGACATATATCTCATGATAGCATACATGCATACTGACACACAGGGTGGAAGGCTTTGCTATGTAAGAATTCCACAGAACATATATCTCACAATAGCAGGCATGTACACAGACATACGGGGTAGGAAGCCTTACTATACAAGCGTACCACAGACATATATCATACATGTACACTGACATACCGAGATGAAAAACTTTCATGTTAATATTTAGTGATAAGACAAAAAAGTAGGAATGTAAGTTATGATGAAGTAAAGATGACCTGCTAAATGGTCAAACTAACAAATTTGTCTCATTTGTCGTTACGTGAAAACGTCTATATTTTAGCCCCAAATGAGAATATCAACTCATGGTCATAGACCAACAAACACAACACAAAGAATTTCTGCAAATCAGCAATTCTGATGAACACAAACTATAGAATTAAAGATTCCACTAATCAGAGTCCAGTCTCCGTAAAACTGTGGGGCACGTGGACTATGCCACAGGAAGACTGGAATGTAACTGGAGAGGTAGAGCATGGTCAAACCCTGGAGATCTCAAAACTTGAGACTTGCAGGAGTGGAACTATTCCCTCTTTCCGTGCCTGCCTCTGAGCAAGCAACCAGGCGACCCTCATCCAGGTGGTCACCAGGTGGGTCAGGTCACCCAGCACCTGGAAGGTCTCCCCCTGCTAACGGGGCATCTCAGTACCTTAGCTTTCAGCCAATGACCTTTTCCTTCCCTGGATATCCCCACGCCCTTCCACAAAACTATGTAACACTTAGTTCACTCCAAATAAAGTGCATATGTTTAAACCCACCCTGAATATACTACAAGCTAAGTATTCATCACAGACTGCTCTTCCCCCTTCTGGCCTGGTGTGCAATAGCATCTGATATCCTGAGGGGAAGAGGCAGACTGTGGACGCCACTCATTTTGGACTTTGCCAAGTCCTCTCTCCAGGCCAGGGGGGTGTATACTGGTGGCATCTGGACACCCCAAGAGGAACCACATAAAACTAAGGCTAACACTAAACATCTCTCTCTTTAAGCTGTAATAGTGGCTAGCAAGGGACGGAAGGATGAAGCTTCTTATGCAGATTTTGGCTAATATTCTAATTAGTATTTTTTTCTGTTTTAGGAGCTAGTCATCAGAGTGACATCCTAATAAAATTGGAAAAATCTTGTCTTGTAGTAAATAGGGCCTGAAATTCTATAGGAAGTCAATGTTTTATACAAGTACAGAAACATGTTCTGCTTAGAGGTTCCTAGAGGAGAGAGAGAGAGAGAGAGAGAGAGAGAGAGAGAGAACCATATCGACGGTCAGAGAAGCAGAGGAGTGCTGAACTGAGAACTTAGAGTCCCAAGAATGACTTATTTTAGCTTTGCTACGTCTATAAAAATTCTTATTAATTTCCTGTTCTTTAATTTCAACCCCTCTCTCCCACTTTCTTCTCTCCAGTTTTCAAGACTCTTAATTCTTTTTAAAAAGTATATTAACAATTTTATTATCCTTTTTCTTTAGATACTTGAAATTCCAATCAAAGTCGCCTGCCCAGTTATGGACTTTAGTCCCATTGTCTGGAGTTTCATTTTGGTAAAACATAAACCAGTTTGGGGATATTGCTCATTTCAAGATATCTGAACAATCATAATTATCAAACAGTAAAAGCTGGCGTGTCAAACGGAGGGCTGTTTTCAAAACATCTCCTTATTCGTTCTGCTCCCCATTTAGTGTCTCTCCTTTTCTCTGGAGGTTGCAGCTTCCCTCTGTCAGCTGGAGGAATTTGCTTGGATCAGATTCAGGTGCTACGTTTGAAAGCGGCCCCTCAGCTCTTGCCTCCAGGTTGCTTCCTCTCACAGCAGCCCTGGTTTATCCCATATGTTTGTGGGACAGCATGTGGGGGGGTTTAGTTACCAGGCAACCACCTCCTATCTGTATCTATCTGGCTGAGCCAATAAGATTCTTTGTAGTCTAGGTATGCTGTTTTGGGCTTTCCCATGAGGCACTTGCACATGCTGGGAAGTCCCTCTCTGATAACCCCCACCCTGTTGGGCTGGAGGGAATAAATGCCTCTTCAGCATACTTATGAGCAGACACTTTCAGCATTTCTAGACTAAGAGAATTAACTTTCAGTAAGCAGGAGAGGAGCTAGACAGAAATGTACAATTACATACTGAAGGAGTGGCAGGAGAAAATAGGCAAATGCTAGCAAATAAATATGCGTACAATACAGAAAGAGAGAGGGAGGGAGGGAGGGAGGGAGGGAGAGAGAGAGAGAGAGAGAGAGAGAATGAATTTCCAATAACTCAAAGTAAACCAATGAGTATTGACCAAATGAAAAGACGGTCTGGGTCCCAGAAAGAACTCACCAACTTCTGCCTGAGTCAGCAACACAGACAGTTGAGTATAAAAGGCCCATGTTGACACACGGGGTTACCTTGAGTGACTCAACTTGTGTAAGTGGATCATCATCCTTGGGCCAAACTTCAGCCTAAAACTGTTGACAAAATCAACCAAATTTGGGTGGTCATATCCTGAGAACATGGGCTCAGACTATCCGAATAACACGTTTCACATGGAGGTGGTTACATGAATCTTTAAAGTCACAGAACAGAAGCAAACCATAAATCCAAATGTGTAAAAACCTTACACTGGAAAAAGGCTTTCAACCCTCAGTTCAAAATGGACCAAAGACCTCAACTTAGAATCTGAAACACTAAAGCTGCCAAAAGAAAGCGCTTCGGGATATAGGCATAGATAGGCAAGAGTCTTCTTTTTCTCACCTTCTTTTACTAGCACACGTTAATTTTGTAGAGTAGTTCGCGTGACTATGACAGCTCCATATATGTAGATAATGTATTTAGAGCATCTTCACTCCTCACTATCCCTTTTTGTTGCCTTTCTGCTCTTACTTATTCCCCTCCTCTTCCACATCTGTCCATCTGTCCATCTGTCCATCTCTCTCTCTCTCTCTCTCTATCTATCTATCATCTATCTATCACTGCTTCTATTTCATTAGGTTGCTCACAGGAGTGTGGGCACCTTTAAACATGGCCACACCACTGAATATGTCTTCTTCTCTCCCCTAACAACCATTAATGGTGTATAAATATTCTGGGAGGGTTGGGGCCCTGTAAGTTCCACCCTTCATGATAGGACATTGACAGACAAGTCTGTAGATGCAGGAATCACAACTATTGTGAGACCAAGTGCTTAAGAGGCATGCCATTCCCAGAAGTCAGGGTCCTGCAGTGTTCCCTGCCTTCCTCTGGCTCTTCTATTCTCTCTGTTCTTCTGCGATGCTCCAGGAACCTTGGGGTGGGTGGCATATGAATGTTCCATTTATGGTTAGGCTGAGCATTCAACAGTCACACACTCTCTGTACTCAGGTCAGTTATTGAGCCTTTGTGATCATAACTGACTACTGCAAATGGAGGCTTCTCTAGCCAAAGCTGTCAGTAGCAACAATCCACAGGCATAAAGATTCAGAAAGCAATTTGATGGAAATATCATTTCCATTTAGCAAAACAACAGCAGTGGCTCCCTCACTAGGATCGATGAGCTCCCCCATTGAGTAGATTTATGGTACCAGGCACAGATTCCTTTTTGTGATAGGAAAACACTGGTTATTCCATGACAAATCCAACCAGAGGGCACTGGTTACTCCATAGCAGACCTGCCATTCTTTCATCAGTCTTCAGCAGTAGGGTCTTACTGTGTAGGTCTGATGTGAAGTAACAGCAGTGACTGGCAATTGGTATAGACCAAGAACTTTCTGAATAGGCCCCAATAGTGCAAGAAATAGAACCAAAAATCAGCAAACAGGATTATGCAAAATTAAAGAACTCCCATAAAGGAAAGGAAACAGTCAATCAGATGTTTGACTACAGAATGGGAGGATCCTTTGCCAGCTGCCAGGCTTCATAAAAGAAGTCAATATCTGCAGTATACCAGGCCTGCGAAAAGCAAGCCAAAAATTGAAACCAAACTGCCAGTCAGTAAATGGGCCTGTGAACTGAACAGTTCTCAGAAGAAGAAATAGAAATGGCCCATAAGTATATATCTTAAAATGCTCTGCAATAGTTTATTTTTGAGTTTCATGTTGTTTACCGTGTACTGTAGTCACATTCCCCCTGCACCCCCTCCCATCCCCCCCATTCCTAACAACTCCCTTCCCAGTTCCTTCCTTCCTTCCATCTTTCCTTTCTTTCTCTCCTTGTCCTCCCTCCCCATCCCACCCTTCCTTTTCTCCCTCCTTCCTGCCTTCTTTCTTTCCTACGTTGTGCAAATGGTCATAGCTGCTGTGTTTATGACAGTAATGGCCATGCCATGCCCAGAAAATAGCACCTAAGGTACTTCTCCTCATCCTCCAGCTCCCACGTCCTTCTGTGCCCTACTCCAGATGTTCCTGGGGTTTCAGAGGGGGTGGCATAGATGTCCTGTTTAGGGACAAACACTCCATAGTTACCTATTTCCAAAATTTTGCTCAGTTGTGAATCCCAACTTTGACGATTGCCCACTGCCAGAAATAGACTTTCCAACCAAGGCTGAGAGCAACACTAGTCTATGGTTTTAAGCATAAATATTTAGAAGGTAGTCTACTATATGTCCACTTAGAAAAACAGAAGTAGTATATTCCCCCGTGTGGCCTGTGACCTCCCTATGACTAGCTGTAGCCTTTTGATCAGGTCTACAGTATCGGCCATGTTTTCCTCCTATGCAGCAAGTTTGACATGTAACCAAGAAGCTGTTGGCTATTTCTGGAACATTCATGCCATGGCTATATTGGTTGGCATGTCTTGCGAGGCAGTTCAGTATTATAGCACACAGGGACTGCATCTGGGTGGGATGGTTGATGATTTTTCTCTCCCAATTGCCTACATAGCAATTTTTGGCACTCTGAACACCAGCCAGCTCCATTACAGACCAATTTCTCTGTGTCTTGATTCCAAATTTAGTGGTGCCTTCAGCAATAAGTCTTACTGTCTACTTACAATAGGCAATAAAGAGATGTAGCAATAGCTTGCACTGTATTGGAAGCCTCTGGTACTTCCTTAGCCAAAACTCATGGGTAAGAATCATGCACATGAGACGGGGCTGTTGGTTAGAAATTTGACATATATGAGCAGGACTGTCCACTCATGTGGAGTACCTCCACTAAGTCTCCTTTAAAAGATTATGCTATCCCAGTATGGTGGCTAATGTCTTTAATCCCAGCACTCGGGAGGCAGAAACAGGCAGATCTCTCTGAGTTTCTGGTCTACCATAGCTACACAGTAAGATCCTATCTCAAAATCAACATCATCAACCACATCATCATCATCAACAAGAACATCTTAGCATCATTCCCCACTCTAGCATTCTTTTCTATCCTCATACTAAATGTGCTTACTATCCCCTCTTCAGACCCTTTTCACTCCTCCACCTCTAGTGGCTCCTCTTTTTTGCTTCATGGCCCCCATGGACTCCCCTGCTTAAACACAGAAATCTAAACATTTGAGTCTAAGATCCACATAGGAGAGGACAGAAAGTGTTTGTCTTCATGATACTTGCAGGATACCTTACTGAGTATAATATTTTCCAATTCCACCCATTTTCATGAAAACTTCAGAATTTCCTTTTAGCTCAGAGCTGAGTAGATTTCAACTGTATACATATGCTCTATTTTCATCATCACTCAGCAGTTGATGGACACCAGGAATGTTTCCTTTTCCTAGTTATTGAGAATACAGCGGCCGTAAACATGGATGTTCAAGTCTCTGGAGATGGACTTATAGGCCAGTGTGAGCTGCCCAATGTGGGTGCTGGGAACTGAACTTGGGTCCTCTGGAAGAGCAGTAAGTGCTCATAACCACCAAGCTATCCCTTAAGTCCCGTCTATGCCTATATGTTTAGTGTATGTAGTAAATAACAATGTAGCAAATTAATAAAATCAATAGGTTCAGAATTTCAGGTTTGAGATGCTTGATCCATTTTGGAGTTGTTTTTTGTGTAGGGTGGTAGATAAAGGGCCCTGTTTTCACTTTTCTACATGTAGATACCGGGTTCTTCCAGCACCATTTATCTCGACAGTCTACTTTTGACATCACTGTAAAAAATCAGGTCACGATAGTTACATAGACTTATATCTGGATTTTCTGATCTGCTCCATTGATCTATGTGTCTGTTTTGTGACAGTACCACATTGTCTTTGTTACTATATTTCTGTAGTATAAAGTGAAATTAGGCATGGCAGTATCTCCAGCACTGTTCTTTTTGACTATTTAGGTCTTTTGTGTTTCCATGTGAACTTTTAAGATTTTTTTTCTATTTCTGTAAGCAGTAGCACAAAGATTTTGAATGGGATTGTACTGAATTTGTAGATTGATTTTGGTCAAATGTTCATTTTCAAAATATTAATTTTATGATTTCTGAAAGATCTCATATGTTCAGCTTTTGACTTTAAAAAGGTATTTTCTTTGATCCAATTCCTTTACCTTGTCTTGAGGTTCCAACGTTCTGTCTTCCTCATGATCCATTCTATTGGTGAGGTTTTCCACTGTGTTTTTTTTTATTTGACTTACTGAGTCTTTGATGTACAACCTTGTTTCAATTTGGCTTTTTTTCAGTGTTTTCTCTTTATTGAATTGTATTTTCACATCTTGAAGGTCATTCTTATTGCATTTGTTTATGTTCTCTTCACTGAAGAGTTTATTCCTGATCTCCTTAACATCATTCAGAAATTTATCTGTATCCTCTTTGAAGTCTTTGACCACATTTATGATGGTCCATTTGAATTCTCTGTTTGCAGTTTCATCTAAGTTCCCCAGTGAGGGGCCATTACCATGGTACTGGTGGTTTGTGGAGGACACCTATTGTTTTAGTTTTCATGTTTGTATTTTTATTGAGACTTGCACATCTGTAGCTAGTACATTGTTTATAGATTTTGGTATGAATTTATAACCCTCTTGTGTTGAGTGGGTGTTTTGATCTTTGCCAGCTGTCACTCTGGAGAGCATCTAGATATTACTTGAAGTTTAGTCTTGGGGAGTTTGTATGTGCATGCACACATGTGTGCACCTGTACGTGTGTGTGTGTGTGTGTGTATGTGTGTGTGTGTGTGTGTGTGTGTGTGTGTGTGTGATGAGCACCTGACATCTCTCTTGAAAAATTTTAGCATTCAGTACAATATTGCAAATTGTAGTCATCTTGCATTTATTAGATCTGTAGATTTGCGTGTCTTATCCAACTACAGTTTTGTGCCCTTTGACATATCTGCCCTCATTTCTCTCTTCTCATTGTCCCTGATAATCCACATTCCACCTATTTCTATATATGTGTATGTCCCACTCCTGGACCTTATTAATATTATGAGTACCTCAACTGCTATGAGACTTAGTCTCCTTATCTATAAAATGGACTAGGAGGCTCAATGAGAAGGTTGTATGAGTTAATACATGTGCCTGACAGTGAGTGTGGTGACTGTGGTACTGAGTCATCACAAAACAGAAACCCTCCTCCCCCTTTTCTAAGGTACACTTCTAGGAAGACTTGCCAGCTGCTTAATGAAGCAGCCAGCTTGTGATTTTTGCCAAAGTTGTTATGGCAACTATATTTTTAAGACATTGACTTGAGAGAGAGAGAGAGAGAGAGAGAGAGAGAGCGCCAAGAAGAACATACAGTAGGCACAGAAGCACCCACTAAGAGCAGACATTTGAGTGAGCTGTTCTGGGGAGATGTGAACCCCAGATAGGACACCATGACAGATCCAAGACTAGTGTAGTGAACCAGTAAATTTAAATGGGGTACTTATGAAATCATGGATGACTCTACAACAGTTTTGTCAAAGGAAAGTCCACCTCAGAATGGGTAACAACTAATGAAAGATACAACCTTGAGCTCTCTGTACAACTTCTAGGCAGCCTGGCTGACTAGAGAACCTTATCACCCTGGCAGTTGTTACTGTACATATAACCTTGTAGTGGGTTTTATGAGTATTCTAAGTCCAAGGAGCCTGAAGAGAATTATAAGCTTCATTTACTTTCTGAGTCTTGTGGACTTCCTGCCTGTCTCTCGCCGGAAATAATTCAGTTTGAGGAAATTCCACACAGGATTATTGTATGTGACAGTGTGGGAATGAGAGGAGTCTCATGCTAGGGACAGAGTGAAAGCCGTGAGCTTGGAATGGCATGGCTGTAGGGTTGTGGCTGTTGTGGTTTTCCAACCCTATTGCCATCCTTTGGAAGGAAAGGAGGCCTCCTCTCTCTACTTCGGTTGGACCAGAAGCCCTCTCTGTTGTTTTACACCTTGCATGTTCTTCACTTTTGTTTCTTCCCGCCTACCTGTGTCCTCCACTGAGAGCTCCTGGGGTAGATGTAGCCCCAACCTCTACCCATAAGTCCCCAGTGACTCTAACATTGGATCCCAATTCTTTGCCCACCACTCCTAGACATGGGAAGAAGTTAGAATCATGGTCTTACCTCACACCTGAGTAGACAGAATACCAGTTTACATTCTGGACACCCTTATGCTGGCTGAACCTTGGGAAGGATGTAAAAGAAACAGTTTGACAGAAAGCCAGGAGAGACCTTTTCCTTTCAAAGGATGGCATTCAGGTCAGAAGGCTTCAATAGCTTAATGTTAATGTCTGAGCTTAATAAGACTGTCACCATTGCTAAACAAATGAAGGTACTGACTCAGGGTATCCACTGTTATGCTTGCCACTTCTGGCTTAAAAGCATTCTGTGCTTTGATCTGTACCTCAGAAGTTGACTTTAATTATGGATGGCACTTTTTAGATCTTCTTGCGTTCTAGATTTAGTTTAGATTTGACCAATGGAAGGAGTCATTAGGACAGATGGAAGGGAGGAATACCCTCCACTGCATGCACTTCATCGGAGTTTTCTCATTTGAACCAACTGAGTTGAAGTAACTTGTTATCAAGACACTGCAGGGTGCAGGAAGAAGGAGATGGCAGCAAAGGCCCTGACTTAGCTGGGCTTGGTGTTCTGAGACAGCAAAGATGTGGGTTGAAGAGAGGGAAGGAAACAGGAATACGCTGGGAGATACAGAAGCAGAGTGAGGAAGCAAGCCCCAACGTGGAGCTCTGTCTCTGCGGTCTACCTGGTGCTCCTTGCCTCTGGTGTGACTCGTGCTGAAAGCTGCAGACATTTTCCTGTGAAGACAGGGGTAGTCTCTGTGAGCAGTGGGATATTTGGGAGGTGACTTAAGCTCTGCTTCTGTGTGGGTTCACTGGTCGATAGGTTGTCTTAAGAGAAGTACATTAGAAAGTCCAGATCAGCTTTGTCTTGTGTACGCACCACATGCGTACACACATGCTATCACATGCTGTCTTAGAACTCTGCAGACAGTCCTTACCAAACCTCTGTAAGAGGCCTGCATCAACTGTATCCATCCTCGACCTTGGACATCCCAACCTCTAGAACTCTTATAAATAAACTTCTTTTCTTCATAATTTACTCAATTTCAGGTACTCAGTTATAGCCACAGAAAATGGACTAAGACAGAATATTTCACTAGGTTTGGGAAGAATTTCTGATGGGCCAGCCTCTTGGCCATTTGACCCAATAGTTTCTTGGGACCCTTCCTGCCCTTCGGGATCATTGGTCGATATCAGTCTACCAGGGCAAAGGGAGCAGAGATGACAATAGGGGTTTGGAAGCTCTGAGTATGTAAGGTGAATGATAACACCAGGACCAGCTGCAGGGAGACAGATCAACTTTACTTGGGGTGATTCAAGGCTTATATAGTTTTGGGGACTGAGGTTAGGAACATCCAGGATAGGCAAAGGTTATCCGCTAAAGGTATAAAGTACCGAAATGCTTCATTAGCATGGGAAGCATTTTAGGAATCTCAGGTGTTAGCTGAATGGGTTCTTACTGGGAGAAAGGAAGTTGATTCTGTAATCGTTACCAAGGTTATGTGGCATTCTGCAAGTAGAGGTGTGGGGAGAGGGGTTGAACTTCCCAGTCAAGGTAAGAGAAGGGGAAGCCCTGCCAATGCAGGGAATCAGTCCTCCATAGTGCTATCCGGACAGTGGTAGACTTTGACCTGAATTAACAGGGCAACAGTTTCTTTTAAAGTACCTTGTGTCTGTGAATGAGTCAGGAACCAGGGTTACATGGCTCCTAGCTTACTTCTGTGTTCTTTTTGCTGCTGGTGATCTAGAGTTACCTATATTTAACTCTCTCCATTCCCTGGGTATTGTTATCTATCTCTGGTGTTTGTCACAGGGCTGGAGTGAGGCAGGCCCTAAGTTTCCTTACCTGGTGTGCCTAATCCCTTTCGGTGCCCCTACAGAGTATAAGTAGGAAGGTACACAGTTTTCACTAAGGTGCTTCCAGCAGTTAAGAGGTGGTCTTTTGCCATTCTCAGTTCCACAGGGCAGCCCGGAACAAGCTGTTTCTTCAAGGTCTGCATATCTGTGTATTTGCAGGCAAGCCTCTTGAATTGGGTGGAAGGACATGTGACTTTATATCCCTCTATTCAAGGACAATGGTAATTGTCAGAGACAGCTGAGACACAGAGGCAGTTTTTTTTTCTATGATTTGCACCGTGATCTTTTGAGACCACATCTCCCAATGCAAAACATCATTTGCATTGAAGGGATTCTTTCTTCCATCTCAGACTTCTACATATTGTGTTCCTGGGTCTGTTGGAAGAAATAGCATTGCAGCCAAATGCATGCTTTAATCTCAGTACTCAGGAGACAGAGGTAGGTGGATCTCTGTGAGTTAGAAGCCAACCTGGTCTACCTAGGACTATCGAGTACAGCCAAAGCTACATAGAAATATCCTGTGTCAAAAACAAACAGAACAAAACCCCCCAAACAACAAAAAGAACAGAAAAGAAATAGCATTGCCTATCAACAGCAGTCCCTCACCAGGACTTTGCGAAGATCATCCTCTTTGTTTTGAAGTGCCACATAAACACTGTTATAAGTCTTTACCAGTGCTATCCTCCTTTCCATTGTGGGACGAAGAGGTGTGAGTGTGAGTGTGTGTGTGTGTTTGGTTGTCTTCTTCCCTGTCTGTAACAGCACTACAGAACTGCCAGCCTTTAGCTCTCAGATTTTTAACCGGGAGAAAGCTTTTTTCTTAAGACATGTGGTCTGCAGAAAGTGTGGGCTGTGGCTTGGGTAAGTGTGTACATTTCCATTACAGGACTCCTTCTTCAAGGGTTTCAATTTGCATCAAAGTGGCAGACTTGGAAGAAGGTGGTGGCAGGGATGCTGTGAGAAAATGACAGTTTGGTTAATTATAATCTTAGACCTTCGGGGTTCATTTACTAGAATCCCGTGTTGTGACAAACAAGGTCTGAACTCAAGAGATGGGACTTAATTCTTATTCTTCACAAGAATGTCCAATAAAATGATTAATCATAGAGTTAGAAAATATTGTATGTATAAAAGAAATAGCAAATACTGATTAGTTGCTCACAGGGAAGCTTGGGGCCTCATCCCTGATGCCGTTGGTCACATTTTTGTCAACATTTTGTCGACTGGTCACCATACAATCTAGATGCTTCCATTTAAACACAACTTTAACACTTGTTTCCTTGACAGTGAGTTCATGGCCGATGCCACTAAAATACAGCTTCTCTAACATATTTATTTTCTATGTAAGATATGTCATAGCTGTTTTGTACTTGGGAATATCTGAGAATACTTAAGCACCATTTTGGGCTCTATAAACAATGAGACAAATGAGGAAAGGCTCTTAAATGCAAGACATGACTTAAATATACGGTGAAAGCATATGTAACAGGATACTAAAGCCCGTGTTGCTTGCCATAACAGAAACCAGTGATTAGAGACAGGAGCAGAATCTATAGACTGTTGTATCCAGAAAGCCAGCTTCTGAGAAGCCAGAGAGAGATATGTCTGCTTTGGTCCACCCCAGTTAACATAATTTTATAGTGAACCAGCACAAAGGCCACCAATCATTCCCACATTTGATGTTGCCTGTCTGGCCAGGTGGTGGTCAGCCTAGTTTTTGAGATGCTAAGTGTTGGTAGCTTTCTCCTTGTTTCCTCCTGCATTTTTCTAAGTAACCAAGGGATGGAGACTGGGAGGGGAAGTGGAGAAAGGGATATCTTGGTGGACGAATCTCCTATTCCTCCCAAGCCACCATTTAGATCACATATAGGCTAAAGGTTAGCTCAGAACAAACAAGCTATTATCAGTGTGTATGTGCAGGTCCTTCTTTATACAGTACAAAATACAAGGGAGACCCTTGCACTGTGGAATGTAAATGTCCCTCCTGTCCTGTACCAAATACTTGTTTATAGCTGAAATAAGAAGGCAGACTTGTTCAGCCTCTGCTGGAAACAAGTGCATTAGATCAGTCAAAAGTCACTATTTTGTGTGCCTATACAAATGTCAATAAAAGCATCACGAGTCCTGATTTGGAGATTACAAATACATTTTAGTTTGTAAACAAATTTACAAACATGCACTCCTACAACAATGAGACTATGCATATACACATATATCGTAACTACTCATGAGGATACACATACTTAATATTTTCACCTGTATGTAGAAAGGGGAGTATATGTTAAAATTAATTAAAATGTATACTATGGAAAACCTTTTAGGGAAATGCTCATTTACAAGGACTGGATGTGATTTTTTGAACATCCTCTGGATAGAGTTGGGTACCATGAACTTCCAACAGAGGTCTACAAGGTATCCCTATGTACAACCCACACTTTGTCTCTTGATCATAGCATATACCATAAGGCATCCAGAATTGGGATTTAACTTCTTTTTAAAGAACAAGCAAAGCAACCTACAGACTTAAGATTCTACCTGTTCTGGAACCTGCCACCACAGTATGCCAGGTCCTTTGGACTCAGGCGTAGGCAGTCACTGAAGGCTTATCATCCTGGAGATAAAATCCTAGAGCAAGGCTTTAGCTCTAGTAACTGTGTACCCTTTATAGGTCATTTCCTTCTTTGAATTTCAGATCCACCAAAGAAAGGAGCCGAATGTTATGTTCTCAAGGCATTTCTTGGTCTGGTGTCCTAGTGATGTGTGCATGTGTGTGTGTGTGTGTGTGTGTGTGTGTCACATTCCTTGCAGCCAAGGGAGTATATTGTCAGATGCAAAGATATGTTTTGGAGCCACCATTTCTATGTAGAAACAGAACTTGTGTTAAGATTTTTAATTACCTCCCACATGTCACATTGTTCCTTGTGAAGTCTGGAGTTGTTTGTCATGCCTGAGAGCCTGAAGCATTTTGTGATTTCTCCAAATTTAGAAGTAACTTATTTTAAATGTTGGATGCTTAACAAAAATCTGTAACAGCTTCATTGTATAATCATCTTTTCTCATACTGTGGCCAAGAAAATAGATCTGGCTTTGCTAAATGAGATTAACTTTCTACATGAGATAGTAGGCATAAGTGTGTACTTATCTTGACATGTTAAAAGTGTCTTAAGCTTGCCTTTAATTAGTCCTGGGAAGACTGAACGCAAATGTAATTAACTTATTGCCTTAGTTATAACCAGACGCATAAACATTCTCTAAATGAAAAGAGGCCTGTATTTTAAAAATCATTTATAAACAAGGGGGCACGTAGGATAATGGCTTGCTGTTAATTCACATTCAAGGACGTACTCCCGAGAGAGCACATGAGGCCAGCTGCTAGTATGAGATGGTCCTGCTCTGAGAACACCTTTGGAAATTCTCTCATTTCAGACTTGAGATGTTTAGATAGCTACACAACTTCATTTACATCAAACATATAGACAGAAGATAACACAGTAGGGAACCCTTTGGGCACTGTGATTATAATCCTGTATGTTAATTACTCCATAGAATACCAGCATACCCTTTTCCATTGGGATAACACAAACACGTTGATATTTACAGGGATCCTTTCTAGTTAAATCTAAACAAAAGGGGGATGGATGGCGTGTTTAAATACAAGTAGGAGGCAAATTCTGTTGACACACAAAGGGTACAGTGTCTACTGGAGAGATTATTTGGAAGTTTATCATATGACACTCCTGTGTCCTGGACAGAACAATAGTCCTCCTGTGTTTAAGAAGTCGTCCTTAGTAACTAAGTGTGCAGTTTAAGGGAGGGATACATATGGGGCTGTGAAGGAGGAAGGAAATACCCATCTAGCCAATCTGATCAACCCTAGTGTTCAGTAGACGGCATAATACAAGTGGATTCAGTCCTGGGCTCTACCGATGCTACGTTGGGAAGACTTTCAAAGACCACAGGGATGCTGAGGGTATGGACAGTGACTGTATCTTCTTGATTGCACTCTGTGACGAGGAGATCTTTATGCCCCACTATAGATATACTACTTCAACAGAGTTCAGTGGTCTCTGATCCAAAGAAGAGGGATGAAAACTGTGGAGCTGTTTCTCCATTCCAAACTCACTCTAATGAGCTTTTCAGTATCACATTCTTAACAAAAGGAGAGGCAAAAATCACATCCACACCATGACTTCCATGGGCTGATATTCCTAATGATCTGTTTTCATTATTCCCATTTCATTAAAGTGGAGATACACAGAGATGAGTCCTGGAGTTAGCACTTTTACCCAGATCTTTGGATCTCAAGTAAGCGCTCCTTTTGTAAGTCAGACTATGTTCTAGAAAATTGTCCAAATCATAGCAAATGGACAGATTATACTCATTGCCACTGGAAACCTCTGCTCTTTCTGTGCCCTCTTCCTTCGTGACCCCAGAGCCCCGAAATCCTTGGCATTAAAGTATCCACGGATACATTTCTTGTCTCAGAAGCTCCCATCTTTGCCCTATAGGCTGATGAGATTTGCTACATCCGCAGTAACCCCCCCCCCCATTTGAAATTGCAACATTGCAGATAAGTAGAGAATATCTAAGGAGATAACTGGAGCTGAGTAGGAAAGTCAGTATGCTGTATGGACCCTCTTCCTATGAGGCCGTGGTCTCCATATTGATGGAGTTTTCCTTACCTTTCTAGTATGTCCAAGTGCTTTATTCTATTGTCTTTGACAGGTCTGTGCAGAAAAGATAAAGAATGAAAGAATATGGCTAATCATTTGTGATCTCTTTCTAATGACCTGGATGGATGGATTGATAGAAAGATATATAGACTGATAGGTAGAGCTTAATAACTCAAAAGAGCTTCCATCTTTTTTTTTTTTTTTTTTTTTTGGTAACTGTTTTTGCACATAATAGGTAATCTTCAAATGTCAGCTCCTGTCTTTGAATAATCTGTTGGTGTGATTTGCAGAACCATTCAGAAGCATTCAGTCCACATCACTTGTTACTATTAGTGTCTAAGTCTCTTAAGATGTTATGCAGGCATCAGTTGTGCTGTATGTTACGACATAGAAGCATCCTGATACATTAGAGCAGGCGAGCATGACTACAGCTATATCTTTCCATGTAGCTTGTAAGTGGTTGATGGTGTGCAATATATTGAGTACCGAATGTTAAGTTTTTTCTTGGGCGACACCTGCAGGCTACTTCAATCTGATACAATCCACCTCTTCGGTGGCAGGCACCCCACTAGTTTTGAGGTCGAGGTCAGCGCTGGACTTACTCCCATAGCGAGAAGGCCGCCAGTGAAGCAGCAGCATCTTCTTGAAATATTTCATGGTGTTGTTCTTGACCGTCACAAAGCATATTGTATTGATCATGCTGTTGCTCATGGCAATGCACTCCACGACATAGAAGGCGGTGAGGTAGTGCTTCTCCTTCACAACCACCGTGGGGAAGAAGTCTCGCACTATGGTAAAGCCATAGAAAGGCGCCCAGCACAACACGTAGGCTGTGAGGATGCCCATGAGCAATAGCACGGTCTTGCGGCGGCAACGTAGCCGCTTGCGGATCTGCTCCGTCTGGAAGCCAGGCACAGTCTTGAACCAGAGCTCCTGGGAGATCCTGGCATAGCACAGGGTCATAGTGACCACAGGACCCACGAACTCAAGCCCGAAGACGAAGAGGAAGTAGGATTTGTAGTAGAGCTGCTGGTCCACCGGCCAGATCTGACCACAGAAGAGCTTTTCCTGATTCTTGACGATAACGAGGATGGTTTCTGTGGTGAAGTAGGCAGATGGGATGGCGATGAGGATGGAGACCATCCAGACCAAAGCGATCAGGAAGGAGGCGGTCTGATAATTCATCCGTGGTTTCAAGGGGTGGACAATAGCGAGATATCTGAAGGGAGAGGGAAGGCAGCAGTGATGGTTATACTTCGAAGCACGATTGTTTTTTAACCAGCCCGAGAGCTGAAACAGCACAATGAAGCCCCAAGGTGCCTCCAACCCAGGTTTAAGCAGCATTAGCTCAGTAACAGCCCCACTTGGCTTTTAGAGCAGGGATTTAATGGAAACAGCTAATGAGTTAAAGCAACCTGGCATTTCTCCCTTGCCTGGCACAGGGATCAGGGAATTACCTTTCTCTTTGAGATTTATTTCCCTGAACACAACCCAAGACGAACGGTATTTACCTTGCGGGATGTTTGTTATAATACAGCCAATTTAAGTTTATCCCCATCTAGCTTACAAATGAATGAGACTCAGACTATGGTTATTTGTCTTTGATAATGCTGGGGGTGGGGGTGGGGGGAAGCCCCTGATCTACCTTTCTACTTGCTGACTTGGCTATATCCCCAGAGGTGTATCCCAGATACTTGCTGCTTCTCCTGGCCATGTGCTCAGTGTCCATCTCCTATGCTTCCTCCTCTCTCCTGCATCCTTCTCTCTCTCTCCTCCTACCCGGCTCACCAGGTAATTCAACCTGCCTACCTCTAATCCCTCCAGTAATGGCTGTAGCCATTCTTATTTAGCCATTAGTTTTCAATTAAGGAGCAAAGTTTGCACAACAAAAGCTGGTAAAAGTGAGCATTCACTCGTAGGCCTAGACCTTCAGGTACAGAATTTAGCATTATACTTCACAGCTATAGACCAAACCTCAACAGTTTGTGAACATTAAACATAGCAAGGGTGTACTATATCTTTCAGTAGATACACACGCTCATCTGTCCAGGATACCAGTATACCGTTTGAGTTTTCAGTCTTGCCATCCTGCCCACAAACACGATACTTTTAAAGTTCTTATTCCAAATCCCTCATGAGTTAAGGTGAAAGAAGACCTGTGTAGCTCAGAGCAAGATGTAGACATCGCTCAGGCTTCCTCCACCACCTGCTAGACATCAGCCTGCATTCTGGACTTAAGTGGGCTTAAGTGAGATCAGAACTCCAGTAAGAAATAAGCAATATGTCCACCATGGCCAGCAGATACCAGAGGGGAGTCTCCTGATACGAAGCGTTCACATCCACCTCCCCATGCCATTTCACACTCAAGAGAAAGTGCATGACGAAGACATCCTGCCGGAGTACCTCCAAGTGTTACTCCTGTTCTTTATAAGGAGTCATACTGCTCAAGACAGATGAAGCCTGAAGCCTTCATGGAAAATGAGCTCACTTGTGTGGGTTGCTCCCAGAGAGACGGAATGATAGCTAGTCAGAGATTCGGGTCCTGGTTTCTGTGTATTATGTGGGGGTTGGGGAAGTAGGAGGGATTGTAGGGGAGGGTGGAAGAAGAAAAGAGGCATGAGAGGTAGATAAGAGACAAACCATCCTGGAAATGAGTGTGTGGGCCAAGAGCAGGCAGTATCTACTGAAAAATACTCACACAAGTCCGTCCTTGCTATGTCTAATGTTCACAAACTGTGGACCAGGAAGCCTCCTGTAGAAAATTCTGTCTGACTTTTTTTTCTAACCAAACCCTTTGATCACCTTTCCAAAACCCTGACATGACTTAGAATCCCTCTGCCATGTTACTATTCTCTGTCTTTTGAAGTATTTCTGTTATCTTGTCCCATCTGTACCTGCTTGCTGGTGGCTTGCCAATGGATTCCATACTTGAAGCTTCTGGATATGGAGGAGAAAGCTAGATCCATCCCAACCATGGGGGCTCCCTGCTGGGTGTTACCACAGCAGCTTCTGGAGCTTTCCACTTGTCTGTGTGACCAGGCTAGGAAGATGAGCATTACAGGGTTGGAGAGGTGAACAGATAGTACCTTCCCTACTTGACCGGGATAGTAACTGTCTCTCTGTGATAACTGGACAAACTGTTTCCTGTTGCCTTTATAGTAAAAGTGATACTTGAAATGGCATCATTGTGCTAGTACAGTGTTGGGGACCAGAAGTCTGACATGGTTTCACGGGGTAATTTTGGGTGCCAGCAAGTGGCACTTTTTAAGGTTCTCAGGACAACCTGATGGGGGGCTTTTGTTTGGGTTTTGTTGTTTGGATCTCTAACTTTTCAAGAACTGCCTATATTTCTTGGTTCATAACCTCTCCTTCCTTCAAAGCCAGCAATGGCCAGTGGAGTCTTTCTCACATAGGCCTATCATGATAATCTGCCTGCCTCCTTCAGGTAAGAACCTTTGCCATCCATTGGCTTCACCTTACCAAGTATAGTCTCTATTTTAAAAGATAAGCAACCATAGCTCGTTGAGTTACCTTGCTCCTCCTTAGCAGGAAGTGCAGCACAGTCATGGGTTTGGGAGATTTAGATACAGATATTTTTGCTGGGCATTCATTTCTTGGTGTACTGTACTAAATCCAAAGTCTTTAGAGACTATAAAACAAATGCAGGACTTAAAACTGCTCCCAATCTGGTCCTGTTACCACTCACAGGGTATCAATAACTCACAGTATGTTAATAACTCACAGTGTACCAATAACTAATACTCACAGTATATCAATAATTCAGAGTATATCAATAAGTCACATGTCAATAACTCAGAGTATATCAATAACTCACAGTGTACCAATAACTACTGCAAAAAACTTTCACACTTCCATTTATTTTGTTGTCATTTCCCATCTCCCAACCCCACCACCTTTTTCCTGAGTGGCCCGGAACTTGATTGTAGATCAGGCTAGCCTTACATACACGCATGCGAGCACGCACGTGTGTGCGCGCGCGCGCGCGCACAAACACACACACACACACACACACACACACACACACACACACACACTTATTGATAATCTGTCTGCCTGGCTATCCTTAACTCTTACACTCAAATATTTTGTCATCAAATACATCTTTCTTAGTCAGAGGGACATTGCAAAATTCATTGTTAACACCAAGTAAATCAGAAAGACTAGAGCACTGACTTGGAAGTGGTTAGGCAGGTCTGTTTCCAAACTGAGTGCTTGGATAAATAACTTTCACTCCTGAGACTTAGTCTCTGCATCTGTGAATGGGGATAATAATAACTTAATTGACAATCTGTCAGGATTTGTGTCAGCTTCCAAGAACGTAAATATCCATAATGTATGATGGGTTGTAGTGCTTTGTGTATGCTGATCATTTCCCATGAGTCATTTGTTGGCAAGGTGTCTGTTGCCAACTGTCTGCTTGAGTGTATGTGTATGCTCTTGAGGTCAATGGATTCCTTCAACTCTCTGCAACTAGAAATAGTACCTCCTCTGCATGAGCATAGTCTCCAGGCTCAGCTTCCGAACACAGCATACGGTGGCCCTTCTGGAGTTTCTGCACAGCAGAACAGGCATGTTTGAAGAAATAGTGGATGGAAATGCACAGGGAGACTGGTGCTTCTGCAGGAGCCCAGGCTGAGCATGGACTGGTGCTTAAGCCCCACTGGGTGACTGTTTCCTGTCGCTCTTATAGTAAATGTCCTAGCTTGAAATGGTGAGCACTGAGATAGTTCAGTGTTGGAGGTTTGAAATTTGACAAGGTGGGGGCCAGCAGGTAGTATTCCTTTCGGAAGCTCTTAGCAGAGAACCTGTCAGGGGAGGTCAGTGGCCAATGAGGCTCTTCAAACTCACAAGAACCTTAAGTTGTTTCTCTATCTGAGGTGAATAAAAACAGGATCCCAGGAAACATCACCCAACATGGCCCCAGTAAAAAAGACCTATTTTCTAAAATCAGCACCATCAGGGAAGGGTGGGGATGTCCGACCATCTTTCTGATTGTTTTAGAGTCTGATGAAGTCAGAAGGTTCCTTGTTAGGGCACTGCTCTAAGGCCCGAGGGTCCATGTGCTGCTTTAATCTGTGAGCCTCACAGATCCCCAGCACCTACCCAGGTGCTCCTCTGTGCCTGTCAATCGGGAGCACTCTAGGAAGCCCACGAAGCTTCCCGTCCATCTACTCCTCTACCAGCCATGGTGGGTATAAGCTTCTTGAGGGAGCTAAGTCTAGATTTAAGGGTGTGTGCCTGTTATTCCAGTGCTCAGCAGCCTAAGGCAGGAGAATCAGAATCAACGTCATTCTGGACTACATAGGTGAGACCCTTGTCTCTGTTGAAAAGCTAGCATTTACAAGTCATTGTATTTTTGTTATTCTCAATGTTTGATAATTCCTAGTTTTTACATGGAAATACGCTTCTTGAGTTCAAAAACTAAATCTTTTACTGCTTGTATTTCTATGTTTCGTAACCTGGGGACAGCATAGCCACAAACCTGTGGTGGTCATGGCAGATGCTGCCATATCTCCTCCATCCTCTCTGCTCTTATCCCCCAGTATATTCTTCCTCGTAGTCCCTCCCAGACCCGCTGTGCCTTTACCAGTCAGCATATACTCTCCCTCCCCCTCTGCTCTCACCACTTTGGTATACACTCTCTCATTCCTCTCTGTTTTGCTGCTTCAGCATATCTGTTTACACTCTAGCATAGCAAAACCTGCCTTTTTGTTTGTTTGTCTGAGGGTTTTCTCTGGCTTTCAGAGTCCTTGTGGCTACCTGTGCGGTATTTTCTAGAAGCCCTCTGCAATGACTTGTAAGTACCATATACAAACAACGCAGCTCCCTCCTCCCGTGCCTGGGAGAACTCTGGCTGTGATCCACACGACTCCAAGGGTTTCTTAGCAGCAATCACCCACGGAGGCTTTAGTAGTGTATTTACTGCCCTCACCTCTCATTTCCCACTCAGTACTTCCTGGTGTCACCCGCACATGGATCCCTGCACATGCCAGAGGGGTTAGGGGGAAAAACACAAACTAAGATGTAGGTATCTTAGTGTAGAGGCAGAAAGACCAAAGACATGATGATTGTTTTCAAACACACAGATGGGGACTTTTATATCTTCATACACAATATGAACTGGAGGGTCATGCTGGCATAGACCACACAATGCTAGACTCAGGATTTATATCCTGCAACATTGGGACTTATGGAGATTTCTTAAGCAAAGGGATATTTTAGAAAAAGCCAGCAATAGTGATCGATTCTCAGGCACTTCATATGGATGAATATGGATTTTAGGGTGCAGTTAGAAGCTCCTGGGGAACAAGAGACAGGCCAACAGAGCATCAGAGTGTCCATCATGAGGTGCCAAGTGGCAAAGCTGAAGGGACAGGTACTGGATTTAGTTAGAGCTGAACATAAAGGATGGGGTCAGTGGGTGAGGGACAGGAAGAAAGGTGGAGGATGATGGTCACTTCCCTGTTTGGGTCACTGGGAGCAGGGTGGGGGCACAGCTGGTGGGGTGTATAGGCTGCGTGGGGAGGAGTTGGCTGGGGTGAAATGGAAGTTCTGCTGTCTGTGCCAGGGTGAGTGCTTCCTAAGCAGACCTAATGTCACAAGACAGCAAGATTGACATCACAGACACAGCTTACAAGGGGATGAGGAGTGAGGACAGCAACCACTCTCATTTCAACAAGCTTAGAGTCACTCGGGAAAGTGAATAAAAATGCAGATTTTTGCAATTCCCAGCTCAAGGGATTCCCATTCAGGTGACTTGGGTGGGTGGGGCTCAGGAAGCAGACTCTATCACTATAGCAAGTGATAGACTGTGTGATTTTCCTGAGGAGTTTTGTGCAGTTGGCTGGCAGGTATGCATTTCATAAGCTGGTTTCTGGCTTGTAGACCCTCAGGCCTGTAATAAAGGTGCTTTCCTCATGGGCATCTTGTTATACAAAGGGAGAGGTATCTTGTTCCCGTGTCTTTTATTAAATATAACTGAAAAATAACCAACTGGCATATTAAAAAGCACCAAACAGCACCCAGAATAAGGGAGAGACTGAGGAGCTGAAGGAGACAAAAGGGGCCCATCTTCAGAACAGCTCAAAAGGGCAGGCTCATCAAAGATCTTCTCTCCCATCCCCTACCCCCACTGGTGACAATGCTGACTTGAAACACATAAGCTTTCTCATTTGCTGCAGTTACAATTGGTACCCACAAATTTATAGCAGAGCAAAGACTTCTGGGACATCACATGCAAATATATGTAAATAAGCATGCAGATACATGCAAAACAGCAAAAGCAAACATGTCCTTCTTTCTTTCCTGTAAGCAAATTCTGCCATCTTATTTTCAAATCAGCTCTGCAACAAAACCACCAGAAGGTATGCTCCATGCTCCATGATTCTAACAAAGTGATTAAAGAATAGACAGAACTGAATTGTGGTGACAGAGAGTGATTACTAAGACTGGCAGAGAAAATCATCAGGGGCACAGAAAGCTTCCTAAGCAATGGAACACTTTGGATCTGGCTACAATGAAAACGTTGGTACCCATTGTGTTGACTAGAAGCTGCTCTAGTTAACTTTCCTATGGTTTTTAAATAGTTGCTGCTGGAGTTTTCTGCTTCTTGTCACTGTGTTGTAGGGCATGTGCTACCTATTTCTGAAGCAGAGACAGTATCTCAAGGCATGACCAGAACTATGAGACTCAGAAGCTTCCAACTTGCTCAAATGCTGGTGGACAGACCACATCTGGACAATGTCTCCTCTAGCCCCTTGACCACTCACTGAGCTGTCACATCTGGAGCCATGCCAGTCTGTGAGAACTGAAGTTGAACCTCACCTGTCAATAGCGATGGCCAGCAGAGCATTGGTGGAGACGTACAGAGAGACAGTACGAAGGTAGTTGACAGAGGCACAGAGCACGTGACCATGCTCCCAGGAAAGCTGCTGTACTACATAATAGTCCATCTCAAAGGGGCAGCAGATGATTGCCACTAGGAAGTCAGAGATGGCCAAGTTAGCAATGAGGAGGTTGGTAAGATTGCGCAGCTTCTTGTAGCGGGCGAGGGCAGCAATGAAGACAAAGTTGCCAATACCACAGACTAGCATGATGCCTGCCAGTGCCACACCAATGACAATTTTGGCTGCAAAGAAGGTCTGTGTCTTGGTCACATCCTCATCCTCATCCAGGGGAAGGTCATAATCACCATAACTGTAGTTTAAAGGGAGCAAGGAGACGTGGTCTTGGGGTGGATTCAAGTCTGGTGCAAAGCTAGTGTTTCTGTTCTGGTGTCCCATGTTGATGGTGCTACAGGTGGGCTGGCATGTATCAGGGAGATATGCCCACGTGGAGTTCAACACTTCAGCTGGGGTCAGTGTGGGTAGGTCCCTGTTGGAATCCTTAGGGAGAACTGATACCATCCAGGATCTGGGGGGAGATACAACCAGTGGTCAGCAAACATCAGATCTGGTACTATTCCCCCAAGACTGTTCCCTAGGTACAGTCCAGACCCACCCAGGGCCAAGGAGATGGGAGGCCGTCTGCTTGCTGGCCACAGAATGAACTGGAATCTCCATAGAAACCCAAGAAGAATGTGTACCGAACAGTGCTGGGTTAACTGTTGTTACTCTCAACAGCTTATCAGACATGGCACAAGGCAGGGGCTGGGCAGGAATGTGTTGATGGCTGGGAGTGCTTTCCCTGCTACTCCCCTGCTCTTTGCTTAGGAGCTCTAGAAGTCAGTCTCTTGAACTATGGGGCTTGTGTAACTGAATGTGGCATTGAAAAAAAAAAAAAAGGTGACTGTAAATGGTTTCTGAGCGAACAAAAATCAATTCAAAAAAACAAAATTAGACACATAATGAATCCAGGCAGCTTCTGGCATCCTTCGACCAAGTTGCATCACGGCACTTCGTTGTAGCCTTGTTTCTGAACACACATGTGCACTTTGCCCTGTGTGCTAGCATGCTTTGCAGTGCCCATGACCAGAGCCTGAAACACCTTGCCTCAGACCCATGTGCTGTGAATTGCACATGTACAATTACTGTACATGCAAAGCTTTCTGCTCTCATAGAAATGTAACAGTTTAATTATGGAAAACAAAGACTACACACTGGATGCTACACACTGGATGCGACACACTGGATGCTCTACATTGTTGCATTCAGCTACAAATTAGTGTACCCTTGGATTTATTGTGCTGAAAGGTTTTGATTTAAAAATTCTATTTGAAGGGCTGAGACATGGCTTAATGGTCACAGGGGCTTGCTGCTCTTATAGGGGGCTCTCTTGCATAAGACCAGAATTCAGAACTCCATGGCAAGCACCAGTCCTGACGCTGTTAATGATGCTCTACTATGCTTGCGGACAGGAGCCTAGCATAACTGTCCTCTGAGAGGCTCTACCCAGCAGCTGACTGAAAAGATGCAGAGACCCACAACCAAACAATGGATGGAGCTTGGGGACTCTTATGGAAGAGTTGGGGGGAGGACTGAGGGCCCCAAAGGGGATAGGAACTTCACAGGAAGACCAACAGAGTCAGCTAACCTGGACCATTGCAGGCTCTCAGAGAGTGAATCACCAATCAAAGAGCATACACAGGCTAGACCTAGCCCCCACTCACCCACATACAAACCAGATGTGCAGCTTGGTCTTTGTGTGGGTCCCCCAACAACTGGAGCAGGGGCTATCCCTAAAGGTCTTGCCTGTCTGGAATTTGTTCATCTAACTGGGCTATCCTGTTTGCCTCAGTAGGAGAGGAGGCACCTAGCCCTGTAGAGAGTTGACGTGCCAGGGTGAGGGGGGACATCTTGGGTATCCTCCACCCTTTCAGAGGAGAATGGGAAGTGGGTATGGGGAGGGAGTATGTGAAGGGGAACCAAAAGGAGGGAGAAGCATCGGTTGGGATATAAAATGGATAAACAAATTACTGGAGAGAAAAAAATAAAAGTTTCTATTTGAAGGACCGAGAGATGGCTTAGTGGTCACAGGGGCTTGCCGGCTCTCCTAAATAAGACCAGAGTTCAGAATTCAGTTCTCAGCACCGACATTGGGTTGCTCATAATTGCCTGTAATTCCAAGTTCTAGGGAACTGATACCTTCTTCTGGCCTCAGACAGTACCCACCCTTGCCTCACGCAAACATGCACACACACACACACACACATACATACATACATATACACAATGCACATGGGCACACATGTGCATACATATGCACACACACATGTGAAATAAAAATTTAAAAATTTCTGTTTGAGCAGTTGACTGGAGTTTCATTTAAAAAAATATCATTAAATGAAATTTGGCTTGGGATTAGGAAAGAATTTCTAACAGTGTTTGAAACAGCCCTGAAGCAAGCTTGTACCATGTGTTTATATGAAGAGGCATTCCCAGCATTGACAACTATAAAATCAAAGTATCGTTCAACTCTGAAAAATGTCCTAGATGCTGTATCAAATATTCAGTCAAGATTTAATTCTTTATGTAAAAATATGCAATCCATCTCATTACTATTCAAATTTGCTTTAGTCATTCATAAATGATAAAATTATATGCATATCAAAGAATTGTTTTTAAATACATTAATGATTTATTATTAATAAGTGTTTGAATTATATTCTTACTTTATACACTTACAAACCCAGGGACATGTAAGAAATTCTCTGGTGAATGAGGTCCTTCTGAATGGAAAAATTTAAGAAGCCCTGCTCTAGGATAAATCCTTTCTCCCCAGATCCCACGACTCTGGATCAGCTCCCGGACCCCTTCTCTAGGTTCCCAGATACCCAACCACAGTCAACCCCGACTAAGGAGGAACTGAGCCTTCTGAAGTGGTGGCTGCTTGAGACCAGACTGGATTGATAACAGGCTCCTAAGAGTGGGTGGGGATGACCAGGGAGTCAGTCTAGAGGCTGTCCACTGCTTGAGAACTCCTTTATATTCTTGGTGTCTCGAGATGTCCACAGGAGGGAGAGGAAAGAGAGTCTCTAAAATGTTAGCTCCCAGGAGGTAGCTGCTATGCGGCAAGCGAGAGGCTGGGGAGAGGACTCAAACCCGACTTGGTCTGTCTCTGTGAACTGCCTTCCTGTCCCACCTCAGCACAGCTGCCAGTGCGGGAGCTACGGTTAGGGGTAGCAAGACTCTATCAAACTGGACAGCGTGGTCTGCTGGGGGAACAGGAATCGCCACTCTAGCCAGGAACAGCAGTCACGGGCATTAGTGAAACCCCGACTTGATACACACGAAGCAGCTGCGTTCTCCACCCTACCTGAAAAGCAGGGTTCCAGTGGAGTCTGGATTCCAGGGTCCTCCCTCCGGGACGTCTATTGGTCTCTCAAAGATCGCCACCGTGGACAAATAAGCGGGAGTTTCAGCCAGCTTCTCAGCACCAGCCCGTAGACTGTAGGAAGAGGGAGCTCGTTTGCAGGTCTCCACATCTCTCACTCGCCTCAGCGCGACACTGGCCCGGGATTAGATATCCAGTGGGGAATTCAAGCCCAAGAAACAAAGCTAGGCACCGAGCTGCCTGCAGGGCGCGGGAACCGCTCGAACACCCCCTCCCATGTCTGCATGCCTTCTACCGAGTCCGCTGTTCCCGGGCTGTACCCCAGTGCCCTAGTCCCCAATCCCAGTGTCCCGAGACAGGAGGGGATTTCTTGGAACAGACGAGCCGTGCCCCAAGTCCACCCGCCGCCACCCGGCACTCACTTGCATTGGTTCCTCCAGGGGCGCACCCCCTGGCTCGCGCCGCCGCCGGAGGTGGGTGCGGCCTGGGCTCTGGGGACACTAGGTAGCGCTAGCTGAGGCTTGCGTACTTGGTGGGCGGGTGTCCCTCTGTCCGGTTCTCCTCTTCGCTCGTCTAAGGCACATCAGTCTTTCTGGAGTTGCTGCTTCGCTCTGCAGCTCATCCCACAGTGGGACCCAGCCCAGGTGTCCCGCCTCTCCAGGCGCCCGACTCCGCCCCCGAAACCCGCCTGCCTCCCAGCTCCGCTGAATTAGGGTCTCAGACTTCCAGGCGGTCCTTCCGTGGGCGTTGTGAGCTCTTGAACCCAGTGAGACCTCAGCAGCTGGCAATCCTCCGAGACTGAGCACTGTTTTCTGCAAGCAGCTGTGGCTTCCACTGGTGTGAAGAGTTGGTGTGTGTGTGTGTGTGTGTGTGTGTGTGTGTGTGTGTGTGTTAGTCTTCCCTTAGAGTTGATGCAGGAGAGGCTCCAGTACTGCAATCCAGGCCTTAAGAGACAAAGCTGGAAATTACGGTGGTGGCCTGGCTTGTCCTGCACAAAACTTCAATTCTGAGGTTCTGGTCCAAACTGGGATGATCTTTCCTATAGTATCCTTGGCTATTCAAAGACAATCCGAGTCTAACTTCCAGCCTATATGAGTAGACCCCAGGGCCTCTTCTTTATTTCCAGAGGAGTTATTTTATTTCTCCTGGAAACGGGGGACTTTATAAATTACCCTCACTAAAGCAGGAACTGTGTGTTGGCCATAGAGAACATTTTCTAGATGGGGTCTGGCCAAAAAGCTGTCAATTTAAATTTTTCATATAGAGGACTTGGAAAAGTATTTGGAATTGGGCATTCTGTGGTTCTGCCTGTCTTAGCTTATGTGAATCTAACCCACTGTCCTGCGCCTCCCCCCCCCCCCCCCCCCCCCCCCCCCCCCCCCGTCCTCTTCACTGCTGTGATCAAGGCAGGAGACCTAGCTTCTTTCCTCCCAGAGTGAGGCTGTGGTTTGATTGGTGCTGTGACTGGTAAGTACAACTTCCAGACTGGAGGAAAGGCTTTGTTGTTTTGCTTTAGTTTTGTACAAGGAGTGGACTGACGCTGTAGCCAGATGCCTGAACATCCTAAAGGTGCTTATCAACTTCAGCTATCGGCTTCAACCCTCCTGGCCCACGTCCACCAGTTTACTCCTTAGGGCTCTCTGGTGTACTCACAGCATCCCCCAAGGTAGATTTAGTCAGGGTCTCATTCACACAGATCAAGAAACCCATAGTTGTTATCCTAGCAACATGATGCCCTGACCTCAGCATAATAGATTTGTCAGGGGACCAGCATGCAGTCCCCCAGGAGACAATAAGGACAGTACCTTAGAGTGTTGATGTAGTTGTCTTAATTCAGGATCCTCAAAAAGACCCCCCCAAACAAATTTGAGTGTAGATAGTTTATGGGAAGTAAGAGTAGGGTGCACAGGAAGTGGGGTGGAGTGGGGAGAGTCAACACATCGTGTGCAAGGGAGTCTGGAGCCAGTGGGAGCTCACATCACCTGCAAAGGCATGGAGAACCCGCCTTGTGGTTGTCTGTAGCAGCACAGAGCAGCTAGAAGATGCAACCACTGCTCCAAACCCCCAGCACCTATGGACAGTTTTCCTTTTCTCCCCTCCCCTCTCCTTCCCTCCCCTCCCCTCCCCTCCCCTCCCCTCCCCTCTCCTTCCCTCCCCTCCCTTCCCTTCTTCCCTCCCCTCCCCTCCCCTCCCCTTCTCTTTTCTTGACAGTCTTCTTGAGTGATAATTGCCCTTCCATCTGAACCATGGAGCTCCTTGTGTGATGGAGAAGGCTTAAGGTTGAAAAGGAGACAACTTCAAGGCTTGGGAGGGGGGTGTCAGCTGCTGAGGGTTACACCTGATGGGGTTAGGTGCACAGGAACACGAGGCTGGTCATGTGGGTGACAAGGCTACAAGAGGGACAGGGGAGCATTCCCCTGGTTGAGGAGCCTTACCTGTGGCATGGATACTGAGATGGGGTGAAGCCACGATTCTTGGGTGAGTAGGGGGTTGAAAGATTGGCGAGTTCTCAGTATACAGTCGGAGATAACTTTGTGTCCTAACTTTGCCGAATAAGTTTACAAGTCTGAAAGTGGAGATTCCTTAGTCAGATAAGATGCTAATAATTCATGAGCTTCCCCCCCCCCCCAATCCCGTAGTCAGAGTAGCTTCTCAAGCTGTCAGTTAAAATGATTGTTTCTCTGAAGTCTTTCTAGGGGGGAGAGGCTTAGCTGAATTCTATAAAATGGTTCTAAGGGGAGGAAAGGCGAAACGCGATGTGAAACATTGTGAAGGTTGAGCTCAATGCCTAGCCTCTCTGGTAGACGCCTCAGTGGCTGAAATGGGCATGGCGGAAGTGGATAGATGAAGAAGGAGACTTTTAATTTGGGACCAGGAGGTTGTCTGTTTGAATCCACTTGAGAGACATAAATAATAAAATTCAACACTTGTAACATTTTGAAAATATTATACCTGGATCGGTCAGTCCCCCTTAGTTTTCTTTACTGTAACAAAGTACCGGAGATTGGGTACTTTATAAAGAAAAGAGTGTTCTTTTAGGGTACAGATTTGGAGGTTCAAGGGCATTATGCCAGCTTCAGCTCTTGGCACATATTTTCATGTCATGATGGGAGTCCTTGTGAGTGAGAAAGAGATCACATGGCAAGATGTGTTCTAAGTGACCTGAGACCTCACAACAGAGTCCACCTCTTAAAGGCCCCATCACCCCTTATCACCATAGAGTGAATTTCAAACATGAGAAGTCCTAAGAGACGAACCACAGCAAACCCCATGCCCCCCCCAACCACTAAAAAGTGTGTTCCCTGGAAGGTATCATTATTATTCAGGACATTGGAGTGGGTTAATGATGGCACAGAATAACATCTTTCAATGATATTTGGCTTCTAAAGGGCAACATTGAATTGTTGGTGAGCCTGAGACTGCCACATTGGACTCCGTTAAGTCACCCCTTCCTACCACCACAGAATTTGAATATTGGTCGGTGTGTGCAGAGGAGAAAAAGCATAGGGCCTGTCCCAGTTTATTCTGGTGCTATGATAAAACACTCTGACCAAATGCAAACTGGGGGGAAAGGGTTAATTTGACTAATGTTTCCTAGTTACAGTTTATCTTTGAGGGAGTGTTGAGCAGGGACTCCAGGCAGAAGCTTAAAGCAAAAACCACAGGGGAAAGCTGCCTCCTGGCTCATTCATAGACTTAAGCTCACTCAGCTTGCTTTCTTGTGCAGCCTAGGTCCATCTTCCTAGGGATGGTGCTACCCACAGTGGGCTGGGGCATCCCACAGTAATCATTATTTAAGACAATCTCTCAGGGCCATAGGCCAATAACTTCTTATAAGTTACTTTTCATCTTGAAAGTGATTCTTTTCTGAAATGAGGTTTTCTACCATCACATTCCCTGGAAACAATGGATGGCAGAGGTAAAGATTCCACTACAGAGTTACTGATTATGAGGAATTGGGACATACAGCTTGATTGTGGTACCAATGTCCTTATGAAGTGTCATACTGGAGGACAGTTTCTCGGTCAATAGCAAACTCAACACAATTCAAAAATTAAAACACACAAAATGATATCGTGTAAAATAGCATTGAGCATCCCAGTTTTTCCTAGGGATATCTTTACTATATATACATATATATATATATATATATTCTTCACCTTTCTACTGTAACTTACTTAGTATATTGTGAGGATACACTGTTGCTACCTTTTAAAACCTACATTATTGGATATGTTGGTTTAAGAATTTCAAGATATCTGAAAAATTACAAAATAAGCTATTTCCAATGTTTTGTTCCTATGGTGTTGTGGTATTGAGTGGTGTGCATGTTACAGTTCATCAGTGACCGAGTACACGGAGCATCTTTTGGTGCATGTGCAAGGGTATTTGTAAGACAAATTCCCAGAAGTGGTATGGCTGAGTCACTGCATAAAAGCATTTGCACAAGGCTTTGTGGTGGTCCTGTCACAAAGAACTCTGCAGGGCTCTATTAAGCAGTCTGTTGGGCAGAGGTCAAGGCTACACACGCGATTGCGATTGATGAACACAGGTTTGTTGAGATGGGGGAAGGCAGTATTCCAAAGCAAGGTATCTCAGCAATGCTTCCTGCCCTCAATCCTGTAGACATGGTGACCCTTCAGTCTTTCAAAGTATGGGAGGGAGTGGGCTCAGTTCTTAAGAAGCAAGTCCCTCCCAGCATATTTTAATGTCTATATCTCTTGTGGAATAGACAGAAATCAAATTAAGACTGTGCTGTCACTATTGACACATTGGTAGGTAAACTTTGTAAGGCTGTTGAAATTAAATGTAATTTAGCTCCGTGAATTACTGTAGCTAGACAGTGGGGACTCCTCAGTAGAGGTTCAAGGTGTCTCAGCTTCCACCTCTCACAAAACCCACCTGCATTTCCAGGGTTCTATAGAATGGCCGTGTAAGACACTGGTGGGCTGGCTTGACTAAAACTCAGGCTGCCTCTCTGGCTTCATCTGCTTTGAGGTACCAAGGGACAGTGGGGAGAATGAAGAGTATTGGATTGTATGGTCACTAGCCATACTTCCTGTCTGTGGACGAAAGCCCGAGAGTTTTTGGTTAGAATTTAGGATTGCCATTAAAACTGGTTCAGTTTTGAGGCCCCCAGAGGAGGCAGTAGTAGGAGAGGTGAGATGAGAGAGTGGAATCCTCGAAGGATGGAGCTGGTCACCAGACTCAAAGCTAAATTCCAGCTGGGTACATACATGCTCACCTGTAATCCCAGCACTCTGCGAGGTTGAGGTCAGAGGATCAGGAGTTCAAGACCAGCCTGGGACACATAGTGAGAGCCTGTTTTAAGAAAACAGGAGCTTAGCTCAGTGGTAGAATGCTTTCCTAGTACATACAAGGCTCCGAGTTTGGTGTCCAGAACATAAAAGGGAGTGGGGGGCTGGACTCCGTAAGAGATGTTAGCTAACGCAATCTCCTTCACGGTTAGGACCTTCTTTTGCTGGGATGAGAAGTAGAGAGGACAGTGTTCTAGCTTTGAAGAAACATCAAGGGCTTTCCAGTCCTGCTGACTGAGCTTGGGAAAGATTTCTTTTTTTATAAAGAGGCACTTCAGTATTAGTTCATTTTGTGCTTCTGTGTCTCTGACTCTTTCTCCTCCAGGTTCAGGTCTGTTATGTCAGTGTTTCCTGATCTCAAGAAAGGACACAGGGGTTGGGCCGTGATGGCACATGCTTTTAATCCCAGCACTTGGGAGGCAGAGGCAGGCGGATTTCTGAGTTCGAGGCCAGGCTGGTCTACAGAGTGAGTTCCAGGACAGAGAAACCCTGTCTCAAAAAAACAAAAACAAAAAAAAAAAAAACAAAAAAAAAAAAAGAAAGGACACAGGCACTCCACATACCACAGGAGTTCTGGGGTTATACACAAGCGTGAGGAAAAAATATATAATGTAGATATGTGGACAAGCCAAACCTTTCTCTACCCCCTCTTTGTAATCTGGTCTCTGGGGGTTGACCCCTTTTGCCTGGGCTTTCTTAGATATGTGGAAAAATGCCAAGCAAGCAAGCATAAGGATATTTGGGCTCATTTTAGGATGGAGTGCAAGCCATTTTCATGGAGAATGGCATACGGCTCTGGGTTGACCTGAGTGTAGAATATAGCCTTGGTTTGCATTTCTAAAGTGAAGTATGGTCTTTGGTTGGGTTACTTAAAACTTCTGGAGACAGAGCTTGAGTGCACTGTGCTTGCTAGGAAGTTGATCATAGGAGGCGCCTCGGAGAGTGGAAGGGTAAAGTGGAGAAGGGAAGTGGCCAGGAAAAAGATAAAGCTGGAGCTAGAGTTAAGGAGATAATCCCAGCTCAGGTGCCCTGGGCTCAGGCTCAGGCTTCTGAGTCACAGCACAGAACAAACTTCCCTGGTCTGCCAGCAGAGGGCAAAATTGAGCCCTTGACTGAGAACTGTGAAGGTGTCAGTCAAGTCCCAAAGTGGCTCACACGGATCAGAATCTTTTGTTTAGAGAAAGTAGAGAGGGGCTATGTCGGACGTTCATTTATTTGTTGGTAAAAAGCACCTGAAAGAAAGAACTTGTAAGAGGGAAGTCTTATTTTGAGCCCTAGCTACAGAGACTTCATTTCCTCAGTCAGCTGGTCGTATGTTTCTGGGCATGTGGTAAGACAGAACTCCAGGAAGAAGTTTGAGTCTTAATTCACTGCAGGTGCCAAACTCTCCTCTCTAGTTCCCCAACCCCCAGTAACAAACGTTCTCCTTGGTGTTAATAGTTTTCCCTATCGTGTGTCCATTTACATAAAGTGCCTTTTGCTTCTTAACCTTCAAAGGTGGCACCCAAACAGGAACTTCATGCCAGGGAATTCAATCTGCATTTGCGGTTGAGTTGCAAAGAGTTCTGAAGTGGGCACCTCCTGTTTACTGCCCAAGGTGGTTAACACTGTGATCCATCTGAGGCCATTTGATGGCCCCCAGTTTTCCAGGCAAAGGACTGATCTCTTAGTGATTCTTGTTGTTTAATCTTTTCCCTTCTGTCTGTCTGCCTGCTATCTGTCTGTCTGTCTGTCTATCTATCCATCTATCTATCTACCTACCTATCTATCTACCTACCTATCTATCTATCTATCTATCTATCTATCCATCCATCCATCCATCCATCCATCTACCTATCTACCTATCTACCTATCTACCTATCTACCTATCTATCTATCTATCCATCCATCCATCCATCCACCCACCCACCCACCCACCCACCTACCTACCTCTCTATCTGACCCTGGCTGTTCTGGAACTTACTACATAGACTAGGCTGGCCTTGAACTACCAGAGATCCACCTGCCTCTGCTTCTGGCTCCTGAATGCTGGGATTAAAGGCATACACCACCATACTCAGCCTTCTTCCTTGTTTTTCTTGAAGCTGAACGAGCTCTATTCTATTAGTTATCTCTATTGAAAGAGACAACTATTTCCTGCTTCTTCCTTTTGCCAGCAGGAATTTAATACTCCAGGGGATCACGGGTAACTAGACGGGAGTGTCATATCCTCACCACCAAGGCCACAGCAGTGCCTTCTAGCAGCTGACAGTCACTCAAATCTGTTACCCAAGTTATGATTTCTCCCTAAGTGCTTTTAGCCTCGCTTTAAATACTGTTATTAACACAAGTGGCATATCAAGGCAGGCAGGCTCTGCACGAAGGCAATTTTTGTAACAAAAACCTGGTTAGCATCCAGATTTTTTGGACATGTGAATAAAAAAAAACAAAAACTGGAAGTGGAAATTAGCATGTGTTGAAGCAATTATCCCCAGGTGCTGGCATCATGGAGGGACCGTAAGTGTGTATATTTTGAAGTTGACACAGGAGACATAGATTACGTGTGTAACAAAGAACACAGGCACACTCATGCAAACAAAAAGTTATGTAGATATTTGACAACACGGAAAAAGCAGCACTTTGGACACATTCAACGCTTTTGAAATGCTAATTGGAGTATGAACTGAGCCAATAAAATGGTTCTGTCCCTGTGTTTTCTTCCATGCACTACTCTTCGTGAGCTGAGGGTGGAACCCAGGGTTTTCCACACATCATGCTAGTACTGATCCACCAGGCTGTGCAATTCTGCTTACTGAACCCTCCACAGATGTTTTCTGATAACCAAACAGCTGGTTTAAAGTCATCTGATCAAACTAATTGGAGGGCTTGCTTGCGGAGTTACATTGATAACTTCCTCACGTCTGGAGTCTCCACCAGTAGGGCGAATACGGGGAAACTACGCTGGCTGACCAGGCACATCACTCAGAGAACCCACCTTAAAGGCTCCTGGGTGCAACTTTTAAAAGTTTTAAAAATTATTTTAACTTATAGGCTTGTGTGTATATTTGCGTGTAGATATGTGCATGCAAGCACAGGTGCCTGCAGAGGCCACTGAATTCTTCCTCTGTAACAGCAGCATGTGCTGAGCTATCTCTTCCAACCCTTGGGAGTAACTTTTAACAAGTCAGAAGCACATCTCTTGATGCAACCATGCACCGTGAGAAACACGCTTGAATCAGCCAATCAGAGGAAGGGAATCTGGACACAACCTGATGTGTCCCATAGGACACACCAGAGGGCAAGTCAGGAGTCCAGAGGGCAGACACACAGAAGGCATTGCTGCTGCTGTGTGGCCACTCTGTTGGGGCTCTGCTTGGTTTCCTATGTCCCACTCTTTTATTTGCTTTTTCCCTGCTCCATACAGAGCCCTCTCTCAACTGGGCCAGACCTCTCCGGTTTTGAAGTCTATAAATCCCATAAACTTTGGATAGAAAAAGAGTTTAACTGGTCTAGTCTGGGCCAAACATTTACCCTGATGGCCACCAGCCCATAATGAGCATCTGTGAGATGTAACACAAAGCCAGAGTACGACCTAGGCTTCTCTTGCACCTGCTCACTTCCCTCCATGTGCAGGGAAGGACGGCACAAGCAGACAATACACAGCAGCCCACGTATACCCTGATCCAGCCAGTTGTGGCCAGAGTTGGGACGTCAGACACATACAGTGAACCTCCAGGTGAGTAGGGTGACAACTCTCCTCTCTTCGGAACCATTGCCTTGTCTTTCTCAAGCGGATCATGCACCAGTAGGGCTGGAGCTACCTCCTGGACACATTTAATTAAAAAGCCTGGAGCCCTTGTTTGCAGGCTTGGCAAGCGCAGTGAACGGAGCTGATAGATGCGTTACTGTGTAGAGCTACGGAGGAACATAGAAGTCCGTGCTTAGTCTGAAGCCTGCATGCTAAGAGGTAACTGTGGTAGTTTGAGAGGACTCACTCGAGGCAATGGATGGTTTGTTAAACGACTGAAAGAAGGAAGAGTAATTCCTTGTGGAATTTCCACTTTAGACTCTTGGAAATATCTGGCTGGCAGGGGTTCTGTCTGCCCAGAAAGACAGTCATGGCTTTCCTTTTTGAACTCCACTTGAACCCATTCTCTATAAACTGGTTTGTGGTGTTCTGAAATCTGTTTGTAATTGTCCATTTGGTTCCCGTGTTAGACATAAAACTCCACCTGCATTTTTGGAGCACCTCGGGCCTTCCCTGTGTCTGGTTTTTCTCCTTAGTTCTTGACTTTCTTGCTCTGGAGGAGACTCCAGGTCCCCCACCCCCAAGCTCCGTCTTTTCCTGCAAGGAAGACATACCTGACAGAGCAGTGTTCCCTCTGGCTTCTCTTCCTTCTCAGAGTTCCTTTGACCCAGTTCCTTCGGCTGTTCTTTCCAACACTTTATACATAGGTGGGCACACATCTCAAATATTCCATTAAAAGTGACAAGACATTTTTCTCTCCTTATAGTGGAAGGCAAATGTTTGTAATTGACCTTAGAATACCTTGGGGAACATTGGGTGGGTTTTCTGCTTCATATTTTATTATCTATATTCTGATATGAAATAACTGCAGCTTGATTAATCCAAGGTTCATATTCAATGCACATTCTTGGCAAGAGGGTAGATGAACATGTGGACAAGTTGGACATGAATAGTTGAAGTCTCCTCTGGGTGAAGGACTGTCTGGATTTCTTCTAGTCACTTCCAACATCTGGGTGTTAGCTTTCCCCCCTTGTGTAGAGATTGCTTGTTTCTTTATTATGTCTTTGTGTGTGTGTGTGTGTGTGTGTGTGTGTGTGTGTGTGTGTGTGGTGATTTAGGCGACTATTTGGTGGTATCTTGGATAGTTTAAAATCTAAAAAGAACAATGGTTTGGCTCATTTGGGAGATCTTTTGGTTAGAGAATCTTCTGGGGATTTGTGGGGTCAAGTTGTTAAATACAGATAAAATCCAAGAAACCAAAAGATCCTCATGAAAGGTCATGGTAGGTACAGTGATTTTGTGTGCAGTTAGGAATCTCTTTGATGAGCTATAAAACTAAGGGCCCGGGGTGGGGGGCAGGGCCAGGGAACTGGGAACAGCAATCCAGGAGCAATCTTTGCAAAGGGTTTTAAAAGTGCTTCCCATCAGACAGGAAGAGACAGAGTGGGAAGGCTGAGTGGAGTGGGCTGTTGAGAAAATGATGTGCTATTTATGTCCCTGATTAATACCTGGAAACCTTCTGGTTTGTTGGTAAGTCTCCAGGATTTAGGAGACACACATATAAAAGATTTAAAAAAAGAGAAGAATGAAAGAAAACATATCTTCAGCATTATTGGGGGATTGTGATGTCCAGCCGTCAGGTCATTTTGCATTGTCCTCAGCAGGGTATGAAGTTATTATAAGCAGAAACTGGGGTGAATGAAGATGCTTGCCTGTGCTTTAGGGATGCTGCAGAGAAGATGCTGCCTTTGTTTTAGGGATGCTGCAGAGAAGATGCTGCCTATGCTTTAGGGATCCTTCAGAGAAGGTGTTTGCCTTTGCTTTAGGGATGCTGCAGAGTGCAGATCAGTGAGAAAGTCACATAGAGTATTTTAGGATCTCTCAGAGACAGAGGAGACAAAGCTATTCCATCTGCTGGTGCAGCCATGAGCAGGCACACAGTGCCTATGGATCTCACTGTAAGACAAAAAAAAAAAAAAAAGATACCAGGGTCTAACCTCACAGGTTCAGACATAGAGGTCTGGAGTGGGGCCTGGATTGGGGAGTTTTGAAAGCTTTTCCAGAAGATTCTAAAACACAGAAAAGTCTGAGCACCTTCCTTGTGGATTTTCTTACTACTTTAAACTTTTAAAAGCAAAGTGGGTTCTTTGAGGTTGGGCTGATCACTGAGAGCTGGCTCTTGTACTGAACAGTGTGTTTGTGTTAACAACACAACAACAAAAAAAAACATTAGAATGCTTCAAGGGAATTCTTCATAATTCCACCATGTGAGAAAGTAGGTGTGTGTATAGAAATTTGTAAAACATTGCTCCTTAATTTAATTGAATGTAAATTTCTGAAATAATTTAAAACCATAAAGGTTTTGTGAATGCTGAAGAAGACTGAGTATAAATTTTGTCTTGATAAAGATTATGATCTATAATTTGGTTTAAAAACATTCTATGGTTCACATTGTGGATGAAATTTGATGAGGTAGAATAGTTTTTATCAGTTAGATTTTGATGTATAACAAATTGCCCCTAAACTTAGTGGTTTAAAATAGTAACTATTCATTATTTGTTTTTTTACCAGTGTATGGGTGAGCTGTGCTAGTCTGCTGATATGAGTGGGGTTGGGGAATCTTGGCTGCACTTTCTCACATGACTAAGGTCAATGTGTAAGTTAGGTGTGGGGTGAGTCTATGCTAGCTTTGCTTACATCTCTTGTCTTTTCAGCTGTAGAGGTAATAGGGAGGTCATGTGATCTCATCCTCTAGCAGGCTAACCTGGGATCACTCATACAAACTTCTAGGGTTTCAAGAAGGTATATACAATGCACAAAGACTCTTTTGTATCTCTGCTTGTGCCATCCTATGGGTTTGTGAGAACCAACCCCGGAGGTTGCCCCTGCTCCTCATTTGTACTTTGTGTCACAAAACAAGAAATGTTAGAATTATTTGGAATAAGACAAGATTAAAAAGATGTGAAAGTCAACTGGGTAGTGGTGATGCACGCCTTTAATCCCATCACTTGGGAGCCAGAGGCAAGTACTTCTCTGAGTTCTAGACCAGCCTGGTCTACACATAGAGTTCCAGGACAGCCAAGGCTACACAGGGAAACCCTGTCTCAAGAAGTCTGGCAGAGACAGAGAGAGAGAGAGAGAGAGAGAGAGAGAGAGAGAGACAAAGACAGAGAGACAGAGAGAGACAGAGACAGAGACAGAGAGAGAGAGAGAGAGAGAGAGAGAGAGAGAGAGAGAGATATCAATCCAGATTGAAAAACAAGTGTAAGGATATTTGGAAAATATGCCCATTTAAAGGTAGACTATATGTTTGGTGTTTTAAATATTTTCCACTTATGACACTATGATTATGTGGGAGAATGCTATTAAGAGGTGTATATTTGGGGCTGAGGAGATGGCTTAGTCAGTAAAGTATAAGTATGAGGACCTGAGTTCAGATCCCAAGCTCCCACATAAAAGACTGATGCTAAGGCTGTGGATTCTGTCTTTAGAGGCTCTCCACCAACACCACTGCACTAATGGTTATGAGCACAACTCTCTCTCTCTCTCCCTCTTTCCCTCTCTTCCTCTCTCCTCATCCTTGGCAGGTAAGCTGACCTAAAACTGGTAATTCTCTTGCTCAAGTCACCTGGGTGCTAAGATTACAGATGTGTGTCTCTGTAACTACCTCTAAATATGAATCTGGAGGGGGGACACAAAGTCTCAATCCTTAAGAACGGATTATCTTTATTGTTTATTGTGTGACAGCCCCTGTGTTAGGTACTTTAGTTCATGCTCTGAACGTTGCTTTGAGGGAACTGATAGGACACTGGGGCTCAGGGCAGCAAGGAATGTTCCTGGGGGGATTCAGGAGGGGATATCTGAGGTGAACTGGTCTGGATGACTTCAAGATGCACTTAATAACCACCATATTAAAAAGGGTTCCCAAAGGCAATAGTGGTATACCTAAGAACCTGGTTGCTTCGCAACCACTAAACATTTAGAATGTGCTGTCAAGCAAGTGCCCAAGCTAAAGCTTTTTTTTTTCTCTTGTAAGCATTGATTTCTGTGGTTGGCTCTGAACCCAAATCAGAGGCATTGGAAGTGTTCTGTTATTACTTGCATGACTGATCCCTTACAAGTGTGGGCACTGGATGTGTTCACATTTGAAGTATTGCTCACAGAGCTCTGTGAGGATCCTGGAACATTTGAGTACCGCTCAGATAATTCACAAATGTTTCAACCATTTGCCGTGCAAAAGCATCACCAAACATAAAGACTCTGACCAAGCTTTTTCTTCAGATTGGAGTCACAATTTCTTCCAAAATCCATTATTTTCCAAAATGCCTCATTATTTATGGAACAAATTCCAAAACTATGCCAGATTTCTCCGATCATAAATGTTTCACTTTGGCTTGATTTACTTTTTCTGGCATTTTGAAGAGTTGGGATTTTCAAACATACTATGTGGCAAAAATTACATGATAGTAGCTAAATGTCCTCTCTTTGTAATTTTATAAATATGTCCTAAGATAAATTAGGGTGTTGAGGGTTACCACTTCCCAATGTGGGTGCCAACTCTATGAGTTTGGCTTCCTTGAACACTGAGTTTAGAGGAGGCCAGATAAATGGCTTTTTCAAAGTCAAATGGGAAAACTGAGATCACCAGTTCCAAAGTTGCTTCATGTTAAGGTATCTGGAGGGAAGAGGGAAGGCTGTTCCAGGTGACTGTCACAACAATGGCACTTTGTGAACACTCTAACAGCTAAGTTGTCTCCTACAGGCAGGTCAGTGAGCTGAACTGCTACCGGCCCCCACTGTTCTTTGCAATCTTAACTGTAAGTACAACTTTCAAACATAGTCAAGGTTAGGATGAGGGTGTGACTGGGACCTGGATGTCTTCCTACTTACCACCTCTACTGAAGGCAGAGATTGCTGGTGGAGACATTGTGCTTAGGTCTTATTTTAGGAAAATGAGGCAGAGACCTTCTGTCTCAAAGAAAAATAGTCTCTGCTTTTGATCTTTAAGAAAAATAGTCCCTATATTTGAAAGGCAAAAAGTCTCAGGGACTGGAAAAAATTAATTTATAAATTTTGTGTGTGTGTGTGTGTGTGTGTGTGTGTGCATGAGTATGAGTGTATATGTGTGTGCACACATGGGTATGAAGAGGTTGCTATTAGGTGTCTTCTTCACTTTTTGAGTCAGGGACTCTCTCTGAGTTTGTCATTCACTGACTAGATTATCTGGCAAGTGATGTAAAGGTGTCTGCCATCTCGGTGTTAGGGTTACAGACCACATCTGGAATTTTATTTTGTTGTTGGGGCTCTGGACCAGGTTTTCATGCTTGTTCATCAGGTACTTTATCTGCTGAGCCATCTTACCAGCCCCAGAAATCAAGGACTGCACTGCATAAAGGGAAACCAAGTGAGGTAATGAAAAATTTCTCTTAGAGACTAGAAGCATGGCTTTAGTCAGTGCCTTCAGGTATTTTGTTAAAGCAGCCTTATGAACCCAGGATACTCAAGTCCTATATGGCCATGAGCAAGTGATCGTGTGACACAGTTCCTACCTGCAGAACAGAGCCAACAGGGCATGGACCTCCACAGAGTATTGACAGTTGCTAGGTGTGAGACTTGTTTGTATATTTTACTTTATGTTCCTCCTTGGGGGTATGTCTCTCTGCCAAGGTTAATGACTCAATGATAATCAAACACAGCACAAGTCTGGGAAGCAAGGGTGTGTCTAATGTCTCAGCAAAATGGTAAATACTGTGACCTTCAAGACAGCCCTTAAGGCTGTGGGAAAGAACTCTGAAAACATGAGTTCAAGAATGTATATCTTCTCTACTATGCAAAATATAAGGATGCAGTAGGAAGAGGGTCTCAAAGTGTACCTCCACAGTGACACACTTCCTCCAACAAGACCATACCTCCTAAAACAAAACAAACCAGGTGTGATAGCCAATACCTGCAATCCCAGCATTTAAGAGGCTGAGGCAGAAAGATTTCTGTGAGTTCCAGGTCATCCAGAGCTACATAGAAAACTGCCTTTAAAAAGTTAGATATTAGGGACTGGAGAGATGGCTCAGTGGTTAAGAGTACTTGCTGTTCTCTCTGAGGGCTTGAGTTCAATTCCCAGCTACTGACCAGGTAACTTATAACAAGTTGTAACTGCAGTTCCAGGGGATGAAGACATCCTGTTTAGGACTGGATGCTCCAAAGCCTCTCATGTTCTTCACACTGTCCAGTTGTGGGTCCCTGTTTTTCCCATCTACTGCAGGAAGATGCTTGTCTGATGAGGGCTGGGTAAGGCCCTGATCCATATGTTGTTAGGAGCCATTTTATTGCTGTATTCCTTTAGCAAGACAATTGTATTAGATTTTCATCTAACCCACTCTTAACATTCCTCAGTTGCTTGGAGTTCTCTGTGTAAGGTTGAGGCTGCACAGGCTCCCCCCACCAACAGACATTTGATTTTTAACAAGGAAGCCAAAACTATACACCCCCCCCCCAAAGACAGCACCTTCAACAAAAGGTGCTAGTCAAACAGTCAATCTGCATGTAGAAGAATGGAAATTGATACATATTTATCACTGTGCAAAACTCAACTACAAATAGACCAAGGACATCAACATAGACCCGAGTCTCTTAAAATAGATAGTGGGGAATATGCTTGAAATCATTGGCACAGAAAACAACTTTCTGAACAAGACATCAGTAGCACAGGCACAAAGACCAAGAGTAAATGGGACCTCATGAAGCTGAAGACATATGTAAAGCAAAGGACACCAGCATTAGGGCAAAGCAACAGCCTACAGAGTGGGAAAAGCTCTCTACCAATTCTACATTTGACAGATGGTTAGTATCTAAAATATACAAAAGCTAAGAAACCTGAACATCAAGAAAACAAATAACCCAGTTAAATAACCCAGTGTGTAACTAGAAACTTCATCTCTACAGAGTACCTTCCAGCACCAGCATTCATGGTGCTGGAAGGTACTCTGCTTGCTACTGGAGGAGAAAGACAATTATCCATATCTCCCAGTTACAATCCTTTCAACCTCCCTCAGTGGCCTGCCTGCAAGATATACTGGAACAATGGTGACAGAAATGTTATGGGATTAACAAGTCACTTTTTTATTGACTGTAAGGTCTATTCCATGAGATGGAATTCATACCTGACACTGCTAAAGTGGTCAAGGACCTGAGGCTAGATAGATCATGAGCTAGGGAAAAACCAAATATGATTTTTGAAGCCATTGTGAAAGGTATTGTTTCTCTGAATTCTCTCTCATTTTGTCAGTTGTATATAGAAAGACTATATCATGCTACTTTGTTGAAAGTGTTTATCAGCTATAAAAGTTTCCTGGAGAAGGTTTAAGGATATTGTATGTATAAAATTACATCATCTGCAAATAAAGATACTTTGACTTCTTCCTTGCCTAACTGTTTCCCTCTGGTATCCTCAAGTTGTCTTATCACTCTAGCTAAGACTTCAAGCACTATATTAAATAAGTACGGCAAGAGTGGATATCCTTTTCTTGTTCCTGATTTTAGTGGAAACGCTTCAATTGTCTCTGTTTAACTTGATGCTGGCTGTGGGTTTGCTGTAAATGTCTTTATTATTGTGGTTTGAATGAGATTGACCCCCACAGGCTCATGCATTTGAATGTTAGAAAGTGTGCCTTGTTGGAGAAGGTGTGTCATAGGGGTGGACTCTGAGGTCTACTGGAACCAGAGCCATTCCTAGTGAGTTTTTCTCTCTGGCTCTCTCCCCCTTCTCTGCTTTGTGGTTGTTGTCTTAACATGTAAGCTCTCAACTCCTCTAGTGCTATGTTTGCCTGCCTGCTGCCATACTCCCCTCTCTGCTGTTGTGGACACGGACTCACTCTCTGAAGCTGTAAACAAGCCCCCAATTGAATGGTTTCTTTTATAAGACCTTGGGCATGATGTCTCTTACAGAAATTGAAAAGTAACTAAGGTAGTTATGCTGAGGTATGTTCTTTGTATCCCTAGTCTCTTTAGGGCTTTTACCATGAAGGGATGTTAGATTTTGCCAAAGGTCTTTTCTGCATCTAATGAGATAATCGTGTTTATTTATTTTATTTTATTTTATTTTTACCTTTCAGTCCATTTATGAGATGGGTTACATTTATCAATTTGCTTATATTGAAACAATCTCAACTCTCTGGGAGAAAGCCCACTTCATGATGGTAGATGATTTCTTTTTGATGTCTTCTTGGATTCAGTTTGTCCATAATTTTTTTGGTTGGGTCTTGTGTGGTTTTAGAATCAGTAATAATACCCTTGTAAAAGAATTAAGCAATGTTCCACCAGTTTCTGTTTTGTGGAATAACTTGAAGAATATTAGTGTTAATTCTTCTTTGAATGTCTGGTTGAATTCTGCACTGAATCCATCTGGTTCTAAATTTTAGGGGATTGGAAGATTTTTAATTATTTCACTAAGGGTTCTAGGTCTACTTAAATTGCATATTTAATCTGGATTTAACTTTAGTAGGTTGCATATATCACAAGATTCATCTGTTTCCTTTAGGTTTTCCAGTTTGGTGGAGTATATATTTTTAAAGGACCTCCTTATGATTTAAAAAAATTTCTTTGATGTCTATTGTGATGTTTCATTTTAACCTCAAAGTTTATGAGTTTGGATTTTCTCTCTTACCTTTTGGTTACTTTGTCCCAGAGTCTGTCAATCTTGTTGATTTTCTCAAAGAACCAACTCTTCATTTCACAGATTCTTTGTATTTCTTTTTTGTTTCTCTTTCATTGTTTTTAGCCTTGAGTTGTTGAGCCCAGTTGTTTCATGCTGTCTGCTTTTTGGGTGTTATTTCTGCCATGAAAGCAATGCTACAAGCTGTGGTTGAATTGTGAGGCCAAGACCCAAGATGCTCAGTGCACTATACTGTGACTAACACAGCCCTGACTTGTTTCTGCACACAGTCACACTTCAGGCTTCATCAGTGTTTCTGTGTAGTGGCTACTCTTCACTGTCATCATGCTTGGATTCAGAAGGCACCTAGTACACTGATACAGCACAGCTCTGGGTATGTCTGTGAGAGGTTTTCCAGATAGGATTGGCTGAGGGAAGAAGACCCAAAATGAATGAGGGAAGCATGGAATGATAGGGAAAGGAGAAAGAAGCCCTATTTTCTCTGTTTCCTGTTGGCCCAATGGAAAAGGACATGTTCCACACTACTTGCCTTCTATGATTCTCTCCTCAAAGGCATGGGGTCAAGCAACCATGGACAGATCTCTTTGAGACCATGATCGCAGTGAAACTCTCCTCCTTTAAGTTATGACTGCAGGTATTTGGTCAAAGTGATGTGAAGAGTTACTACTACATTGCCTGGCTTTGGAGTCAGCAAGTCCAGAGTCTTAGACCCTAGCTCTGCTGAAGACAAGCTGTGAATCTTAGCAATGCAACTCAATCATGTGTCCGTTTCTTCTGCTGTAAATGGGAATGTTTATGGCTTCTAGATGTTCCCCAGAGACCCCCTTTCCTTAGGAATTACCCTTAACAAATAGAGTTCCATGGAAGCAACAGAATATAGAAATGTGAGAGAATGTGGCTTCTGAGGCTAGCTCACCAAATGGATGGTGTTGGATCTCTTACCTCTAGATAAAACTAGCTGCCATGTTGTGGGGACAAACAGGTATCCCCACTTCCTCACTGGCCATGTAACAAGGAACTGCGATCTCTTGCCAACAACCAGTACTATCTTGATAGTCATGAAAGGATGGGTCCTCTATCAGGTGACAGAAGCTCCAGTTACCATCTTAACTACATCATCATGAGAAATTCTGAGCCCAAGCCATTAGCCCCATCATCCTCAGAGTTCCGGACTCCTGGAGTCTTCATGAGATGATAATTTTTGTTGTTTTAAGATGTGGAGTACCAGGGTAATTTATAATGCAACACAAATAGCTAATATACCACCTCTTGGGCCGAATGAATTAAGAGATGCATAGAGAATATAGCTTATTGTCTGGGCACTGAGCAGAAGAAGGATTCAGTAAATGGTGACTGTTAATGTTATCACTGCTCGATGTTATACCTTGAATGTCTAGCACACTGATAGATTTCAGTATCAAACATTCTTTCTGGCTATTAGCCACAATCACACAGGACACATGATGGCAAACTACATTTCTTTCCTTTTCTAAGTGGGTTTTTCTCTGACCCCATGAAGTTAGGTATATGGGATGGGACCCATGGACTCTTCTGTTGCTGGTCTTCTCCTTCCATTTCCTCTCATTAGAGGCTCCATCCAGGGAAGCCTAGTGTTGAGGTGAAGAAGGAGATCTGGTTCTTCCTTCCAGCTTAGTGGGTCCTTGTTCTTTCATGGTGGAGGGCAGTGCTGCTCCGTTTATTATGCTAAAACCACATTCTTATTATGGAAAGACTTCTGTCTGAACAAAGCTGGTCAGGGGTCCCAGAATGTCACAATGTACAAGTGTTATAAATCTATTTTGCTTTCCGTGATTCTTCAGTGCATCATTTCTAGGGTGGTTACCCTTCTGTTTTGCAGTTGATTTTAAAATGAGAGGTGAGTTGGTTTCTTGATCCCATCAGCCAATCTTTGTCTGATATGAACTGGCCTCTGTTCCGTACTCAGTGGTGTTGTTCCCAATCTTTTTGGTGGTTCTGTGAGATACTGACTCTTAGCCAGGTCTCCAGTCTCCCGAGAGCAAAAGAAGCCAAACCAGAAATTATTAATAAGAATTTGCACTTACGTAGATATATTCAATTACCCCCAGTTAGCAATTATGACCAATTCTCCTATTGTGATAAGGCTTAATGGGAGAATGCCACAGAACAGAAAGAATTCTTGAGAGTGCTAATTATTTCACACAAATGCTGGGCTGAGAATTTCCCATGAGGAAAAATGTAGAGTGGAAATAATGAATTCAGTCAGAAATAATGTCGGGTAGTGACTGTGATTTACCTGTATGCCAGCATTTGTTTGTACTAATCCCTGCCCATGGTCTTTGGGGGATAATCTTTGATTTCCATTTTATAGATATAGAAATTGAGGAAGATTAAAAATCTTGACAAAAGAGGTACAAGGGCAGAACTAAACTGCCAGTGTGTCTATCACAACTCTGGGGAGTCATCTCCAAGATTGGGTGCTTTGTACAATACACGCTTGAACAATTAGCATGATGGAGTGGGGCATGTTATCTTAAGGGGGATGTGGAAGCCACAGCTGGGCCTGGAGGAGGATCTTGAGAGAGCAGGCAGACTACATAAGAGACACACTGTTGCTTAACAGTTTCCTGGGAGATTGAAACATTCCATTCTGTAGGGAAGCTCTTGAAGCAAGAGATTGATAACTCAAAATGGCTTCAGGAAGTCCCTGAAACTGTCCAGATTCACTAGGCCAGAGGAAGCAATAAAAGTTGAGAGTTCTTCTCAGACAAGACAAGCTGCAAAGAAGACTTAGAAAAGCCAGGCTGTAAAGAGGATTCTGAAACTAGACCAGCTGCCTGGAAAGCAGAAACCAGCTGAGTTGTCTGGAAGAGATTTAGACCGCCTGAATCAATTGGAAGGGACCCTCTTCAATCTGTTGATCTGCTGTAGGCTTCGGGGTGTGCAACAGGTTCCCAGCTTTGTAAGCTGTCACTCATGCTGGGATGGGCTTTGGGATGCAGCTGTCTTTGAGTCATTTTTCCTCCTGTAAGTAACCACTCAGCCACATTCTGTTAACACTAATAAAACTCATTGGTTCACCAAGTTGAACTTAGTGGTATTTGAACTTTGTCTTCTCATGGGCTCTCTACCTGGGGTGAATAGGCATGTATGTAACAGCTCCCCAGGAAAAGTGTCAGAGTCCAGCTCTGGGTGAGAGTCAGGACCTGAAGTAGGTGGATGAAAGAGCTGCAAGTGAAGAATCAAACATGGGACATCTTTTAGTTTTGTTTCATGAGAGATGGGACAGAGAGGAAGCACATATCCATATGGCTTGACCTACTTTGACAACCTGTGTCTCTTACTGGTTTTATTTATACATAAAATCATTTTTCTCAAAAACTTTAATCATTGATTACCTAACTTCTTAGGATAAAGATCTTCCTTGATTATATAAGCACATAAAAGAAATAAAGTGAGCAAACAACACATTCTATGAAAACTAAAAATTAACATTATGATAGAATCGGTTTTCTTTAAACTTAATATCTTTTCTCTTAAGATCAGTGTTGTAAATCCTTGCAGTTAGAGAAATGGTAGACAGGATATCTCTATTTAAGATTGACTAAATTAATAAACCAGTAGTTATTTCCTGCTGTTGTATCAAGCTTACCCTGTATTGTTTTACTAACTTAAATATTTAGTATTTCTAAAGAAATCCAATCTCTCAGTAGTTTGTTTAATTCTCCCCCTTTCCCCTTTAATTTTCTTTAATATTTAACATACGACCACATCCTTTCCTTTAAAGCATTGTGTGGCCCCCTTAGCAGCACACAGCGTTACTTAAACAAGGCAATCTTCTTTTATTTTTCTATAATATCAGAAAAAGTCCTGATCCGACGAACCTGCTCAGGAAGCCAGGCAGTTCACTGGGCCAAAATGTGTGTGTGTGTGTGTGTGTGTGTGTGTGTGTGTGTGTGTGTGTGTTGTGACCCTTGTCTCAGTATGATCCCTATCTTTATTACAATCCTGAAGAACTTCAGGATTTCTAAGACCACTTGCTTTGCCTTCAGGAGGGTACCAAGGTTCGTCCATAATTGTATAATTAAAAATTTTTCCTGTCCATACTAGTTCAGTGTTTCTGAGGCTGGACATCCATAGAAAGAGTCACATGAAAACCTAATGATTCAGTTATGGTTTATTAGTTTCTGGAATTTTCTAACTTTTTCTTCTTTAATGTTTTTTCTCAAATCCTGTGTCTCATGCTTACTAATATTACTTAAGTGATAGATTCTATAGAAGACTCAATTTCTTGCGTAGCTGATTATCCCAGGGAACTTCTGTTATGATATTCTTAATAACGTCATCTTTTAAAAGAATTGCTCTAGCCCTAGCCTTGGCAAGGGGCTCTTAACAGCAAGGAATTCAAATATTAAATATGTCAGAAACACAAGCAAACATTATGTAGCAAATTCTCACCAAAGGCAGTGATGGGTCAGTCCAGGTAGTCTGAGCACTGGAAGTTTGTGAAACAGTGCCTGCAAGATGCTTGGCATTACCAGAAAAGTTTTGTCACACAACAAATCTCTCCCATGTTATACAGGTATTTCCTTTAAACCAAAGCATCTTCTCCTTGGAGGGAGCCTACTTACAATGCAGCTAATAAAGAAAATATGCTGTGCTCAGGGAGCAAACAAAACTCATAAGTCTTAGGGAGCTTCTGAAACTTACAGGGTTTACAGATCCTCCCTAGTATGCAAGCAGTAACAATTGCTGGCAAGAGGAGACTCTTCTGTGGAACTGCCTGGGAGTTGTAAGGGATGCATCTCTGGAGAGGCATCACTCAAGGTGGACTTTTCAGTGTGCTGCTGCCTTTGAGTGACCCCTCACCTCTACTTCTGTGACCCCAGGAGTTTACTAAGCTAGTTTACATTTGTTCATGACTCCTCAGGAAAAAAAAATCACACATGGGCCCCTCCTGCAAAGAAAACCTTGCACCATTAAGCTTTTGGATGTGAGATCAGTGTCTGGCTGCTCTGACTGCCAACTCATAGCCAACCCTGGTCTAAGGATGCTCTGCTGTTGGGAACTGGGATCTTGACTAGCTATCTCTGTTTGATCTGTTGTGAACCAGGCAGAACAAGGTTGGGGTTTAGACATGGTAAAAAGTTTTGAAGCTGGAGCAATTTTTTGAAAATTTAAGGAAAATATAATTATTTTTCCCATTTTGTTATAATGGGTAAATCTTTCTGTAGACTTCAAACTCAAATGCAGGCTCACTGAATTGAACTCTAGTGTGTCAGAGGAAATCATAAAAGTCATAACAAATAAGCCCTTGCTATTGAAAGACAGCAGAGGTAAGTGTTACTTGGATCTTCTGTGCTCATGCATGTGCTTCGTTGATGCATCACGTCTTGGTTGCAAAACACAAGCTGAAAGATAAAATAATACAAGTTTCAAGAATGTAACAGCAGAATAGTAAACACATGGCTGTTCTGAGCACAGAGCCTCCTGGACTCTCTGTCCTTCCTAAGTTTGTAACCAACTATCTCTCCCTATACCTTTAGCTCCAACAACTATCTCTCTGTTCCTTCTTTCTTCCTTCTTTGCTTCACTTTTCTGAGACATGGTCTTATGTAGCCCAGGTAGAAATGAAGCTCAAACCACCCCCTTTGTTAGCCTCTCCAGAGCTGGGATTAAAGGCCTACAACAGAACATGTACCTTCTCTTCTGTTTTTTTAAAACTGTGTGTGTGTGTGTTTTAATAACAGTTCACAAAGTTGCCCAAGTTGACCTTCATCTTGGACCTTCTGTGTAGCTCAGGCTAGTCTCAGCCTTCTCATCCACACACCTGAGCCTTCAGCCCATTACTGGTATTACAAACCATCAAGTCAGCTATTTTCATGTATATGTATATGTGTATATGTATATATGTGTATATATATATATATATATATACTTTATTTTCTTCCAACTTTTCATTCTTTCTTTGTAGAGTAAGGTAAGCTTCAAACTTGCTTTGTAGCCAGAATGACCCTGAGCATCTGATCCCCCTGTTTCTATCTCCTAAGAGCTGGGCTTGCATGGTACACTATGCCTAGCTTTGTTTCTCACCTTTTCAGGAATTTCAGCAATGGCATCACACACATCTTTCCAATTTGAAATAGATCAAGAGAGGTGCTCAGTGCTCCATTATTTAGCATTATTAACTCATTTATTCTCCTCAGTTGAGGATAGCCTCAACCTTAACACCAAAGTGCATTTCTGTTCTTGGGATTTTCCTGATACCGGCTTTGCTTACAGATCCTGGCTACAGTCTCCTGAAATTTATCCCTTCTTGGTTTCTTAAGATATGGCTTTTCTTCTCCATAAACACTGAACTTTAGTTAGATAAAAATCTGGGAAGGAATTTGAAGGGACAGACTTCATGCAAAATATATATTGTCAATGGAGATAATATATGTCAGGTAAGTGTGTTAGTTACCTTCTTATTGCTGTGATGAAACATTTTAACCAAGGCAACTCATAGAGGGAAGCATTTATTTTCACTTACCATTTTAGAGGGAGAGTACATGGCAGTGCGGGAAGGCATGGCAGCAGGAGAAGGAAACTGAACTACCAGATTCTCAAACACAAATACAAGGCAGAGAGTGCAGACCAGAAGTAGAATGAGGCTCTGAACACTCTCATTGGTGTGCTTCCTCCAGCAAAGCTGTCCCATCTCCCCAAACAGCTTCACTAACTGGGAACCAAATGTTCAATTCCTGAGCCTATGAAGGAAATTTTCATTCAAACCACCATAGCAAGGAAGGATTTTGCCTTGCGTCATCATGTTTGAGGAAATGCTGGAGTTAATTCTTTCCTTCCTTCCTTCCTTCCTTCCTTCCATCCTTCCTTTCTTTCTCAGTACTTGGTATTGATTTCAGGGCCTAACCTATGTAAGACATATAGACTACCTCTGAGTTTTTGACTTATGTTTGCTTCTTGAATTTATTCTAAAATAATTCTTTTTATTCTTTTGGAATAAATTCATAAATCTGAATCCAGTTTTACATTATTCTTCCACCCCAGCCCTATGCTTCCAAACAATTTCATATCAGGGACCCAGACAGTCACCATCCTGGTACCCTGAGGCATGGCTCAGAGTTCCTAGTCAGCTTCTGCCAGGAAGCTGCTACCTGAAGGGTCACCCCTTGTATCAGACAATAGATCGCTCAAATCATTAAATGAGAGACAATGGTTGACATATCATGCTAAAACCATTTAAGTGGCCTCATCACTGCCAATAATATTGACCTTTGCCTCATCCCACAGCCTTCCTCTTGTAAAATGCCTTGATTCTTCACCTGGTATAACATGCTTGGCTCACAGACCATCTGGTCATATTTGTAGGCCATGGAATAGTATTCAGTTCTGAGATGGTCAATGAAGTCTTGTGGATGCTCAGCAAGACTAAGATCTGAATGTCTACATAGTAATAGTTATATACCAGAGCCTGTAACCTTTTCCTCTGTCTCATTAGGAAATCAGGGATTCCCTAAGATTAGGGAATGAGAGAAATGTACTACATGAGACTCAGGCAACTGCATCATTCAAAGCCTTCTCTTTTTCTATTGCTCCAGATTCTCCCTTGGTACTCACAATCCTACAGCTGACATCTCTTCTTCAGCTCTAAGGTGTGTGGCTAAAGAGGGGCTTTTCTTTTGCTGTTCTTGTTGTTTAACATTTGTACAAGTCTTAGCACATAGTAAAACCTTTGCACCAACATTCCTATTGAAAAGAGGTATAATAAATGTATGATTTATGTCTCAAGATATAGATAGGTGCTGGGACAGGAGCCTTCTGGTTTCCACTTGTGGCCTGTGCCACAGGGCTCCATACCCAAATAGTGCAGGGAAAGGGCTAGCCTCCCAGGAGTGTGGACAGATCTGTGAGCAGGGGTAAAACCAGCACCCCTGCTCAGAGGGACCTGCCCAGAACCCTCAGGACACAGGGACCGAGGAGTGGCCTTCTGGTTTCCTTCTGAGGCCGGGGAGCTGATCCTGTGCCACAGAGCTCCATACCCAAATAGTGCCAGGAGAGAGCTGGTCTCCCAGGAGTGCCTACACACCTTCAAGCACAGGCAAGACCACCACTTCTGTTCAAATTCCTGGCTCAAGAGGGCCCTCGTAGAGCCATCAGGCCACAGGAACCAAGGAACAGCTGGGGACAGGATACTTCTGGTTTCTGTCTGCACCCTAGAGCTGACTCTATACCACAGCTCTCCAAACCCAAATTCCTCTCAGAGAGAGCTGGTCTCTAAGGAGTACTGACACAGAGGCTTGCAGAAGAGACAAGCCACAGTAAGAGAGAGCAAGACCATCTAATACCAGAGATAACCAGATGGTGAAAGGCAAGGGCAAGAACATAAGCAACAGAAACCAAGTCTACTTAGCATCATCAGAACCCAGTTCTCCCACCACAGTGAGCCCTGGATAGCTTAACACACCAGAAAAGCAAGACTCAGATTTAAAATCACATCTCATTATGATGATAGAAGACTTCAAGAAGGAAATAAATAACCCCCTTAAAGAAATACAAGAGAACACAGGTAAACAGCTCGAAGCCCTTAAAGAGGAAGCACAAAAATCCCTTAAAGAATTACAGGGGAACACAATCAAACAGTCGAAGGAAATGAACAAAACCATCCAGGATCTAAAAATGGAAATAGAAACAGTAAAGAAATCACAAAGGGAGATAACCCTGGAGATAAAAAACCTAGGAAAGAGATCAGGAGTCATAGATGCAAGTATCACCAACAGAATACAAGAGGTAGAAAAGAGAATCTCAGGTGCAGAAGATACCATAGAAAACATTAACACAACAGTCAAAGAAAATACAAAATACAAAAAGCTCCTAACCCAAAACATACAGGAAATCCAGGACACAATGAGAAGACCAAACCTAAGGATAATAGGTATAGAAAAGAGTGAAGAGTCCCAACTTAAAGGGCCAGTAAATATCTTCAACAAAATTATAGAAGAAAACTTCCCTAACCTAAAGAAAGAGATGAACTTAAACATTCAAGAAGCCTACAGAGCTCCAAATAGATTGGACCAGAAATGAAATTCCTCCCATCACATAATAGTCAAAACATCAAATGCACAGAACAAGGAAAGAATATTAAAAGCAGTAAGGGGAAAAGGTCAAGTAACATATAAAGGCAGACCTATCAGAATTACACCAGACTTCTAACCAAAGACTGTGAAAGCTAGTAGATCCTGGGAAGATCTCATACAGACCCTAAGAGAACACAACTGCCAACCCAGGCTGCTATACCCAGCAAAACTTTCAATTACCATAGATGGTGAAACCAAGATATTCTATAACAAAACCATAATTAAACAATATGTTTCCACAAACCCAGCCCTACAAAGGATAATAGATGGAAAATGCCAACACAAGGAGGGAAACTACAGCCTAGAAAAAGCAAGAAAGTAATCTTCTTTCAACAAACCCAAAAGAAGATAGCCAAACAAACATAAAAATAACATCGAAAATAACAGGAAGCAACAATCAATATTCCTTAATATCTCTTAACATCAATGGACTCAATTCCCCAATAAAAAGACATAGGCTAACAGACTGGACTAATAAACAGGACCCAGCATTTTGCTGCATACAGAAAATGCACCTCAGTGTTAAAGACAAACACTACCTCAGAGTAAAGGGTTGGAAAACATTTTTTCAAGCAAATGGTCTCAAGAAATAAGCTGGAGGAGCTGAAGAGATGGCTCCAGGGTTAAGAGCACTGACTGTTCTTCCAGAGGTCCTGAATTCAATTCCCAGCAACCACATGGTGACTCACAACCATGTGTAATGGGATCTGATACCCTCTTCTGGTGTGTCTGAAGACAGCTACAGTGTACTTACATAAACAAACAAATAAATAAATAAATCTTAAAAGAAGAAATAAGCTGGAGTAGCCATTCTAATATTGGATAAAATAGATTTTCAACCAAAAATTATCAAAAATGATAGGGACAGACATTTCATACACATCAAAGGAAAAATCTACCAAGAAGAACTCTTAATTCTGAACATCTATGCTCCAAATGCAAGGGCACCCACATTCATAAAAGAAACTTCACTAAATCTCAAAGCACTCATTGCACCTTACACAATAATAGTGGGAGACTTCAACACCCCACTATCATCAATGGACAGATCTTGGAAACACAAACTAAACAGAGACACAGTGAAACTAACAGAAGTTATGGACCAAATGGATATTTATACAGACATCTATAGAACATTTCATCCTAAATCAAAAGAATATACCTTCTTCTCAGCACCTCATGGTACCTTCTCCAAAATTGATCATAAAATCATTCACAAAACAAACCTCAACAGATATAAGAAGATTGAAATAATCCCATGCCTCCTATCAGATTACTACGGAATAAGGCTGGTCTTCAATAGCAGCAAAAACAACAGAAATCCCACATATACATGGAAGCTGAACAATGTTCTATTCAATGATAACTTGGTCAAGGAAGAAATAAAAAAAGAAATTAAAGACTTCCTAGAATTTAATGAAAATGAAGGTACAACATACCCAAATTTATGAGACACAATGAAAGCAGTGTTAACAAGAAAACTCATTAGCTCTGAATGCCTCCAAAAAGAAACTGGGGAGAGTGTACACTAGCAGCTTAACAACATACCTGAAAGCTCTAAAACAAAAAGAAGCTAATATACCCAAGAGCAGTAGATGGCAGGAAATAATCAAACTCAGGGCTGAAATCAGGCAAGTAGAAACAAAAAGATCTATACAAAGAATCAACAAAACTAGGAGCTGGTTCTTTGAGAAAATCAACACATAAACCCTTAGCCAGACTAACCAGAGGGCACAGAGACAGTATCCAAATTAACAAAATAAGAAATGAAAAGGGAGATATAACAACAGAATCTGAAGAAATTTTAAAAATCATCAGATCCTACTACAAAAGGCTATACTCAACAAAATTGGAACATCTGAATGAAATAGACAATTTTCTAGACAGATACCAAATACCAAAGTTAAGTCAGGATCAGATAAACCATTTAAACACTCCCATAACCCCTAAGGAAATAGAAGCAGTCATTAAAAGTTTCCCAACCAACAAAAAGCCCAGGACCAGATGGGTTCAGTGCAGAATTCTATCAGACCTTCAAAGAAGACCTAATACCAACACTCTTCAAACAATTCCATAAAATAGAAATGGAAGGAACACTACCCAATTCGTTCTATAAAGCCACAGTTACACTGATACCAAAACCTCACAAAGGCCTAACAAGGAAAACTTCAGAACAATTTCTCTTATGAATATCGATGCAAAACTACTCAATAAAATTCTTGCAAACTGAATCCAAGAACACATCAAAACAATCATTCACCATGATCAAGGAGGCTTCATCCCAGGGATGCAGGGATGGTTCAATACCTGGAAATCCATCAATGTAATCCACTACATAAACAATCTCAAGGAAAAAACCACATGGTCATTTCATTAGATGCTGAAAAAGCATTTGATAAATTCAACTTCATGATAAAAGTCTTAGAAAGATCAGGAATTCAAAACCCACACCTAAACAGTAAAAACAATATACAGCAAACCAGTAGCCAACATCAAACTAGATGGAGAGAAACTTGAAGCAATCCCACTAAAATCAGGGACTAGACAAGGCTAGTCCCTCTCTCATCCTATCTATTCAATATAGTACTTGAAGTTCTAGCTAGAGCAATTAGACAACAAAAGGAGGTCAAAGGGCTACAAATTGGAAAGGAAGAAATCAAAATATCACTATTTGCAGATGATATGATCGTATACTTAAGCAACCTGAAAAACTCCACCAGTAAACTCCTACAGCTGATAAACAACTTCAGCAAAGTGGCCGGATATAAAATTAACTCAAACAAATCAGTACCCTTCCTATACGCAAAGGATAAACAGGCTGAGAAAGAAATTAGGGAAATAATACCCTTCACAATAGTCACAAACAATATAAAGTATCTTGCTGTGACTCTAACCAAACAAGTTAAAGATCTGTGGGACAAGAACTTCAAGTCTCTGAAGAAAGAAATCGAAGAAGACCTCAGAAGGTGGAAAGCTCTCCCATGCTCATGAATTGGCAGGATTAATATAGTAAAAATGGCCATCTTGCCAAAAGCAATCTACAGATTCAAGGCAATCCCCATCAAAACTCCAACTCAATTCTTCATAGACTTAGAAAGAGCAATTCTCAAATTCATTTGGAATAACAAAAAACCCAGGATAGCAAAAACTATTCTCAACAATAAAAGAACTTCTGGGGGAATCAGCCTCCCTGTCCTTAATCTGTACTACAGAGCAGTAATGATAAAAACTGCATGGTATTGGTACAGTGACAGGCAGGTAGATCAATGGAATAGAATTGAAGACCCAGAAATGAACCCACACACCTGTGGTCAGTTGATCTTTGACAAAGGAGCTAAAACCATACAGTGGAAAAAAAGACAGCGTTTTCAACAAATGGTGCTGGTTCAACTGGTGGTCAACATGTAAAAGAATGCAAATTGATCCATTCCTATCTCCCTGTACAAAGCTCAAGTTCAAGTGGATCAAGGACATCCATATAAAGCCAGATACACTGAATCTAATAGAAGAGAAAGCGGGGAAAAGTCTCATACACATGGGCACAGGGGAAAAGTTCCTGAACAGAACACCAATGGTTTATGCTCTAAGATAAAGAATCGACAAATCGGACCTCATGAAATTACAAAGCTTCTGTAAGGCAAAGGACACAGTAAATAGGACAAAATGGCAACCTACAGATTGGGAAAAGATCTTTACCAATCCTACGTCCGATAGAGGGCTAATATCCAAGGTATACAAAGAACTCAAGAAGCTAGACTCCAGAGATCCAAATAACCCTATCAAAAAATGAGGAACAGAGTTAAACAGAGAATTTCTCAACTGAGGAAACTCTAATGGCTGAGAAGAATCTAAAGAAATGTTCAACATCCTTAGTCATCAGGGAAATGCAAATCAAAACAACCCTGAGATTCCACCTTACACCAGTCAGAATGGCTAAAATAAAAAACTCACGTAACAGCAGATGCTGGAGAGGATGTGGAGAAAGAGGAACACTCCTCCATTGCTGGTGGGATTGCAAGCTGGTACAACCACTCTGGAAATCAGTTTGGCAGACCTTTAGAAAATTGGACATAATACTACCTGAGGACCCAGCTATTCCACTCCTGGGCATACACCCAGAAGATGCTCCAACATGTAATAAGGACACATGCTCCATTATGTTCACAGCAGCCATATTTATAATATCCAGAAGCTGGAAACAACTCAGATGTCCCTCCACAGAGGAATGGATACAGAAAATGTGGTACATTTACACAGTGGAATACTACTCAGTTATAAAAAACAATGACTTCATGAAATTTGAAGGCAAATGGATGGAACTTGAAAATATTATCCTGAGTGAGGTAACTTAGTCACAAAAGAACAAACACAGTATGTACTCACTGATAAGTGGATATTAGCCCAAAAGTTTGGAATACCCAAGATTCAATTCACAGACCATATGAAGCCTAAGAAGAAGGAAGACCAAAACGTGGATGCTTCAGTGTTTCTTAGAAGGGTGAACAAAATATTCACAGGAGAAAATATTGAGACAAAGTCTGGAACAGAAACTCAAGGAAAGACCATCCAGAGACTGTCCCACCTGGGGAATACATCCCATATATAGCCACCAAACCCGGACGTTCTTGTGGATGCTGGGAAGTGCTTGCTGATCGAAGCATGACAAGCTGTCTCCAGAGCCTCAGACAGAGCCTGACAAACACAGAGGCAGATGCTCGAAGCCAACCATTGGACTGAGCGTGGGGTCCCAGATGGAGGAGTTGGAGAAAAGAACTGAAGGAGCTGAGGGGGTTTGCAGCTCCATTGAGGGAGCAACAGTGTCAACTGGCCAGCCCCCCCTGGAGCTCTCAGAGACTTGACCAACCAACCAAAGAATACACATGGAAGGACCATGGTGCTGGCCACATATGTGGCAGAGGAAGGCCTTGTTGGCCATCAGTGGAGGGAGAGGCCCTTGGGCCTGAAGGTGTTAGATGCCCCAGTGTAGGTGACTGCTAGGGAGGGAAGTCAGGAGTGGGTGGGTGGGTGGGGGAGCACCATCATAGAGGCAGGGGAGGGGAATGGGATAGGGGGTTTCTAACGGGGAAACATTTGAAATGTAAACAAAGTAAAAATCCAATATATATATATATATATATATATATATATATATATATATATATATATAGACAGAAAGTGGCACATTAAACTTGTAAGGATTTAAAGACATTTCTCAGAAGTGTCATATTCTCTCCCATAGATGACACTATGGCGACTTTTCTATACTGGGTAAGGAAGGAACCTGGTTGTGATTGTAGGCATCTACCTAAATTTAACTCTGTAGGTTCCTTAATATTATGTTTTTTAAAAGAAAAGACTTACTTATTTTTATTTTATGTCTATGACTGCCTGCACATATGTATGTGCAACATGTGTATCCAGTACCAGAGAGGGAGGAGATTAGATCTTTTGAACCTGTGAGCTTCCATGATAGTTTTGGGAACTAAACACAAGTCCTCTGCAAGAGCAGCTATTGAGAAATGTTTGATCATATTGTGATCGTCTTATTTTCTAAACAGACAAACTGGTTTCTAGTTGTGGTTTGGCTCAGACCTTAACACACACATCTTTAACCACTGTGTCTGGAATACAGACAAGCCCTTAGTACATACCTTTAAGACCAAACAATGAAGGTAAAGTTAGTTTGTAGAAGGAAGCACTAATGTTTGAAAGTGATATCTAATTGAGTGGCAGACAAAGTGATGAATCATTGAAAGATTTCACAGAATAGGATATACCCAACTCTCTTGAGAAGAGAGAGAAAAGAGAGGCTAGTTAATGAGAGAGCAGCACCAAGAGATGAGGCACAGAGGGCAGTTTTACTGGGACAGTTGTACAGTGATAGGTTGCAGAGTAAGAACAGCTAGACACAGGTGAAGATGAAAAAAGCCAAAGAATGACAAGGATCCAGAAGATTAGAACAGATTGTCCCAGTTATTCTGAGGCCAAGAAGAGCAATTCAGCCACAGGCTTGGGGAAAAAAACAGTTTGAATCAGTCATCTAGAAGAGGGGTTTTAAGCTAGAACAGTTGAGTTGAACCAGCCAGCTACTGTTCAGAAAGAACAAGAAAGGGTGAACAGCAGTAAGTCTCAGAGACTGAAAATATTCAAGTCTAGGTAAGATTGTACAAAAGCCAGAAGCTTCCAGGAGTAGGCCTAGGTTAGCAGACAGAGGTAGTAAGTCTCGGAAACAATTACATCTGGTGGATAGAAGTTGCTTTTACAGGCAGCAAGCACTCTTAACCACCGAACCATCCCTCCAGCCGCAATCTTAATAGTTTTAAGAAAATTCTCATTTTTCTTAAAATCAACTTGAAGAAGGAAACTAAGACTCTAGTAAGTTAGAGATTTGCTGAGTGGCTCTCATCACTAGAGTCCCCCTGGGTCTCTCCATGCAGGCTCTCTGGCTAATTCTCCACATGCTCTGTGGTTATCCTGATCAATTTTGTCTCTGGTTCCTCTCATTCCCTGCCACTGGCTCCCTAACAGACTGCAGGCCCCCTGATGTATTCTTACTTTTTTAGCCACTTCGGTGACTTTCCTTCTTCCATCTCAGCAATGTGTGCCCGTGTCACAGAGCCAAAAGTTCTTCTGAGAACAGGCTATGAGCAAGAGCAGGCTGGTGTGTGGAGACCTCCTTGTGCCTCCTCTCAGCAGCGGGGGTGGTGGTGATGATACAGTCTCCTTCCTCCTACATGGTCATAGCCTTTCCCCCAACACCGTGTGACTCACAGGCAGTAGCCTGGAGGCAGGAACCAGGCTGCCTAGGTTTCAATTACACAGTCCCATTTTCAGTCATATAACTGTCCACAAGCTCCACATCCAGTTTTCCCAACTATGAAAGGATCAAAACCAATACAATCTTTTGGAATGTTTGATTGTTTTTTGGAGAACGACATGAAAAAGTACACAGTTATACTAAACACCAGTGGGTATATTTTCATAAGCACCCAGCACCCAGGCCAAGGATTAGAGCCTTCTTATATGGGATGTGTTGTATAGCTTGTAACCCTAGAATCTTGGAGATGGGGGTAGGAGGTGAATGTTTAAGGTGAATGTTTAGATTTCAGAGCAAGACTCTGTTTCTCCCTAAAGTCCTCAGCCATCTCCTGCAGTGTGGAGCTGCTCTAAGAATTAGCGAGTTAATATTGGTAATGTTAGAACAGTACCTGGCAGACAGTCATCTCTTCTCAGTCTGTGCCAGGAAGCTCTGCAGCTTGCTAGCGTCTGGGAGAGCACAGCTTCCTTACAAGATAGGGTTTCCCTGCTCTGTGTGTGCATTGCAGCTGGCAGGATGAGCTTCAGAATAATCAATTACTTCCTTCTCCCTGAGTACCAGGTGCTGTATTATAGGGCAAATGACTCCTCTGGAATGCAACAGTTCTCTTTAGAAGAGGAAGACATACTCAATCAAGCTGCTGTTATCACCACACAAAGAGCCAGATGCTGTGCCTGGCAGCCAATGCCGTCTGCAAAGGACCGGCATGGCATGGCTTTATGTGCTGGGCTAGAAACCAGGCGTCTGGGCTGAGGGTTAGCAGTCCTAGATGTAGCTTCCTGTATCAACTGCACAGAGCACAGCAGGGCTGAGGAAAGTTAATAGCCAAAGGGGAGCAGGAATGGAAGGGTTAAAATGCATTGACTAACTTAACATAGTATGAACAGGGCCTGGAGAGGTGGCTCAGTGGTTGAGAGCACTGGGTGCTCCTTCAGAGGGCCTGGGTTTGGTTCCCAGCACCCATATGTAACCAAATCTGTAGCTCTAGTGCCAGAACATGCATGCCCTCTTTTTGCCTCCGAAGGAACCAAGAACCATATATACATATCCAGGAAAAACACAGAAATATAGAATAAAAATAAATAAATCTTTTTGTTTAAAAAAAATAAAAAGCTAGGTGGTGTGGGAGATGTGGAAGGAAAACGTGGGATGGAGAGGGAGGCGCCACAGGCTCCTGTGACTCCTCAAAAAGTCCTGATCTGTGGTACAGGACATTAGATCTAAGATGGCTACCGGAACACCACTGAGGCAGCAAAAAGAATAGAGGCCAGGGCAGTGGCTTCTTCCCCCATCTTCATGAAAGTCCTACCAGGTGACGAAGCTCCCCCCCCCC